>CAJHNH020006249.1:0-13927 GCA_905116865.2 Candidula unifasciata | reverse complement strand
CTCTCTTTTACCCCCCCCCTTTTTCTTTATAGCCTTCCCCTTCCTTTTTTTTTTCAAGCGTATACTAAAATAACAAGTTTTAACACGAGTCCCTTCGTTTATAACATTAGCCACTCTCTCTGTCTGCTCTTTAAGATATATTTTAAATTTATTATTATTAAAAATTTTAATTAAATATATTCTATTTTTTATATATATTATATATATTTATTATATATTTACCTCTATATCTATATAATATATAACGATCGAGATAGAACAGACAGACCGACAGACAGACAGCCGACCGACCACATACAGACAGACAGACAGACAAACAAGAACACGAACAGACCAGACAGACAGACGACGGTAAAGACCAATCCCACACAGACAAATATATCACATACACAGTACCACACAACTCGCCACACATACACCAGACCACAATACACAGACACACCCCACCAAAACTGTCATTGTACAAAGCATAGTACGACAAGCCACCGACAACACACACTGTTGCAACATTTACAGGCATACATACTCTCACAAACACACACATACACATAGACACAACCAATAAACACAAATAAAATACATGAAAACTGATTTAACACAAGCACATCGTTCACAAACACAGCCCAAATAGACGCCAAACATACACACAGTAACAGCACATACACATAGAAACAACACTTACAGGAGCAAAACTCGAAAACAGCACCCAACACACACACGCTCTCACAGACACACTACTTACACTCACAGGCACACCACGCAATCCCAGGCAAACACAGATTCATAGACACAACGCACACAGACACAATACACACAAAAACAATACATAGTCACAAATTCACATTGATAGAGCACCCACACAGTCACAAAACTCACACAGATAGAGCACATACGCTTAGGGCTTTCTCTGGTAGAATGTTATATTTTTATTTTATACTAGCTGTGACCTGCCACGCGTTGCTGTGGCCCAGAATGGTGAAATGGAAAAGAAAGAAAATAGCTCTCAGCTAACAGTGTCTGTCATAACCCTCACCCCCATCCCTCTCCCTTCCACCCAGTCATATCTCCCTCTCCGAAGAATTGAAAAATCATTCCTGGCGAAAGTATTAAAATAGAAATAGTTAAGAAATGAGAACTTGAAAATAATGTTTTAAGCTCTCTCAGCTAACAGTGTCAGGCATAATCCCCCACCCCCCCCCCTCCCCAATGATATATCCCTCTCCGAAGGAATGAAAAATCATCATTTGGCGAAATCTATATTATAAAAAATTGTACTTTTTCGACTTTGTTAACTATAGACTCAGAAACTACTGAACCGATTGCTTTCAATTTTTCACACAACGTTGCCTATGACAAACATCACCTAACCAGTGAGGGAACCCACAGTAATAGTCCGGTCTATATTCTCAAATAGCGGAAATAAAAAACCATACCCGTTATCTCCCCTCTCCAAAGGGACGAATGTTAAATGACCTTGGCATCCGTGTCCACCCAAAGTAAACTGGACTGTAATCAGTCTTAGGTAACAGCCTCTGTCATCAACGAATAGTTTATGATCGAGTAAAGCGTCACAGGGAGGTTAAATGTGACTTTACTGAAATCGGATGTCTTTGGGCGAAAGACGCAGATATCGCAGCCTAGCTGTAAACCACAACACAACGTGCCAACAGCCCTCTTGAGGGAAAAAAAGAAAAATTAGCACCCAGTGGGTAATCGAACACCGGTCAACCGCATGAAGGGCAGAATACTTACAACTATCCTACCTAAGACTGAAGAGAAACCACAACACAACGTGGCAACCACCCTCTTAAAGGAAAAAGAACAATAATCACCCAGCGGGGAATCGAACACCGGTCACCCGCGTGAAGGATGATACACTTACAACTATACTACCGACGACTGAAGAGTTTAGGTCAGATATCGCAGCCTAGCTGTAAACCACAACACAAGGTACCAACAGCCCTCTCGAGGGCGAATGAAGATTACCCGTTACATGACCATTGAGCATCACGTCGCTGCTGTCGCAGGCTAGCTGTAAACCCCCAAACCAAAAAAGGCGTAGATATCGCAGCCTAGCCATAAACCACAACACAACGTGCCAGCCGCCCAGTTAAGGGCTAAAAAAATTATTATATCACCTAGAGGGGAATCGAACGTGGAAATGAAATTATATAATGATGCAAAGTTCAATAAGAGCTCAGCAGTCAAATATGGAAAAGGAACTAAAAACAAATCCGGGCCGGCAACGATACAAATAATGATTTGACTGTTGCTGGAGCTACGTCGTTCGAGGTTTGTGCGATTTTCTGACAAAAAAATCACGCTTGGAGTCAAAGGCAACGTTGTGTGCAAATTTGAAAGCAATCAGTTCAGTAGTTTCCGAGTTTTTAGCTAACAACTTTGGAAAATTAACATTTTTATTAATATAGATGCGTGTCTTCGGTCGGCTGCGTGGCTAAGTCGATGCAAACGCTTCGCAATGCCAGGATGCCATGTTCGATCCCAGCTGCGGGCCATGCACCTTGCGTTGGTTTCGACAGTGGTATCAAGAAAGCCGACCGTCCAGGAAGCAATGGCAAACTGTTGGACGTAGATTTGCCTAGAAAAGTCACACTAAGCCAGGGGCTGTTGGGGTTGGTTTTGCAACCTCCTGTAAAGGATACGCAACTAACCTATATGCGTGTCTTCAGTTTACATAATGTCTAATTTTATTTTATATTATCATTTTTTAAACATTAATCACAAAGTTACTTTATATCTATATGTTCGTTACCTTATAATTAAATACGCCTGTATGAAATAGGTCTGTCTGTCTGACGATCTTAGGCTTATGTTTGGGATTAGGCTTTAATGACAATATTCCTGAAAAATATAATGCCACGGCTTTTTCCCCTGTTAATGTCATGTTTTCAGGAAAACGCTCTACAGCAGACGTTGTTGTTGGAATGTGAAACGTTAGACCAGTGGTCTCCAACCAGTGGAAGAGGGGACGGGGGAGGGTCGGGAGTGTGGAAGTTTCAAGGGTGGCGTCAAGCAATTTTGAAACTGAGTACATTTGTACTTGTAATATTCAGTAACATTCATGAAAAGAAAAAAGCACTGCCATCATGATATGGAGAGTGACCTCAGTTGTGCCTTATCCAACATCAGTCAAAAATAGCAGACATCATCAAGTCAGTTTCCTACCTAATTTGTCTTTCCTCCCTAGACAATATTTAATTTCTGCATTGTGTGGATCCTAGTTAGTTAGTTGGTTGGTTAGTTGGTTGGTTAGCTAGCTAGTTGGTTGGTTAGCTAGTTGGTTGGTTAGCTAGTTGGTTGGTTAGCTATTTGTCTGGTTAGTTGGTTGGTTAGCTAGCTAGTTGGTTGGTTAGCTAGTTGGTTGGTTAGCTAGTTGGTTGGTTAGTAGGTTGGTTAGCTAGTTGGCTGGTTGGTTAGTTCGTTGGTTGGTTAGTTCGTTGGTTGGTTAGTTAGTTGGTTGGTTAGTTGGTTGGTTAGCTAGTTGGCTGGTTAGTTGGTTGGTTAGCTAGTTGGTTGGTTAGTTAGTTGGTTAGTTGGTTGGTTGGTAAGTTGGTTGGTTAGTTAGTTAGTTCATTGCGTGTCGATTACAGGACGTTGCCGAACCAACTTCAAAATTTTTTGGCTGTTTGTGATTTACTAGACAATTTTACGTTCAGTAGTTTGCCATTGTTTACCGAACGATCGGTTCTCGATAAAACTGTTACAGTCGGTCTGCTGCCAAGTCGCCCGCAGCTTGTATCGAATCCGCCACCAGGAATTAAAAAGATTGTTCGCTCAATCCAGATCCAGAGAAGGTTGTTCGCAACCTCTAAGCCTAGAACTATACCACCCCCCCCCCCCCACTTTTCTTTCCCACCTTGAAATAAAAGTAAGGACCCTTCTGGTGGCATTGCCTTATCAGGCATATTGCACTTGACCTTTTTACCCCGCTTTGACAGTCTATGACTGATGCGGTCAACATCACGACAGCTGCTTTTACTTCCTATCAAATTTCCTGATACTTATTTTTAGCTAGAGCATTTATGGAACTGAAAAACATCTTGTGCAATATATTCTTGTCATTGAGAGTTAGAAAAACAATTATTGTTTGCTACATACATCCAGTTTTAACATATGGCTGTGAATCCTGGATAATCGGTAGGCAGGCCAAACAATTTCTTGAGGCCTCAGAGATGTCGTTTTTCAGAAGAATGCTTAGAATTCCTTGGACGGCCAAAAAGAGCAACAAAGAGGTTTTGAAAGAGGCGGGAGCCAGAAGATAACTTATCACAGACATCAGAAGGAGACAGTCATTATTTTTCGGCCTTGTTATGAGAAGAGGGAAAATAGAACATGTTGTGATCACTGGAAAGATCTGTGGAAGGAGGGATAGAGGAAGACAACGAGAGAAGATGCTTGACAGTCTTGTTGCATGGCATAGAGGTGTGTCGGCACACGAACTGATATATGCTGCAGGAGATTGCAGATTATGGAGAAGCATGATCGATCACGCCAGTCGGCAAGGCACCTGATGATTTATCGAACAAACAAATCCGACCAACTCGGATTCGAATCCGAGACGTTCGGACCGGCGGGCAAGCATTTAGTCACTGCTCTGCGGCGTCTCTCACGTGGGGACAAAGTCTGCCATTTCTAGACATCGAACCTGAACAATCTGTCCAGACAGCCAAGCTCACTAACCGTTGAGTTGCAGCGGCTCCGCTGTGAAACTGTCAGACGTGACCTATCTGTCTTATCTGACGTCCTGATATCAGATAGTAGAGGCTGCAACAGAATTAATCAATTTAAAACGGCAAATCCGAACCGCCATCAGTTTTAAGTTACTGGTGGCTATGACGCAAATCAGGCGGGGACCGTCTCAACAATGATGGTTGGGCCGCAATGGATTTCCAACGCTATCTGACCCTGACTCCGGCTGTATCCATTAACTTCGTTAACTGGATCAGACTAGTGAAGAATCAATAGGGGATATCTGTGGCGAAGTGGTCAACGGTTTGCCTCGTGCTATAACGATCGTGAGTTTGTTTCTCAGCTGCATCGTTCCGTTAATGAGAGAATTGAGGGATCGTCGCCTGAGCTACAGAGATCATTCTTTGTGCAACGTTCTCGACATGTGGCTAGTCATTCTGCAAAGAGAGACTGAGCCATATGGGATAAAACCCAGTGCAATGAAATTAATCCTATCGACTTTAACTGTTAACTTTGAAGAATCATGTTTTATACTCAGCTTTTTCGGTTGCATAACTGTAAAAGGGATACTCCCTAGCTTTATGTGTATGTTGAATTCTACGTGCCATCTTTGTTAGTTTAAGCTTGCTTTTTACCACTACATTTTTGTTTGCTATATTGATACACGATGAACAGTAAATGCATACTGTAGTTTTTATGTTTTCTTTATATATAATATTGTACTTTGTCTTAATGGTGTTTAGACAGAAAAGTGTGCTGGAGATAGCTTGAAAGAAGAGAACCGTTTGCTCACATCAGAAGGTTACAATATGCATTATTCAGTTATGTCATAAGAAGGAAAGGATTGACTTAATTTCATTAGGTTTTCATCATATTGTTTTCTCTCTCTCTCTCTCTCTCTCTCTCTCTCTCTCTCTCTCTCTCTCTCTCTCTCTCACACACATACACACATACACACACACACAACCCTCCCCCCTCCTATAAAGCAGTTGTTCACCCGCCGAAAGCCCCGCCCAAAACACAATACTTCGTAGATTTGGACCTCCAAATCACCCGCACTGGCGAATCTCAGGATTGAATCCGAAATGGAACCGATGAAGTTTAAACGTTGTAACTCTTTCCACGTGTAAATCATATTTCATTGTGTAATGACGAGAACTGAATATTGCAAATAGTTTATAATAATTTAAGTTAACAATCTTCCACGTGTGGGTTCCTCGCCGCAATGGGGTAAGTGGTGGGTGGTGGGCGCTGGTTGCTGTCTTCACATTGTTGGTTGGCTGCAATGGACCTCTAAAACTCATATCACTTGTCTTGGTTGTAAATTCTCTCAGGCTGCTGTTCGTCAATCTCTTGACGTTGTCCTTTGACTTGTATCTTTGTCTACCTCTTGCTCCCTTACTAAAGTACAGTTTAAAAAATATTTTTTGTCTTTTAATTTAGCAAAATTCTGAATATCTACATGTCCATCTTTCTCTAATGTGACACCAGCAGACTTTTTTAGTCTACAAACACACACATAGTCTTCGAACCGAATTTAATGGTACGTTTTTAATTCCTCTCTCGGGACTTTAACCTGAAAATTTGACACCTAATGGCTAAATGAGCAACTATTCTGATGACAGACTGACAACAGCAAATTCCACATACCCCGTTCAAACAACATGGTTATAGGTTAGTTGCGTATCCTTTACAGGACGTTGCAGAACCAACCCTAACAGCCCCTGGCTGTTGTGTGGTTTTTCTAGGCAAATTTACGTTTAGTAGTTTGCCATTGCCTCTGGACGGTCAGCTTTCTTGATACCACTGTCGAAACCAACGCGTGGCGCATGGCCCGCAGCTGGGATCGAACCCGTCATCCCGGAATTACGAAGCGTTCGCATCGACTTAGCCACAGAAAATGGTTTTAGTGAGATCAATATGTCTTCATTTAAAAATTACTACAAGCACTGACCGACGATACTGAAAATGTGCATATTTTCTGTTTATTTTCGGTGTCATTAAACATACAATTATGTAGCTACGGTATTTTTCTTAAACTGACATGTTTCTTTTGAAGTTTTTAGACTATTAAATCGTTCTGTTCTGGTGAAACATAATTGACTATAATGGAGCTAACGGTCTGCAGCGAATTAGACCCCATAAACTTTCACTAACACTGTAACTCACTTCATGCTGCCTTATTTCGTGTTCAGAACCCTCCAGTAAAACCTCACGGAAATTGATGTCAACAAATTTTCTCGCCTAGTAATTTTCAGTGAGACTCTAATAATATGAAAAAGACAGTATAATCATATGTTGTTGTTTTCGTACACAGCAAAGAAATTGAAAGTCAAACCATATATCAGATATCATTAGGTAATCATTTCTTATAATGACATAACCATTACGTGTTTTCGACGAAAAATGTCGGCAATTTTGGCCCTAGTGATTGTTGGAAAATACGTTTAGATAGAGGTTATATATTTTAAATGGACCATAATAGTTGTTAAAAGAAAATGGGCAGAACAATAAAATCGGAGATCTGAGAAAGGAATCATTGTTAAAATTCAAATGACAGGTAATCTAACTGACTGCTACAACTGGAGAGCAATTACTCTGTTATCAGTAATGTCAAAGAATTTTTGTAAAATAATTCTGAACAGGACTAAATGGGTAGTAGACAGTACTGCGTACATACATACATACATCCTCACACACATACATGCACGCATGCACACATGCATGCATACATACATACATACATACATACATACATACATACATACATACATACATACATACATACATACATACGTACGTACATACATACATACATACATACATACATACATACATACATACATACATACATACATACATAACATACATACATACATACATACATACATACATACATACATACATACATACATACATACATACATACATACATACATACATACATACATACATACATACATACATACATACATACATACATACATACATACATACATACATACATACATACATACATACATACTACACACGCACACACTCACTTTCACTTACACATATTCCTGTACCGACACCCCTCTATATAGAGCACTCACACAGACACACGCATATAGTCATTCACTCAGGTTTATACACACATTTATACACACGCACACTCATATATACACATACATACGCATACATGTGCATACTCACGGACTTATACAGACACACTCACACATCCATACACAAACGCTTAATACATTTACATAACCTCACGCGCACTCATAAATACACAGACCTACACACACTTATTAATAAACAAACATAAAAAAACCCACCCATACATATATACATATACGAACACTTATATATACACAGACACATGTACATACATATCCATACTCATACAAGCACAATTTCAAACTCTGTTACATACACATACACTCAAACATCTAAAACCAACACTCTTGTAATTTTACAAACACATACATCCATTCATCCATATTCACACACCCACACACACATACGCACACACACATGCATCCATATTCATAGTCACATACTCGTACATACATTCAGACACACACACACACATTTATCGACAGTTAAATACACTCGTACATACATATGTGTACACTCATTTGTACATTCACATTTACAGACAAACCCAAACAAATACACGCGAACACTTAAACACACACACACACACACACACAGCAGCATCACCAAGTGCCTTGCCGAATGGTGTGGGCGATCATGCCTCTCCACAATCTGCGATACGATTGGTTTAAAGACATGATTTACTAGAGAAAAAACAGAGGTGCTTTACTCCTGCTTTTCGCGGGTTTGTTTGTGGTTGAACTCAAATATTCTTTGTCTAAAGAAGCATACCCTGCAACACACACACACTCTAGTAATTCTCCCTGGTCTCTGGGTAGTGAGATCGGACACCCGTGTGCATTGCTGCGCACGTAAAAAAAAAAAATCCCTTGGCAGTTGGAAATCGAAAAGAGTAGCCTAACGGCGCTGCCCGGGCAAAATTTAGAGTTCAAAATCTACATGAAGTATTTCAGGATCATCGCCTGTGCTACAGAGCGTGTTGCACTGTGCTGAGCGTCTTCGGACTCAGAAGAAGAACGGAACACATATAGGTTACAACCCGTGTGCCATGATGTAATCCGTTGTTCAAACCTCAAACACACACACACACACACACACACACACACACACATCATCATCATCATCATCAGAATTAGGTGCCTTGCCGACTTGCCTCTCCATAATCTGCGATCTCCTGCAGCATGTATCAGTTCGTGTGCCGACACACCGCTATGCCATGCAACAAGACTGTCAAGCATCTTCTCTCATTGTCTTCCTCTATCTCTCCTTCCCCATATCTTTCCAGTGATCACAACATGTTCTATTTTCCCTCTTCTCATAATATGGCCGAAAAATGATGACTGTCTCCTTCTGATGTCTGTGATAAGTTGTCTTCGGGCTCCCTCCTCTTTCAAAACCTCTTGGTTGCTCTTTTTGGCTGTCCAATGTATTCTAAGCATTCTTCTATAAAACCACATCTCCGAGGCCTCCTGAAATTGTTTGGCCTGCCTACCGATTGTCCAGGATTCACAGCCATATGTTAAAACTAGATGTATGTAGCAAGCAAGAATTCTTTTTCTTACTCTCAATGACAAGGATATATTATACAAGATGTTTTTCATTTTATAAAATGCAGATTTTGCCTGTCCTATTCTATTTCTTATCTCAGTTATGCATCTTCCCTCTGATGTTATCCATGTGCCCAGATACTTAAATTTCTGTACTTGTCCTAAAATAACACCATCAACTTTCATTACACACTTAGGAATAATCCGTTTCTTCGATACCACCATTACTTCTGTCTCTCCATTATTCAAACTGAGGCCCATTCTTCCACTTTCTAACACCACAATGTCTATCATTTCCTGTAATTCTTTCTAACTTGTTGCTATCAAGACTGTGTCAGCATAACGTAAATTGTTTATATTGTGCCCACCAATCACAATTCCGGGCATACCAATTAAAGCTCTCATTATATATTCACTGTACATTGAAAACAAATCAGGTAACAGTACACATCCTTGTCGTACGCCCCTCTTTATGCTTTGAAATGTACATAAACAGTTGTTAATTCTTATAGCTGCTGTTTGCTGCCAATACATATTCTTTATTATTCGTAGATCTTTCTCATCAATGTTTAATTTTTCTAACAGTTTTATTACTTCTTTATGCTTCACACAGTCAAATGTTTTTGTATAGTCTGTGAAGAATATGTACATATCAGTCTTTACTTCTATAGCTCTTTCTGTCCTTAGGATGTATATGGCATTGTTTGCAACTTTTCCTTCTACAAATCCACATTGTTCATCGCTGATTTCTGGTTTAATTTTGTTTCTTATTCTTCTCATAATTATTCTCAGTAGAATCTTAGTCATGTGACTCAAAAGACTTATTGTGCGATGGTCTTCACATTTTATAGTGCCTGGTTTCTGTGGCAGAGCTATAAATATGGATTTTAAAAGGTCATTTGGAATATACCCACTATTATAAATATCATTTAAAAGTTTAGTTATTATTTCAGTTCCAAAATCTCCCAGTGCTTCGATTTCTTCCAGTGAGATGTTGTCTGGCCCGGGTGCTTATCCTTTCTTCATATGATGTATTGCATCCTCAACTTCTTCAGTCATTTTTGATGGACCATCATTTTTGGTCTGCAGTTCTTTATCTGGTCTATCATCATCATACAATTCCCCTATATACTCTGTCCATCTGTTAATTATATTACTATGTCCCAATAATAAGTCACCATCTTTTGATTTCAAACATCCAGTGCTGTTACGTGTCATCTTTCCTGTTAACGTATTTATCTGTTGGTACATGGAATGTGAGTCTTTCCTGTTGTTTTCCCCGAACTCTGTACATAATTGATTTAGCCAGGCTTCTTTAGCCACTTTGCATTTGTTCACTATTTCTTTTTGTATTCTAGAGTATTCTTCTTTATCATTCTTTTTCTTCTTTCTTTCATCCATCAACTGCAGAATTTCGGTTGACATCCATTTCTTTTTTTGCAACTCTATGGGTTGGTGGTATTGTCTCTTTAGATGTCTGCTGAATTGACTCACGCAACATATCCCACTGTTCATATATATAGATATTTACACATTTATACATTCGACTACACGAGCCCAGTGCAGCCTATCCTACTGTGCGAAAGTTCCAACAAAGATAAAATTTATGGGCACAGGGATTACAGACAAATTCTATGAGCAGCTTATTTGGCTAGCAGCCTTGTAAAACCCTTAAATGTTGTTACTTCCATGCAAGCGACAAACACCTGTTGCTCTATATAGCGGTATTACTATCTCCTGATAATTTATGTCAAGGCCCCGCTAAGTTGGTTTTTACTTTGCGTTAACATTCCAGAATAATCAATGATCTAAGCTGTGTCTTCTTTTGAATTTTGTATTAGAATTATCTGATTATATGAAAATTACTGGAATTTTTATCTTTCTCCAAAAATGACCTTGGCTCCCAAGTCCTAAATGGGGTATCATGTAAATTTCTCGGAAGTAAAGGCGACCGGCGTGTTGTTAGCCAAATCATCCCAGAGTGCTGATTGGTCTTTAAAAAAAAAGGGTCTAGCCATTTATGCCCAATGCGTCTGAAGGTGTGGAAAAGGGTACTTTACTTTTGTTTTATGAGCATTAATTACCCCAGCATATAGGTTCTCAACTGACCATCCGCCATGAAGCTATTTCCTTCGCCGTCACGTGAGTTAACCTCCTGCCATTCTCATCCTATGTATCTCAGTCTTATCTCCTTTGCTGACTGACCGACATTTTACCATACCAGGACATCACACTGAATGATTAACAGCCGGTGAAACAAAGTGCCACCATGCGGGTAAGGATCCCCCGTGGAGAGGCCACAGAAACCGCGCTCAACCGTTTGGTTACATTAGTGGCCCCGGCAACAATCAGGGTGGGGCTTCAAAATAGCGAAAGATTTGTCCCATATGGGGACGCAGAATTGATAATAATTTTCTTAGTCTGAATGACTGACTTTCTAACCCACCAGAACATCACACAAGCGATAAACACCAGATGACACCATGTGGGTGAGGATCACCGTGGGAGATCCCAGAAACCGGGTTTAGCCTTTAGGCCATATTTATGGCAAGGCCATATTGCGGCCTCCGGCAAAAGCCAGAGTAAGGCTTCAAGTAACGAAAGTAATGTTCTCAGTGACTGACTGACTTTCTACCCCACTAGGACATCACACAAGCGATAAACACCCGATGACACAAAGTGCCACCATGCGGATGAGGATCGCCGTGGAGAGGCCCCAGAAACCGCGTTCAGACATTTGGCCATATGTATGGCCTGCCTATATTGCGGCCCCTGGCAAAAGCCAGAGTAGGGCTTCAAATGACAAAAAATTTCGTCCTAAAAAGGACGAAACTGGATAATGTTCTCAGTAGGATTGGATTGGATTTTTTACCCCACCAGGACATCACACAAGCGATAAACACAAAGTGCCACCATGCGGATGAGGATCACCGTGGAGAGGTCCCAGAAACCGCGTTCAGACATTTGGCCATAATGATGACCTGCCTATATTGCGGCCCCTGGCAAAAGCCAGAGTGGGGCTTCAAATAACAAAAAA
Source organism: Candidula unifasciata (assembly GCA_905116865.2). Classification (NCBI taxonomy): domain Eukaryota; kingdom Metazoa; phylum Mollusca; class Gastropoda; order Stylommatophora; family Geomitridae; genus Candidula; species Candidula unifasciata. Next base: position 1,531 of record CAJHNH020006249.1, on the reverse strand, counting down.
TAACGTCCTAAGAAGGACGAAAAGTGAATGTTCTCAGTGTGTTTTATCTCCCTTTATTTATTTGGCTCAGTAGCTTTCAGCATGCTTATAATCTAGGCATACTACTAGGGGTGTTCAGACAGTTACACCCCTCGGTTTTTCCATCACAAACTGTGTGTGCACATTTTGATAGTAGATTACTCAGAATACAACTCCTTACATCTTTTGCACGTTCTAATTTTTGGAACAACTCACAAAGTAGGGCTTAAAAAGAGAGTGACTTCCCTTGCCAATAATCCTAGGTCGTGTCGCAGGATCTGTGCTATGTTGCTGGGCTGTCACGCTTAGTAAGAGTCCAGCAACACAAGGAATTTTACTCATTGTTATAATCGGCAAATGACAATTAGGCGTAAAATTCGATGGCGGTTAGAAAGACTTACTATTTTGAATCAAGTTAAGGTATTTGCTTCCTGCCTCGGTTAGCCGTTGCATGTTCCCCCACGCGAGGATTGAAAGTGTATGGTTCCGTCACCCCGCGACTGAGCAGAGTGCATGGCGCGACACTGTTAATTAATAATTCATTCGAAATACATTTTGACGATGCCTAGTGTGAACTGCAGATTTAGAAAGTATGAAGCGGCCTGTTGTCACAGAACTAATTTGCCTTGTGTGATTAATTGCGTGCGCAATTAGTATCTTGTTACTTGGAATTGAAATAATTACTAAACTTTTAAATGATATTCATAATAGTGGGTATATTCCAAATAACCTTTTAAAATCCATAGTTATAGCTCTGCCAAAGAAACCAGGCACTTCAAAATGTGAAGACAATCGCACAATAAGTCTTTTGAGTCACATGACTAAGATTTTACTGAGAATAATTATGAGAAGAATAAGAAACAAAATTAAACCAGAAATCAGCGATGAACAATGTGTTTTGTAGAAGGAAAAGGTACAAACAATGCCTTATACATCATAAGGACATTGTCAGAAAGAGCTATAGAAGTAAAGACTGATCTGTACTTAAACTTTATAAACTATACAAAAGCATTTGACTGTGTGAAGCATGAAGAAGTAATCAAACTGTTAGAATAACTAAACATTGATGGGAAAGATCTACGATTAATGAAGAATACGTATTGGGAGCAAACAGCAGCTACAGGAATAAACAACTGTTTAGGAACCTTTCAAAGTATAAAGAGAGGCGTACGACAAGGATGTGTACTGTCACCTGATTTGTTTTCAATGTACAGTGAATATATCATGAGATCTTTAATTGATATGCCCGGAATTATGGTTGGTGGGCACAATATAAACAATTTACGGTATGCCGATGACACAGTTTTGGTAGCAACAAGTCAGAAAGAATTACAGGAAATGATAGACATTGTGGTGTTAGAAAGTAGAAGAATGGGCCTTAGTTTGAATAATGGGAAGACAGAAGTAATGGTGGTATCGAAGAAACGAATTATTCCTAAATGTGTAATAAAAAGTTTAAGATGATGTTATTTTAGGACAAAGTACAGAAATTAAGTATCTGGGGACTGGGTAA
>CAJHNH020006248.1:0-13934 GCA_905116865.2 Candidula unifasciata | reverse complement strand
GAAAGACTGCTAAGGAAAAAGAACGCAGAAAAAATAAGCTTCCGGGGGCATCTGATTATCTCTTTGCACAGTTCCTCGGAGATGTGAAGATGGATCCAAATGCCACTATCGATGCTATTGGAAACACATCAAACAGCAACCCAAAACATAAGAACTTCAAAGACATCAACACCAATTCCATCAGCTTCAACAGTAATGGTGGAAGTCCACAACTAACAAAAGAAAAACGAGAGAGAGCGAGTAGGCAAATGCGTGGGTTAAAAGCACGGCGAGTGAAAGTTGTGGTCAAGGCCATTGACCCGCACACGGGGAAAAGACGACGAATAGCAGTAGAAAAGCTGAGTGTCAGACGGTCGAGCACCATGGCAGTTCCCTTGTCTAAGGAGGTTCTCATTGCTGCTGCGGCCTCTTCCAACCATACCCTCCAGCTACAGATGACCTGCAAGAGGTGTAAAGGACGAGTACACATCGAAAAAGTCTACAAGACCCTCCGAAAAAAGAGTAAACAACTGAACAACAAGCTACGGTTGAACCCTCACAGACCGTACCTGTTCATTACCACAGGCAGCAATGTAGCCAGCTCCGACTTCCGGAACGCCTTGCGCGAGACAAAACCTGACAGTCCCAATGACATAGCCAGAGCTAGAGCCAAAAGGCGCGCCTCTAGAAGGGTCTCAGTGAAGGCGCAAGCATCACACAATAATACAGTTGGACACATTCAAACATCATATCTGACATGCTGTCCAGAAGAAATGGAACTCACGTTTCAAGAGCTGGGTATACATTTTGTACTGTATCCAAAGAACGTGTCGATAGTGTATTGTGCTACTCGGTGTAAAAACAACAATTCAGACATCTTAAACAATTCAACCATACACTATAAGAAACCGCTAGACTTTAAAATAAGTTATCTCAGCTCTGACACTGAGGAAAAGAACTGTTTTCTTAACAACAAACATAATTCATCGGGCCCTGTTAACTATGTTAGATCTCTGTATGCAGTTGAGAACGTACCCCTGGACCAACATCAGATTCATTCTCCTGCGACCAGACAATTAGCCGGCGATTGTGTAGTGATCCTTGTAAACCCAGTCAGTGTGATCTTTTTGAGTGCAGCTCCCGCAATCAAACACAGAGACCTTATTCACCTTATTTACCTTTCGTGTGACTGCCCAGGACAGCACTGAGCCTGCAGACCCACGGGTCACTATTCCCCCGAGCAGCTTTCATATTGTGACTACTGTTGGGTTACTGTTTATAACTATTTATACTACTTAATTATTTATTTATTGTTATTCTATCACATACGTCATCATAAACACGCTATAGACCTTAAACACATGAAATCATCATAAACACATGTCATTATGTCCCATCTTTACACTTTAGGCCAATCATGGACAGTTAATTTGTTTTTATGTAATACTACATTGTTCTGTGGATAAGTGCCACTGATTACTTTCTGAAATTTGTTGGCTTCCTGTTCTTGTTTTTCTCGCTGAGATGTTTGATCTCCAAGAAAAATGTCGGAAGTCTTTTTCTGTGTGGGGTCTCTGCAGTTATTTTTGTCTGAAATTGTGATGTGTGGGATCTCTCCTGTCAGTAGTTGCGTTATGATGTGTAGGATCTCTTCAATCAGTAGATGCTTTATGGTGTGTGAAATCTCTCCAGTAAGTACTTGCATTAATGTGTGTTGGCTCTCTCCAGTCAGCAGTTGCCTGATGTGTGGTATCTCTCCAGTCAGTAGTTGCCTGATGTGTGGTATCTCTCCAGTCAGTAGTTACCTTATGGTGTGCGGGAACTATAAAGTCAGTAGCTGCCTTTTGGTGCGTAGGATATCTCTAGTAAGTAGTTGCCTCTTGGTGTGTTGGCTCTCTCCAGTCAGCAGTTGCCTGATGTATTGGAACTCTCTAGTCAGTGGTTGCTTTAAGGTGTTAACGATCTCTTCCGTCAGTAGTGACCTAAAATTGTGTGGGATCTCTGCAGTAGTATTTGCATGAACTTTTTTTGGGATCTCTCAAATCAGTAGTTACCAGAAATAAGGTGGGATATCTCAATCGGTAGGTGCCTGATGTGTGGGATCTCTCCAGTCAATAGGTGCTGATGTGTGGAATCTCTCTAGTCAGTAGTTGCCATATGGTATGTGGGACCTCTCCAGTCAGTAGTTGCCTTATGGTGTGTGGGACCTCTCCAGTCAGTAGTTGCCTTAATGGTGTGTGGGACTTCTCCAGTCAATAGTTGCCTTATGGTGTGTGGGACCTCTCCAGTCAGTAGTTGCCTTATGGTGTGTGGGACCTCTCCAGTCAGTAGTTGCCTAATGGTGTGTGGGACCTCTCCGGTCAGTAGTTGCCTTACGGTGTGTGGGATCTCTTCAGTCAGTAGTTGCCTGATGCTTGTGGAATCACTCCAGTCAGTATTTTGCTTAGATTGTGTTTGATCTCATGGGGCAGTTTAAGGCTGACTGTGTATGGGCTCTTACGGCGACTATCAAATCACATACATAAATTAGGCAGGTTCCATATTCAACTACAGACTTCGGGCAGTTATACTTTAACGAAAATAGTAATAATATCTGGACACAGCAACAAACTCGGAATGTGAGGTGCTGAATGATGTGTATTGTTTGTTTTAGCACCCAGAAGCCATGAGTTGTTAACCCTTAGGCTCGGTATTTTGGATATCGCAACCTTTCGGCCTTGATTCCATTGTAAATAACGTAAATTTGGGAGAAAATGTGGCTTTCCTGTCAACCCCAGGGATTGAACCCGGACCACAAGGAGTTCGTTACCCGGTCTTCACGCAATCCGGTTTAGCCAACTACACTAGAGAGCCGGGCGAATGATGTGTATAAACTCTACTGTATCGAAAGAAAGCCTGGACAACGAACACACAACTAAAAAAATTGAGCTGAATCATAGAAACTTGTGAATTCATTACAAAATTGTAGTTGACGGGATCAAAAAACAAATATCGCAGTATTGGGGAGACAGGGATTGAAAGGACAGTTGTTGATAAAAATAAACAAGACGCGGTGAAGTATTTCAGACACATTATGATACATAACGATCTTTTTTGAAAACAAAACCTTGCCAGGAGAGGAGAAGGAAAATGGAGAGGTGGGAGGATGTCTACTTAGGGCCAAGATCACTATGTAAACATGTTTACTATTTGTACCAACACTGTGGCAATAATATAACGTGATGTCAGCAGATCAGTACGTTTGCACTGCATTAACTTAACGGGGCACTTATCAACACTGTATCATCTCACCAGTGCACTTTATTAGAACTAGCTTATCTGAATAGAGCACTTTGAAATATTGTATTATCCCAACAGTGCACTGTATCAGAACTAGCTATTTTGAAAAGGGCACTTATCACTACTTTATTATCTCAACGGGGCACAGTGTCAGCACTACATCATGTGAACACGGCACAGTATGAACAGTGCATTATCTCAGCAGGGCACTGAATAAACACTCTATTATGTCAACAGGGCACTGTATCAACACTACATTATGTCAATAGTACACTGTATCAACACTACACTATGTCAACATTGCACTGTATCAACACTACATTATGTCAATAGTACACTGTATCAACACTACACTATGTCAACAGAGCACTGTATCAACACTACATTATGTCAATAGTACACTGTATCAACACTACACTATGTCAACAGTGCACTGTATCAACACTACATTATGGCAACAGTGCACTGTATCAACACTACACTATGTCAACAGTGCACTGTATCAACACTACATTATGTCAACAGTGCACTGTATCAACACTACATTATGTCAACAGGGAACTGTATCAACACTACATTATGTCAACAGTGCACTGTATCAACACTCCATTATGTCAACAGGGCACATTTATCAACACTCAATTATGTCAACAGGGCACTGTATCAACACTACATTATGTCAACAGTGCACTGTATCAACACTACATTATGTCAACAGGGCACTGTATCAACACTACATTATGTCAACAGGGCACTATATCAACACTACACTATGTCAACAGTGCACTGTATCAACACTACACTATGTCAACAGTGCACTGTATCAACACTACACTATGTCAACAGTGCACTGTATCAACACTACATTATGTCAACAGGGCACTGTATCAACACTACATTATGTCAACAGTGCACTGTATCAACACTACATTATGTCAACAGGGCACTATATCAACACTACATTATGTCAACAGGGCACTATATCAACACTACATTATGTCAACAGGGCAGTGTATGAACACTACACTATGTCAACAGGGCAGTGTATCAACACTACACTATGTCAACAGGGCAGTGTATCAACACTACACTATGTCAACAGGGCAGTGTATCAACACTACACTATGTCAACAGGGCAGTGTATCAACACTACATTATGTCAACAGAGCACTATATCAACACTACATTATGTCAACAGAGCACTATATCAAAACTACACTATGTCAACAGAGCACTATATCAACACTACATTATGTCAACAGGGCACTATATCAACACTACACTATGTCAACAGGGCACTATATCAACACTAAACTATGTCAACAGTGCACTGTATCAACACTACACTATGTCAACAGGGCACTATATCAACACTACATTATGTCAACAGGGCACTATATCAACACTACATTATGTCAACAGGGCAGTGTATGAACACTACACTATGTCAACAGGGCACTATATCAACACAACACTGTGTCAACAGGGCACTATATCAACACTAGATTATGTCAACAGAGCAAATTGGTATGAGTGGTCCAGTTGTCTTACTCGTTATCTCGCATATGTTAGGAAATCACTGATGTTCAGGCTAACTGGCTATGTTTTCTGTATAAATTTTGATATATATATGAAATAAACATTTATGTGTCTGGTGTTTTTGACTATGATAAAATAAACCACAGAATCTGGCAACGTGTTATGAGTTTATGTGCTTATGGGATCTACACTGCTTGATCTACACAACTGAACATGAAAATATGTTTGCATCTATAAAAACCTGATATTTTACAGACGCAAACATCACAACATGTTCACGTGTTTACCTGTTGGTGTACGTTACAGATCTACACATCAGAAAAGGACACAGTGCTCATGGATCTCTGTGCTTGTGTGATTTTAAAACCAATGCAACAGGACAGTATAGTTGCAAAATAATATACCTTCCTGTTGAATCAAACAGTTTTAACCCTTCACATATAGCTTTAGTCTTTTACACATAGGCTTTTTTCTGTACTTATAGCTTTACACATGACCACAATCATTTACATGTAGCATTTACTCCTTTACACATAGATGTACTGCTTTAGGCAAAACTTTATTCCCTTACCAATATTTTACACATAGCTGTACTCCTATACACATAGATGTACTGCTTTAGGCAAAACTTTATTCCCTTACCAATATTTTACACATAGCTGTACTCCTATACACATAGATGTACTCCTATACACATAGCTGTACTCCTATACACATAGATGTACTCCTATACACATAGCTGTACTCCTATACACATAGATGTACTCCTATACACATAGATGTACTCCTATACACATAGCTGTACTCCTATACACATAGCTGTACTCCTATACACATAGCTGTACTCCTATATACATAGCTGTACTCCTATACACATAGCTGTACTCCTATACACATAGCTGCACTCCTATACACATAGCTGCACTCCTATACACATAGCTGTACTCCAATACACATAGCTGTACTCCTATACACATAGCTGTACTCCTATACACATAGATGAACGCCTATGCACATAGCTGTACTACTATACACATAGATGTACCGCTCTACACATAACTGTGCTGCTTTATACACAGCTCACTTTCTTATACATAGCTCCAGTTTTTCACAAAAGGTTTTGCTTCGAGGTTGAAAAAAAAAAAATAAGGCCAGACATATTCCATAACTTCATCGACCTAATAAAGGCACTTGATCCTGTTTGGCATGCTGAGCTCTGGCAAAAAGTAAGACATTTAATCTTCGTTAAGAACATCATAGACACCATTGAAGCCCTTTATACAGATGCAAGCAAGACTCATTCAAAATGACATTCACATTTTTCGAAACCAGTGTTGGAGGAAGAAAGGGTTACATACTATCCCCTGCCCTTTTCAATTTGTATTTGGAACACATCATGGGAGAAACATTAGAGAATCCTGATACAAATATATTCATTAACGGAAGTCAACTGTGTAATTTACGTTTTGCAGACTACATTGATCTCATGACTGGGTCTGAAGCAGAGGTCCGAGAACTTTCTACAAAATTAGAGACAGTCTGTGGTAAATATGGTATGGACATTATTGCCGAGAAAAGCAAGATTCTGGTATATAGCCACAAAAATAAGTATCTATCAACATATAGATAAGAGGGAAAAAAACTAGAAGTTGAGACCTTTTAATATCTTGGTTCCCACATATGTAGTAGCGATGGCAGCTGTGCCAAAGAGATCAAGACAAGACTTGATATGGCAACAGACAAGATGTCTCCGCTGAACACGTCGTGGAAGAGCCAAATCCGCATCTCAGTTGAGGTCAGTATATACAAAATTACTGGTACTGTCTATTTTCTTTTACGGAGGTGAGTGTTGGACTTTTACTGTGGAAATGAAAAGGAGAATTCAGGCTTTTGAATGTAAATGTTACATACGCATTTAACGAACTCGTTATTTAGAACCAGAACTAACAAATGTATCAGGGACAAAACATACAAATTTGCAGGACATCAGAAACCTGTTTTGGTAGTGGTGAAACGTCGCAGTTAAGCTTGGTTTGGATACGTGGTGAGACATGATGCTTGGTTTGGATACGTGGTGAGACATGATGCTTGGTTTGGATACGTGGTGAGACATGATTCGATTGGAAAGACTCTATTTCAAGGAACATGGGGGTAGTCGAAAAAGTGTAGGGTAACGAGAAACCTGAGATGAGAAAAAAAAGAAATGGACAGGACTAAGTTATTTTACACTTATTCAACGAGCGAAAGATGGAGAATGATGGTGTGTTTTGTGTGTTAATGCTTCCACCAGTACACCCCCACGACCCTTAGAGGTCAAGGGCTATTTTATGTTTTAAAAAAAAAAAAAAAAAAAAACATTAGACTTTGCAGATAATGCAGCAGGCTGAAATGTTACTTGTTTGATAATCTCAAGATATGAGTTGGAAAGAGCGTGAATGTGGAATTTGTCAAATGATGTTAAACATTTACTGCAAGTCTTATACAAACATCCAGTCCGGAAGTTTTGTTGCTTGCCATCTGAAATCTTCAGCATGAGCAGATCCTTACATTTGTTGCACCGTGGTGCAGATGATCCTTGAAGTTTTTATAAAAGAATAAATAAACAAAAATACAATTATTAAACCCGGAGAAATGCAAGACGCGCAGATACACAGTAAACTGTCTGCACAATAGTCATCATCAACCAATACTACACCAACAGTTTTTCACCATCATCAGAATCATCAAAAAAATTATCAACATTATAATCATCATCATCATCATTACCCTCACCATCATCCTCATCATCATCATCATCAGCATCATCATCATCAACACCATCATCATCATCATTATCATCATCATCATCATCGTCATCATTCCTTGATTCCGTTCTATCCTGTGTAAACCCTTCTATATAATGTGAGAAATTAGTTGGGCAACTTTGGCCTCTCCTCACCTCTAGTTGTAGAGTTTCTCTTGGATATCCTCTATTTTCAAGTCCGTCGGTATCTCATTTCAGTACTTGTTAGGTGATATGTTGCATTCGTTTTGTCTTTATATTTTTTTCTTCTTCTTCTTCTTTTTCTTCTAACAGACTTTACAACAACAACAACAACAACAACAACAACAACAACAACAACAACAAAATCACATGAATAAGAGACATACAAATCTTTACACCCTAAACAACTTCAATCACTGCTAGTAAACACCAAATGGGAGAAATAATTTTTTCCCCTGCAACTTGTAAACAACGAATGGTAGAAATTATCTTTTTCGCTACAACGTAAACACCGCATGGGAGAAATAATCATTTCCCCTACAACTTGTAAACACCGAATGGGAGAAATAATCATTTCCCCTACAACTTGTAAACACCGAATGGGAGAAATACTATTTTTCAATACAACGTAAACACCGCATGGGAGAAATAATATTTTCCCCTACCACTTGTAAACACCGAATGGGAGAAAAAAGTAAATCACTCACCGTGTTTTCAAACTTCCCAGGATGGTTACATATGAACTAGACTTTTTAGGGCATTCTTTTATAACCAGCAAACTATCGCGTTCTATTTTGCAAGTTGTGCAGGTATAACATTATTAATGTTGCCTTCTAAACGCCGAATGGCGGGGAAAAATCAATCTGTTATCGTCAACCTTAGGTCGACTTTCAATGATAACTTTATGACCCTTAATTAAGATACGTCAGGCGACTGTTTGGTGACTGCATAGAAAGGAAGCTTTAGTCACAATACTGCTCAGTATCCAGTCACAACCTCGTCGCTGACAGTGAACATGCAGTGGCTTATCATAGATATAACATCCACGCCTGCAGAGTCTGGGTTCAAACCTGACTATGTAGAATAGGTAAGTTCGGCACGACCGAGTCTTTATGCATATACCAATCACTCATAAACTCAACAGTTTCTGATATTTTGTCGCATAATGTAGTTTTGTTAAATATTGTAAATTATTATTTTTTTTTTTGGCAAGCTTTTACACATTCTAGAGTGTGTTTTTTTTTTTTAGAAGTTGTAAGCTACTGGTATTTTTGAAAGTTCTTTTTGGAATGTTCCCTTTTTATTGAGATGTAATATTTTTTCCCTCAAGCACAAATGGGAAAGTGTCAATGCAGAGCAAGTCAAAGCTAAAACAGTTAGAGAAGTCACTTTTTGACATAACACAGAATGAGGGCTCCAAAAAAGATACTTGTTAACAGTGAAACGAAGCTAGCAACAACAGGTCACAGACTATACACGTGTCCGGAGGGCTAACTCATAACTCATAATTAAAGAGGCCAAGACAAATTTGATCATAACACCATCAAAATGAAGAAAAAAATTCGCAACCAACCGTAATCATAACCACACGTATTCAATGAAAGAACCAAGAAGCATCTTTGTAAACTAGATTATAGAAGATCAAGGAAACATCCTTTCAGATATAGAAACACTTTTTATGGAAGGGGGGCAGAAGACATCATTTATTTGTCTTCTGTTTCTTCTCACTGCTCATGGAATGCCTCGCGGCGTCAGGACAAGAAGAGATTCTGGAACGGGCACTTCTGTTCGCTCCGTACTAAGTAATTTTCGGTGTCTGGTATTTCCGGAGTCCATCTACTGCGTGGTCGACCTCTGGATCTGTTACCGCTGTATCTGTATAATATTTCTCTTTGTGATGCCCTATCTGCTACTGATTTTCTTGCATAGCCAAGCCATGAGATCTATTGTCTGTCGATGAAGTTTATTATTGGTTCTGTGGCGAATCTCCTCTTAATCGTGAGGTCTCATCGTGTGACTACGAGCAGTCAGTAAATCACTCACCGTGTTTTCAAACTTTCCAGGATGGTTACATATGAACTAGGCTATTTAATTCATTCTTTTATAACCAGCAAACTATCGTGTTCTACTTTGCAAATTGTGCAGGTATAACATTATTAAATGTTGAGGATTTACAATATGCACACACTTTATATAAAGCCTATTGAATTATCTTGTAAAGTAGATCTTGACATGTTGTCACTGCAGCATGTTGGAGGCTACGGGTGTGTCTTCAAAGTTTTGTTCTTAAATAAAGCTAAACTAAACATCACACGATAGACTCAAACTCCATATTTCTGAATCATGTTCGATCCTTTGATGTTGACCCATGTTTCTCTGCCAAACTGATCCCTGGTAGGATCAATGTTTGGATACTTGAATTCTATTCAGTAGCCTTGAGATCAACGCCATATCTCTGAGCCAGGCCGTTTCCAAGAGTGCCCAACATGTTTCACATTGAAGTATACTTGTCAGTTTTGTAAGGAGTGCTGATCATATATAGTAAGTAACCTTTGTGACTTTGACGAATAAATAAGAGGACTACTTTGACACCTGATCTTTCTGGCTACTGCTTTTCTTGTCCTGTTTAAATTTAGTTTATCAAGGATTATTTTAGGTTATCTTATGCCAGTGAAAGTTGGAGACGCTTTAAAGACGTGAGAGGAAGGTTAATTTATTCTAAAACATGTGCCCTAAGAAACTGATTGACAGTAAATAGTATTTTTCATAAAAAGCGATACAGGAGAAATGACTGGACCACCGCTTGTATCAAAAATTTTAAGACAAAGGCGAGGATTTACTGAGCACATCAGGAGAAGAAGCCAGTAAAGAATCAACACGACGTCACTGAACTAAACACTTTTCCACTGAGCAATCGAGGACGCCTGAATGAGATCTAAAAACCAATATTGGTAAGAGCTGGTTTTCAGCCATGATGTTGCAAAGATTGTGCTGACTGATCACAGAGGGGGAGTAGACTGTGAATCTATAGAATATAATCTACAATACTTGATGATGGAAGTTACAGGTGATGGTGCGAGGATGATGACAGTGATCTTTGGTTTCCGAAATGTGGTGATCAACAATGTCTGACAAAAATATTCGTTGTGTTTTTTGGATGAGATGTCTGTTTGTGTTGTTAAAGGAGACATAGCTGCCCAGATACTTGAACTGCCAAAACAGCTCATTCTGTATTAAATATTAATTTCGTCACCCGATTCGAAATCTACGATGGAATCTGGTTGCAGGGTTTTAAACGCGAGTGATACATATCTATCTGTAGTGATAAGTATTAAGAGCGGGCATGGTTTCATGTCGAATGTCGAAAGACATTATTCAAAGAAGAGGTGCCTCGCATATTAACATGAAGCAGGAGAATGGAGGTGGAGGCATTGACAGTAGGCGTCCGATTGCTAGAGAGTACCACAGTCACATATGTTGTAACTATAACAAACCCGCACAGACCCACACAGACCCACACAGACCCACATAGACCCGCAGAGACCCACATGCTTGATAAAATAAGAGACTAATATCCAGCTCCAGAGGAGCTCGAGCTCAAACGGCCTAAAAAGTTAGACCAGGAGCATAATATGGATCTTCTGCCCAAGATATGCTGATGTAAGTGGGGGGGGGGGGGGAGGGGGGGATGGCGGCTGTATAGTGTGGACTGACTGGCTGCTGCTGCTGATGCTCTGGACGGTGAGCTACATTACAATCAAATGAACATAAATAAGGTTCCTATGGATAACGTGGAGAGCACAATAGAAAAGAGTTTCAATACCTCGACAGACTGATCCAGTGGAAAGTAGACAGAAATCTAGACGATTTTCAAGATACAGGAATAAAGACAGTCGGACTTTTAATCAGGTTGAAGTTTACAACATCAGTAAAAGAACTCTTCGTTGACTGCTGATAAGGGGGCCAGATCATTTGTGGGAATGTCCCGAGTGCAGAGATGTTTATACCTGATTCAATCATGAAACATTAACGGCTATCTCTTTCAGAACCCCATTTCTACACAATACCAGTAAGGAGATAAGTAGCATAATCTCTAAACCTTTACTGGGACACCATCTATTAGAATCATATTCACAAATAGGAAGAAGTAAAGATTCCTGTTCACGCCTTTATGCGTATCCTGCACATGGGAACAGCACCAATATTTTTACAGACTCATGGGCACTAGGTGGATAATGGGGTCAGCATTACGACGGCCGTCTTTACTTCTCTAGGACATACATCTATTTTTGCTGTGTCGACCTGCGATGCCCCATACCTTGATCACGGTACGTTGGAATTACGAGTCACACTCACAATGCCTAAGGCACGGAGGCCGCCATTTCCAGAAATATACATTCGTGCAAGAACTCAACACTGGTTTTTGCAGGAGCGAAGAACTCTGTTATCTTTTCGTACTTCATATGTACTACGTGTTAAAGTTTTGTGCAGAGGAGAAACTATCTGCATCTTAGGGATAGTGAGCCACTTACATAATCCAGTATAACTGGCGTAGGAATTTATGCCGCAGTTTAAACATAATATAAAGTAGAGCCAGTGAATGTCACAGTGGCTTTAAAGAAGATTCGAATTAACAATTGATTTAAGCAATTATTGACCTCAATTGATAATATACATTATCTTTGTGTAACTTAACAGATTTGTTATCTTTCTTTGAAAAAAGAAGCTGTTAACTAATCATCTATATCGCTTTGAGATAAAAGTGAGGTGTATTTATCATACAGCCTCTATCAGTAGCACACCAGGTTAAGTTATTCTTCAAGTCTATACTTGTAATATGACCATAGCCTCTGTGGGGTTCAGTTCTAAATTACATGTAAGCAAACGGTCCTAACTGAACAGTGGCATTAATATCACAGAAGAATCCAGCATGTTGGCTCACACCAAAGGCAGAATAGTTATACTGCAAACCGGACAAGATCACTTAGCAGATACATTCATTAGGTTCGGCGTCCAATGGGTGCTATTGTGCCCTACAATGTCTTTGCAGTGATGGTCCTGGCGTTTAGGAAACATACACCTCATCAGTATTCTTGGTTCGACACAGCCCCAAGCACCCATGATCAAATAATTAGACTAAATATCTTTTACAATAAAGAGACACAATAGATGTGCAGCTATGAAAGGAAAATTACCGTGTTGACTGTCAGAACCTTCTGGAACAATTTATTACTCCATATTTAATCTGCGCCTACAGGCTCAAGGAAACATTTTTGACTTTATTCATTAGGCTGTACGCATACATAATGGTGTCTCGGCTTACGAACGCCCTGGTTAAAAAGAAATAAGCATACTTTGACTCGACTCCCGAACAGTGATTCGGTCCACGAGCGAACAAGTATAGCTTAGGCTCCACGTTTTGGCTAGGCGCTGTGAACAGTATTTGTCGTTGTGTTATTCGTTAAACATAAAGTTGTTGTTGCTGTCGTTGTGTTATTCGTTACACATAAAGTTGTTGTTGCTGTCGTTGTGTTATTCGTTACACATAAAGTTGTTGTTGCTGTCGTTGTGTTATTCGTTAAACATAAAGTTGTTGTTGCTGTCGTTGTGTTATTCGTTAAACATAAAGTTGTTGTTGCTGTCGTTGTGTTATTCGTTACACATAAAGTTGTTGTTGCTGTCGTTGTGTTATTCGTTACACATAAAGTTGTTGTTGCTGTCGTTGTGTGTGTGTGTCTGTGTGTGTGTGTGTGTGTGTGTGGTGTATTTGTGTGTTTGTGCATTAAATCAACCGTTATTATGGCTCACAAGAGAGTGTAAGTGTTAGTGATAGTGGTGTAGAGAAGCCTATTTTTATACCCAGAAATTAACCATTCTATGATTAAATAAAAAACAATACCAAAAATACCTAAAGTTATTACCTGACATTATGGTATAGACTCTCCTTTGAAACAATGGCTTTCTTCTCCCCGTCTACTACCCACCTGTACCAGGAACTACCAACCATAAAGGTAAAGTTGTACTGTCAGCCTATACTTGATATCATTTTTTTTTTTCACACATAAATCAGGCTTTTTTTTTTAAAAGTCTAAAGGGAGTGGGAGAGGGGGTGGGAATAACGTATATTTCATGAGCGAGCGAATGAATTAATTTCGTTGCATTGATTTCAGTGGGAGAAAATTGATTTGGCTGGCGAAAATTTCTGTTCGCCTGTCAAGGAACTAATTAAGTTCGTGACCCCAGGTACCGTATACTGAATAGGTACGTTCAGAGAATGTCCTGTTGCATAACTCCATGTGTGCCCAAACCCCAGTGGTTGTTTTCCCGCGCTCTGATGGCTGCTTTTTTTAAAACAAAACAAATGGTAAAAATT
>CAJHNH020006247.1:0-13946 GCA_905116865.2 Candidula unifasciata | reverse complement strand
AAAAGAAGACAACGGAAAACACCACAGGCCGCCCGACGCCCCGAAGCAGACAGCCGAGGGCATTGCACCAAAGGGGACCAGCACTTGGCAATTCCAGTCACCGTCATGCCACCCCACCCCACCCCACGTGTATGTTAACAATTGCCTTTCACTTTTATTTCAGACCAAGCGACCTCAGCCGACCGGGATGGATCCTGCCTCTATCTGTCACTCTCATTCTCCCGACCTCACTATCACATCTACTGGCACATTCGGGCAAACTGACCCTTCATTTGCAGTCTATCTTACGTCCACTACTTCTCCACACTCCGTGGAAAAAAAAAAAAAAAAAAAAAAAAAAAAAAAAAAAAAAAAAAAAAAAAAAAAAAAAAAAAAAAATTTTTTGTTTTTTTTTTGGGCCGATCACAACAACAGATTGTGACGGCCCTGTTTGTCCTGAAAAGGAACATTGTTCGTATCGACGGCGCAACGGATATTTGTTTGGCTTTTTCCGGCGGCTTTTAGATCGGCAACCAAGCAGCAACAGGGCACCAGCACAGCGACCAGCACGAGGCAAACCAAGCACCAGCAACAGTCAGCTAGTACCCTTCAATATCATCGCAAAGAGATCTGGATCACACCAGAACCCAAAACCGCAAACAACGCAGCACAGCAAGGAAGCAAACAACAATAATATCAGGTGTGTCTACACACCACAAATAAAAGGAAACCATATAAGACAGCAAAGGACCCTTCTTCGATATAGCAGGCCCTCGGGCGGCTGAAAGAGGATCAAGTTTGGAATTTTTCTTGGACAACTGGCAATGGCAAGTACCAAAATGTCAAATCAGACATCCAGTTTACCTATTCTGCATCTAGCGTGTCTATTCATGTGTAAAATAATTGTCCGTGACTCAACGTTTAGTGGTAGGACACTAACAAGTTGTTAGGAACATGTCTTTGTAAAATTTGTTTTTCACTTTTATCTTATCTATTTTTCTGATACCGACGTGAATTGAATTGAATTGAATTTTGAAAACAAAAATTGCAAAACTCCTTGACTCTTTCAGTCTGCTCCTGGTTGAGCCGTGACTATATCAAGTCCTTGTTTATGTGCTGACTCTAGGTCGTTTTGTATCTTGAAGGCGCTTGAGTGTGCCTTGGTTACCGATTTTCTTGCTTGTCTTGGTGCGAAGTAGGCTGCATTGGTGGGGGAGAGCTAAAAGTCCTGAGAAGGACGATTAGCGAGTTCCGGGCGCGGCAGAGTGGGAGATTATCTGGCTGAAGGCCGGTCGCTGTTGATCGGTCATGCCTGGCTGGTTTTGCTTGCTTGCTTGAAAATCGAAATAAAAATGACAAACTTTGGACGGCTTCAACCTGCCTCTGGGGCTTGGTTTTATTTGCGTCCTGGTTTCTTTGTGGTTTTTGATTTACTGCTTTGGTGTGACGTTGTCTCTCGTCTGGTTGTATGATTCCTTGCTGTACATTCAACTGTGGTTTGAGTCGGGCTTGGTGGTTTGCTAGATCTGGCTGTATGGAGTGGGCGGGTCTGTTGCGCAGGTGGGCTTTCCGGTCCGGTGAGCTGGGTTTTGGCAGGTGTCATGGCGGCTAGGGTAGTTCTGGTTGGCTGATTGCTTTGGGTTCTTGTAGTTCTTTAGCCTTGCAGAGTTTCGCATGGGCTGCATTAAGTTGGTCGCGCATTACCCATGAAACTCATGCGTCTGGTTCTGAGTGGCTCGGTCAGTACTCGGCCCTCCTTGGCCACTGCTTCCCTGCAGAACTGGATCTTGTACTCGCCCTTGATGAATTCGATTCCGTGTGGGTGCATGACCTGTTTGTACTTCTTCTGCATTTCTTTGATGGAGGTCTCAAGGGCTTCTATCTCATTTTCCGCACTCTCTTCCTCTGGTTCTCCTTGAGTCTTGGCCTGGGGTTTTGCCGCTTGAATCTGACTTCTTCTGGCTGCTGATTTCCTGGCCTCCTCTCGAGCTTCCATTACGATGTTGGTGGCTGCTAGGTCTTTCTCCACTTGTTCGTTCGCCTTGCTGACTTTGGTAATCTTAGCTTTTGTTTCTGTCAGGTCTTTTTTGATGGTGGAGACCTCAGACATTAGGTTTTTGTGGCTGTCCTCCAGTTCTTTTGCGGCTGCGGCATTTGCTTCTTTCATCTTCTTGAGGTCAGTTAGATTTGCCATCAAGTCGATTTTAAATGTCGTCATTTCTGCCGTTTCTTTCTCTAGCCTTCTCTGGGTCTCGAGTGATGCCTGTAGGATGCTTCTCAGGTCAATCATCTCGTCCCTGTCTTGGGTCCTGAGTGCCCTGATTCTTGTGTTCTCTTCTCGCAGGGCTTTAATTTCGTTTCTCAACTGCGTAATGACGTTGTTGTTCACGGCTGTCGGACTGGGCGCCTGATATCTTTGTTTCGGCTCTGGGTTGTGTGTGGTCCTGGTGGTGGTTTTTGCCATCGCTCTCTTGGCTTCTTTCAGGTACGGGCAACCCATGTACCTGGCGCTGTGTGCCCCGGAGCAATTAGAACATCTTCTGCTTGCGTTTGGTTTTTTTAAAGTCAGGGTCCACTTTTGCCAGAGGGCAGTCCCCGAATAGGTGTGGGCCGGAGCAGTAACGGCACGACTGGTTTGCTGCGGCAGGTTGCGGCGGTATGCCACGCCCTGTTACAGCGTGAGCATTGAGGAAGCTCTGTGCTGTATGTACCCGGTCGCTGCTGCTGTCTGACGTGGCGGGTGTAAGTTGGCTCCTGCGCCACGACTGGGGCGGCTTCCGGGTAGACGGGTGCCTCGATAGGGCCTACATCCAGAGCTGGTGGCGTCTGGGTGAGCGAGGCTGGCGTCTCTTCTAGGTCGTCGGCCGGTTCTGGCACTGTCGGCACCGTTAGGGCTGGTGCGGCGGCAGGCTCATCTGCCTTTTTGGCCGAGGTCGACCTGGTTTCCCGGTGCTGGGTCGGGATCTTCTTGCCACGAGTCATGGTTTCGTGTGGCTGTGGCTGGCTGGTAGAGGCGGTACTTGTAAGGCTGCTGTCGAGAGCTAGGTCCCTTCGGAGTAGGCAAGGCTTGTTAGAGTATTCTGAAAAGAACACCCAAGCGTGCTTCCTCCTTAGTTCACTAGACAAACGAGTAACACTGGCTGGTGCGTCTGCGGTATCGGGCGGTAGCGATGTTGTGCCGTTGGCTGGTTTTTGGCAAGTGGTCTTTCCGGAGCGGTGGGCGTGGTTTGGGGTGTCATGGCGGCTTGGTCATTTTTGGTTGGCTGGTGACTTTGTGGTTTTTCGATGCGGACTGGCTCGTCTGCTGGGTAGGATTTGAACGGTTATTCTTGCTTAATTCTTTCGGCGCCTGTTCGGTGTTCTATGCGTCCATTGTCTCCTCTTTGTCTCTTGTATTCGCTCCTGGGCACCTTCCACCTGCTTGTAGAACCTGAACAGTTTTGACATGTAGGCTTTGCTTTCGTCGTCGAATTCGAGATTGCTGTTGGACCATATGTCGTCGTCGTAGATGATATAGTATTCGCCTTTTATGAATTTGATCTTGAGCGGGATACCCTCATGTGAGTTGAAGGTTTGCACAATTTCCCTTAGGCCGTCTTGGCTTATGTCCTCGGGGATTACTATTTCTTTGGTTTCAGGACGGGCTGTGGCCTCGTCTGCGGCTGGGGACGTTTCCGTATCTACTGTTTCTGTGTCTTCATCGGAATATATCTGGTCGGTTTCTTGCTCAGATTCATAGTCTGGTTCCGAGCTATCCATTTCTGTGCCCTGGTCTCTGTGCTCTGGTGCCTCGGTCATCTGTGCCTGGTTTTTCGTTGTTCTGAGTTTGTCAGTGCAGGTGCTTTTGTCAGCTCTGCTGATTGCATTCTTAGCGGTGTTTTTTTCTTTTTCTAGCAGGGCACGTTCTGACTTTATGGCTTGTGTGGCTGCTTCGGCCTCTGCGCTCACTTGCACAAGTGTGGCGACTTCTCGGTATGTGGTTTCGCGTGCACTAGTTAGTTCGGCCAGCTCCTTTCTTCTCTCCTCCCCTTCTTCCTGACGGCGCTTATCGTTTGCTATCTGGGTGTTTTCAAGCCTGGCGAATAGAGCATTTATGTTCTCTTTAGTTGATTGCGCTTGGTTAGCATATTCGGTATTCAGTCTTGTTTGTGTGGCTCTCTCCTCTCTCAAGGTTTTAATCTCCCCTAGCAACAGGGAGATCAAATCGTGCGTCTCTGCTCTCTCGGCGGCGGCGATAACCTTCACCTTCTGCAGTTCTGCCTTCAGGTCGGTTAACGCGCTCATCAATTCTGGGTCTCTTGCGGTGGTCTCCTTCCTTTCTGATGCTCTGTTTTGGACTGGGTGACTGGGTAGGCTTCTTCTTGTGTCCGGTCTGGGTGCCTCGTACCTCTGCTGGTGTCTGGGTCCGGCATTATGCATCTCCCTCTTTATCTGCTTGAGGTACGGACATCCCAGGTACCTCGCGCTGTGGGCTCCTCCGCAGTTCGAGCATCGTCTGCTCGGGTTGGGTTTTTTGAAGTCAGTGTCCCTCTTGGCCAGGGGACACTCCTTGAATTCATGTGCTTGGGAGCAGTACCTGCAAGCTAGGCTGCTGCGGCAGGCTGCGGCTGTGTGCCACGCCTTGTTGCAGCGTGAGCACTGGAGTATCTCTGGACTGGTGGCTCCCGGTCGCTGCTGCTGCCTGGGTGGGCGGGTGTAGGTGGGTCCCTGCGCCACGACTGGGGCGACTTCTGAGTCTGATGTTGCCTCGACAGGGGCCACATCAGCAGTTGGCGGCGTCTGGGAAGGTGAGGCTGGCGTCTCGATAGGGACGTCAGTCACTGTTGACATCGTCTGTACCGAAGTGGCTGGTGCGACGTCGGGAGCAGTCTCCTTGTTAGCCGATGTAGCTCTGGTGTCACGGCGCTGAATTGGGTTCTTCTTGCCACGGGCCATAGTGGATGTGGCTGGCAAAAAGCTGTTCTGTTCGGGCTGCTGTTTGATTGCTAGGTCCCTTCGGAGTCGGCAAGGCTTGTTAGAGTATCCTAAAAAGGACACCCAAGCGTGCTTTCTCCTTAGTTCTCTAGCAATCGTTCAAAATACTGGCGGGTAAGGCTGGCTCTACAACAATGATGTGCTCCCGCGCCGCTAATAACCCACCCGCAGACGAATAACAATAGTCTAGTCGAGCCAAAACTCAGCCGAATGTCAAGCGAGTTCTGACCAGTATCTAGCTATTGATAATCTGGCTGCGAATGGATAGTTAGCAAGCTAACGAGAAACACGTGGCTGATCGGGCGGTAAATCCATACCGACGTGCTCCAACGTGTCCAATTTATTATCTAGAGAATCTCTTCTAATGTGAAATGTTAGACAGAGACTTTATTATCAGTTTTTTGGACAATGTGATTTGAGCAAACGCGATAGGCGTGCACCTGTGTAAAATTGTCACTTGTGGTCATTTTTGTGTTATCTCAATTGTTGCCCGCAGATTGTACCAAAATGTCACACCAACCAACCTTTTTTACCACCACCACCACAACCACACGAAGCAACCAACGCCCGATAACGCAGACGTACCAGCCAATTGTGACTCGTTTGTCTAGTGAACTAAGGAGGAAGCACGCTTGGGTGTTCTTTTCAGAATACTCTAACAAGCCTTGCCTACTCCGAAGGGACCTAGCTCTCGACAGCAGCCTTACAAGTACCGCCTCTGCCAGCCAGCCACAGCCACAGCCACACGAAACCATGACTCGTGGCAAGAAGATCCCTACCCAGCACCGGGAAACCAGGTCGACCTCGGCCAAGAAGGCAGATGAGCCTGCCGCCGCACCAGCCCCAACGGTGCCGACAGTGCCAGAACCGGCCGATGACCTAGAAGAGACGCCAGCCTCGCTCACCCAGACGCCGCCAGCTCTGGATGTAGGCCCTATCGAGGCACCCGTCTACCCAGAAGCCGCCGCAGTCGTGGCGCAGGAGCCAACTTACACCCGCCATGTCAGACAGCAGCAGCGACCGGGTACATACAGCACAGAGCTTCCTCAATGCTCCCGCTGTAACAGGGCGTGGCATACCGCCGCAACCTGCCGCAGCAGCCCATTGTGCCGCTACTGCGCTGGACCTCACAACTTTCAGGAATGCAGCCTTGCAAAAAAAGATACCGACTTCAAGAAGCCCAACCGTAACAGAAAGTGCTCCAACTGCGCAGGGAACCATAGCGCGAGGTACCAAGGATGCCCATACCTCAAAGACTGCAAGAGATCTCTGACAACCGCCGCCACCAAACGCAACGCCCGCACAGAAAGAAGTCAGAGCTACCAGGCTCCCAGACCGAGAGACACCGCAGAAGCAAACAAAGTCCAGGCCGAGGTCTCTGCCCTAAAAAGAGAAATCGATGCCCTACGGGAGGAAAACGGCGCCATTAAAAAGAAACAAGACCTTGCAAGAGACGAAAACACCGAAATAAGGAGACTGCTACAAGAATCCCTAGAAACCCAGAAACGGCAGGAGATCGAGCTAGCAGACATGGGGAAATTCAAGTGCGACCTCCTAGCAGTCCTGACCGACCTCAAGAAACAAAAAGAAGAAAGCGCCGAGACCAGTCAGGCCGAAGCCGCTAATACAAAGAAAGCACTCGCAGCACTAGAAGCGAAGATTTCAAAACTCAGCAAAGAAAGCACACAACTGGAAAAAGACATAGCATCCACCAATATTGTTATGGAAGCTAGAGAAGAAGCAAGGAAGAGTGCAGTCAGAAGAAACCAATTACAAGCGGCTAAGAACAAGGAAACAGAAACCACTAAATCCGACGTAAAGAAGGTAGAAGTCCCAGAGGAACCAGAAGTCAGCGAGGCCAGCATTCAGGAAATGCGACAGAGGTACAACCAGATCATGCACCCTCACGCAATAAACTTTGTCCAGGGCGAATACAGAGTTCAGTTCTGCTATGAAACAATGCAAAAGGAGGGCCGATTACCGGTCGGACCACTTGGACCCAGACGACTGAGTTTCCTGGTTATGCGCGACCAACTTAATGCAGCCCATGCGCAACTATGTAAGGCGAAAAAAACCTCAAGAACCGACCAAATAGTTGTGAATGCCGACGAAGCCCAGCAGACGAACCGACCGATTAAAGCCATCAGCCAACCAGAACTGCCCTAGCCGCCATGACACCTGCCAAAAGCCAGCTCACCGGACCGGAAAGCCCACCTGCGCAACAGACCCGCCCACTCCTCACAGCCAGATCTACGCCCACCCACCACCTCACAGGCCGTGCCAGGCTTACCCGTCTAGTCCTTCTCAGGACTAGCAAACCACCAAGCCCGACTCAAACCACAGTTGCATGTACAGCAAGGAATCCTACAACCAGACGAGAGACAACGTCACACCAAAGCAGTAAATCAAAAACCGCAAAGAAACCAGGATGCAATAAAACCAAGCCCCAGAGGCAGGTTGAAGCCGTCCAAAGTTTGTCATTTTTTTTCGATTTTCAAGCAAGCAAGCAAGTACCAAAATGTCAAATCAGACATCCAGTTTACCTATTCTGCATCTAGCGTGTCTATTCATGTGTAAAATAATTGTCCGTGACTCAATGTTTAGTGGTAGGACACCAACAAGTTAATAGTAACATTTCTTTGTAAAATTTGTTTTTCACTTTTATTTTATCGATTTTTCTGCCAATGACGTGCTCCAAAGTGTCAAATTTATTATCTAGAGTATCTCTTCTAATGTGAAATGATAGACAGAGACTAAATTTGCAGTTTTTGGACAATGTGATTTGAGCAAACGCGATAGGCGTGCACCTGTGTAAAATTGTCACTTGTGGTCATTTTTGTGTTATCTCAATTGTTGCCCGCAGATTGTACCAAAGTGTCCGCCCCCCAATACAGGCAATAAAGAAACGGAAGCAATTGAAAGCCTACAAAGAGAGCTCCGTATCGAGAAAGAAAGACACCGCCAATGTGAAACGCAGCTGAGAAAGGAGATTGAAATCATGAAAGAGGCAATCAGGGAGATCGGAGAAAGACACCTGTATAGCCAAACCAGGATCGCCAAGCTGGAGGGAACGCTCAAGCTCAACGAGCACCCCCCCCCAGTTCGGACCCCACCACAGAACCTGTCCTAAATAAGCTCCTGCGCCTTGCCAACGAGTACACAGACCAAAAGGTTTCAGAAGTCGACGACCATTATTACCCCAAGGTCGGCACGGATACGAGCTCAACAAGCGACGACTCCTCCGAAGCCTTAGACCCAGAAGCCAACACAGCCTGAACGGTACGAGTGTTAGACCTGTAACCCGCACATTACCGAACCAACCATGGACAAAAACCACCTACAAATAATCCAGTGGAACTGCAGGGGCGTAAAGAAAAACCTCCCAGGCATTATGAACACCCTGGGAGACGACAACACAGTTTACGCCCTGCAGGAGACCCTGCTAAGCAATAGCGACAAGTTTACCTGCCCCGGTTTTCAGATTATCAGAAACGACAGGCCGGCCGACAAAGCAGGAGGCGGAGTCGCCCTGCTTATCAACAACAGATGGATAATCACCGACCAGGACTCGTTCTCAACCGAAAACCTCGAAGCAGTCTCCGTTGACCTAGCAGTCGAAAACCGGGACATCCGGATACTGAATCTGTACAGTCCAGCTGGGAAACTGGAGAAGGCCGATATTAAACAAATACTAGACCGTATGCGCAACAACATGCTCATTCTCGGTGACCTGAACTGCCACCATCCTTTGTGGGGGGAAATCAGGGCGGACCAATCCGGAATAAGGCTAGTCGAATTCATTGATACCAACAAACTAACAGTCCTGAATGACGGGTCAATGACTAGAATTAGTCCCCACCCCAGGCAGAGAGATATACGGCTATTGATATTACCCTGGCCACACCAGACCTAGCGGGTTGCACCTGGACCGCGGTCGACGATTCAAGCTCCGATCACCTCCCAATCCTTATACGCACCCGGGCCGTTCCATCCAGAAATGCCGAGAGCTGTCGCCCTAAATTCGCCCTTAAAAAAGCCAGATGGGAACCATTCCAGAACGAGCTGGGGGGCGACAACACTCGACATAAACGCAGATGAGGGAATCGAACAATATGCAATTAGGTTCACAGAAACCATACTCAAAGTGGCCGCCAGACATATTCCCAACAAAAATATGCCAGAAAGAATCATTGGAACCACTAAAAGGGCCCCACCTCAGTGCACAGTTAGGCACTCAAAAACAGCAAGCTGGTGGAATGACCTCTGTACCTCGACCCACGCAGATAGGAAAAAGGCCCTGCAGAGATTTCGGCGCCACAACACACCAGCCAACTACCAGCTATACAAAACCGAAAGAAACAAAGCCAACCGAGCCGTGAGAAAAGCCAAAGAAACAAGCTGGAGGTCATTCTGCCAGAGCCTGACGCCTAGCACTCCCACCACAGACGTCTGGAAGCAAATAAAGACCATACAGGGCTGCAACCAACGCAAGCAAATCCCGACTATTAAATTTCCCACCCCAGCGATCTCAGACAAAGACAAAGCAGAAGCCTTCGGACACTACTTTCAGCACATCAGCTCGAACAGTAGAATAGGAAGAGCAGAACTAGAAAGAAGAAGCCAGGTCAAAGAAGTGCGAGATCTACCCCCTAACGCCGGCAGCGAACCCCACTACCTCGACAAAGACATTACGGTAGACGAAGTCGTCTCTGCTATTCAGGACAAAACAAACACAGCGGCCGGCCCAGACATCCTTAACTATGCCATTCTCAAAATGCTGCCGAAAGCAACAGTCACCGTACTAACCAACCTGTTCAACCTAGTGTGGCGAAGTGGCGAAATTCCTAAAATGTGGAAACAGGCGACGGTCGTCCCAATCCTTAAACAAGGCAAGGACCCCCCAAAGGATCGACTCATACCGCCCCATCTCACTCACGTCCCACCTGGGAAAGACACTGGAAACGATTGTTAACAACAGAATATCTTTCCACATGGTAAAGAACAAACTGTTTAGTGTCACCCAATCGGGCTTTAGAGCCGAAAGATCCACCATGGATCAGATAATCAAACTAGAGGACCACGTGAAAAGAGGGTTCCGACGCGGGAATAAAACATTCGCTGTGTTCCTAGATCTAGCCCAAGCGTACGACCAATGCTGGAGGGAGGCAGCGATAGTTAAACTCCACCGAATCGGCATCACTGGTCGAACTCTCCAGTACGTGAGGAGCTTTCTTCAAGACAGAACATTCTCGGTGGCTGTAAGGAACGAGGTATCTAGACCGCATACACAGGAGAATGGTACCCCCCAGGGGTCGGTTATCTCCCCTTTGATCTTTAACATCCTTGTTAACGACATGAGCAAGGCTATCACGAACTCAGAGGTTGAGATATCGCAGTTCGCAGATGACTGCGCGCTGTGGTGCAGCAACCAAGTATTAACAACCACCCGCGACATGCTACAAAAAGAGATAAACCACATCTCCGACTGGATGAGGAAGTGGGGATTCAGCATCAACACACAAAAATCTGTGATGATGATATTTAACAACAAACACACCGTTGGTACGATCCCCATGACTGTCGGATCACAATCAGTGGGAACACCATTGTTAGAAAAACCAGTACCAGATTCCTGGGTATGGTCCTCGACCAACAGCTCAGCTGGCGAGATCACGTGATACAGACAGCAGCCCGATGCAAACTACAGTGCAACATGCTCAAAATTATAAAAGGGTCGGGGTGGGGCGCCCATACCAAAACAATGGTAATGTTCTACAAAGCCTTCATCAGGGGGAATATGGACCACGGGTCGATAGTCTACGGCGCAGCGAACCCTAACTCCCTACTCAAGCTAGACAGCATCCAAAGCCAAGCATTAGCCACAATCCTAGGCACGGCAAGAAGCACAAGTAGGGAGGCCATGGAAGTCGCGTTAGGCATCCTCCCCCTGAATCTGAGAAGAAAA
Organism: Candidula unifasciata; assembly: GCA_905116865.2. Classification (NCBI taxonomy): domain Eukaryota; kingdom Metazoa; phylum Mollusca; class Gastropoda; order Stylommatophora; family Geomitridae; genus Candidula; species Candidula unifasciata. The sequence goes on along the minus strand of CAJHNH020006247.1, from coordinate 3,028 downwards.
CAATTGACCTACAATTATTGGATGAGCACAGGCCAGCAACCCGATCACCCAGCTACCCGCGCTCTCCAGCCCAATAGATACCCGTGGGAGAGCAAAACCAAGCCCATCCAGAAATTCAGACGTCCGACAGCATGGATTACCGCCAGGGAGTGTGAAAGAGAGGAGGTAGCCAATGCTATCACTAGCCTCAGGAAACATTCCCCAACCCACCCCCCTTGGGAATTCAAACTCCCCACAACGGACACCAGCCTCTCCAAACTCGTAACAAAAACCACTGAAGCAGACGTAGCAAGGAGGATAGCTGAAGATTACATTAATACTCTGACAGCCGGAGCCCTGGCCATCTACTCAGACGGCTCCAAAAACCAGAACGGGGAGACTGGCGCAGGGATAGTGTGCCCTAGCAGAAAGGTCGAGAAATGCTACCGACTCCCAGACGACACAGCGGTATACACAGCGGAGCTGGTGGGCATCCTAAAAGCCATCGAAACAGCGGCAGACAACCCACCAGCAAAGCTCTGCATCCTTACCGACTCCCTCTCCTCAGTTCTGACCCTTAAAGGACTGGGTAGATGCAGCAGACCTGACCTCAAGGAGCAAATCCTCGTATTGTCTACGAAACTCGCCCAGGAAGGATGCCCAGTCCATATCTGCTGGATACCGGCCCACATAGGCATCCCTGGGAACGAGGGGGCAGACAAGGCGGCTAAGAAGGGACTACTAAGCCCCAATGCGATCAATATCGGGCTAGGCAAATTCGAAAGCAAGTCAATCATAAAGAGCTACATATACAAAGCATGGAAATCTCAGTGGGCACTTAGTAAAAAAGGTAGACACGCATTCGGGATACTGAAAGAACCCAGCCCCAGATCCCAAGTGAAAGATACGACAAAAATCCCGCTCATAAACACACTATGGAGACTAAGGCTGGGTCTCTGGAAGGACAAATCTACCAACCCAATGTGTACCGAATGCCTGGCCTACAACTCTACGGAGCACTACCTGCTAAAATGCGACAAATTTAAGAAAGAAAGAAAAGAGCTGGCCAATTACTTTGAAACTAAAAACGAAGCCATGACTACCCGGGCCTGCCTGAGAGTTAACGGCCCACCCATAGTTCAAAAAATGATCAAACAGTTTATCAGCAGGACAAGCAGCAAGGACACCTACTTTTAATCCGCTCCGAGCCACCTGCAGAATACTGCAAACCGACGCCGCCACAACAAACCGACGCCGGACCGGTAAAGCCAGCCCCGCCGACGTCTCTCTCTCATCCTAGCAAGCTATCAATTCCACTCTCTCCTTCGACCTTACTTTATTTCCTAAAAAGCCTACATTCCACGTAGCACCCTCTAGGCCTCCTCTCCTTTTTCCCACTGCATCCTTCTCTTTCCTGCAATTGTATGTATTCATGCCATGCACAGGTCATCTGTGTCGTTTTTATTTGCACAACACACACCACACAAACATACGGCAACATTTGTTAAAACAGACGTACACAAATATCCACAAAGCAAAGCACGCAAAACACTACACTGAACACCCACGATTTGAAAAAAAAAAAAAAAAAAAAAAAAAAAAAAAAGAGGCCAAAACAGAAATGCTCGGCCAAAAAAAAAAAAAAAAAAAAAAAAAAAAAAAAAAAAAAAAAAAAAAAAAAAACCGCTAACGCACAAGCACATGCCTGATGCGAAAAAATAAAAGCAACAAAAAGATGTTAAGTGGGGTCCCTGAAAAGGGCCGTGTTATTGCGCTCGCAAAGTCTCGGACTTATCGATTTCGTGGTGGTGTGAAAGGTGACAGCCCAGGCACAGTCAGTGATCACGTGCAGGCAAAGCAGCTCAAACCAGGAAGTTCGCTCATATACCAAAAAGACTCCGACCGAAAGAAGACAGGCACACAGTTTAACAGGATACAACCTAACACCAAAAGGACCAAAACCCAACACAGCAAAGAAAACAGGACACAAATATAACCAAGCCCCTGAGGCAGGTTGAAGCTGTCCAAATTTTTTCCTTTTTTTTCATTTTCATACGAATACGAATACGTACCAAAATGTCAAATCAGACATCCAGTTTACCTATTCTGCATCTAGCGTGTCTATTCATGTGTAAAATAATTGTCCGTGACTCAATGTTTAGTGGTAGGACACCAACAAGTTAATAGTAACATTTCTTTGTAAAATTTGTTTTTCACTTTTATTTTATCGATTTTTCTGCCACCGACGTGCTCCAAAGTGTCAAATTTATTATCTAGAGTATCTCTTCTAATGTGAAATGATAGACAGAGACTAAATTTGCAGTTTTTGGACAATGTGATTTGAGCAAACGCGATAGGCGTGCACCTGTGTAAAATTGTCACTTGTGGTCATTTTTATGTTATCTCAATTGTTGCCACCAGATTGTACCAAAATGTCAAATCTGACATCCAGTTTACCTACTCTGCATCTAGCTTGTCTTTTCATGTGTAAAATAATTGTCTGGGACCTAATGTTTAGTGGTAGGACACTAACAAGTTGTTAGGAACATGTCTTTGTAAAATTTGTTTTTCACTTTTATTTTATCGATTTTTCTGCAACCGACGTGCTCCAAAGTGTCAAATTTATTATCTAGAGTATCTCTTCTAATGTGAAATGATAGACAGAGACTAAATTTGCAGTTTTTGGACAATGTGATTTGAGCAACCGCGATAGGCGTGCACCTGTGTAAAATTGTCACTTGTGGTCATTTTTATGTTATCTCAATTGTTGCCCGCAGATTGTACCAAAATGTCAAATCTGTCATCAAGTTTACCTACTCTGCATCTAGCTTCTCTTTTCATGTGTAAAATAATTGTCTGGGACTTAATGTTTAGTGGTAGGACACTAACAAGTTGTTAGGAAAATGTCTTTGTAAAATTTGTTTTCAACTTTTATCTTATCTATTTTTCTGCCACCGACGTGCTCCAACGTGTCCAATTTATTATCTAGAGTATCTCTTCTAATGTGAAATGTTAGACAGAGACTAAATTTGCAGTTTTTGGACAATGT
>CAJHNH020006246.1:285661-441399 GCA_905116865.2 Candidula unifasciata | reverse complement strand
CAGTATGATACCCTATGCCAGAGGAATTCAACTAAGTCTACTCAGCGTCGAAAATGTTGGAAAATGGATATTGTCCCTGCATAGAAAGATCATTAATACAATACAACTGGCAATGATCATGCCACTTGCTAGACCTCTGAGAGCCAGATTTGGCCCGCACGCCGCCAGGTGAATAGCCCTGACCTATGCTAACAGTGCCAGACATGGTCATTCACAACAAACCAGAAAAAAAAATTAGTAACCATGGAAATGATATGTCGGAGAAGGGCTGCAGGACTGACGAGAAAAAGACAAATTCAGGAATGAAGTTTTAAGAGAAAAGGGCGGCACAGAGCCAATTCTAAATTACACACAAAGGCAGCAAATTAAATGGTTTGCCCGCACAGACAGAATGCCTTGTGACGCCATTAGGTGTATACCAAAACAAAGAGCACAAGGTAGACCAAGAACAAGACTGAAAGATAACAACAGAGAAACTTTACAAAAGAACAATGTGTCCATAGCCGTGGCAGCCAGAAGCGCAAAGCAGAACTTTAGATTTGCCTCAACATCTAAAGTGGTATAAAGAGGAATTGATCATCATGTTATGCTTTAGGCTGGTACTGAAGCTTCCAAATCATGCTTCAGTCAGTGGGGTCTGCCCATGCATGCCTGGCTCAACACTACAGATGCTTTTTTTTCTTTTCTTTTTTGAGTTCACAATTCAGAGGTTGGGTGGCTATTTGTCTTGTAGTTTACGGCCATGATTAGATATCTGTGGCTTTCGGCCCAACAGATCCCATTAAAGAAAACCCTTAAATTTAGTTGACCCTTTAGTTGTCTTTGATGACAACGTATGGTAAGGGGCAGAATATCACCCCCTCAGAATGGAACCCAGAACCTATAAAGTGCATTTTACTATCCGTTCTCCGCTGTTCGCATCTTTAATTGGATCCAAAGATTATTAACAACAGTTTGTAATAAGGCTTCAACCATTTTAGTTGTATTCCAGGTTTGAGAGACAATTAGGACAATTAATGTTATCAGTGTTTTGTTTACTGTGATTCTGATTCTGCAAGACAGAGCATTTGCTGTGAGCCTAGATTACATTTCAAAATGAAAAACGTATTCCCCCTCTCCCCCCCCCCCCCCCCCCAAAAAAAAAACACACACAATTATTTATAGCGTGTACAGTTTTAAACCTATAGTTTGTGCACTGTGATTAGATTCCCTGTCACAGATCTTCCCATATCAATGCACACAATTAAATACACTGAGATTAAACAACAAAACAAACCTCGCCACACCCCACCACCACATCTTAATGTAATTTACTGACTCATTGTATCTGTTATCTTCTTTAACAACTTAGGAAACTCTCAGGCAAGTTGTGTTCTGTTACAATTTGATTACTGAAGCATGTTTTAATAAGGCCCTAGAGTGCTGTGTTAGTGCAGCCTGCCATCTTCTGTCATCATACAGCATCATTACTATATAACTGGTCTGTAATGGTGTATTGTCAAAGATGTTTTAATGTCTTAAATGATCTGTCACTTAAGTATACCATAAGCATCTAAACAGGCAGTTTTCCTTTCTAAGATTCTTTTCTATCTTTCTTCTTCTTCCTTTCAACTGCCCCCATTCATTGAAAGCTGGCACCAAATCCTTCCTGGTGCACACACACACACACAGACAAAACTCAACCATAACACATTCCCAGTGCAGTGAAATAAAGTCATCAACATTACACACACAGTGGCCATCTTGACATGCATATGTGTCATCGTGGTCAATTAATCGAGTCTACCAGTCGACCCATCCGACTAACCCAACGGGACCTGTGATTTATAGGAGAACAGTTGAGTACTTATTATTTGGGTAATAAGGTGCGAAATGAACTCCCACTAACACTAACCCTAACCCACTATACTATTGGCTTTCCCCGAAATTCCTTAAGAAATCTCAGTCGCTGAGATGTGGTGAAATATAATGAAAGAACTGGGAGGGGAGCAAGGGAGCATAAGCTCCAAGGTGCGTGCGCCTATGTTGAGAGATCCTTGTTGACTCAAGGGAAGGAAATGTGCGTGTGTAGTTTTAGTCACTGAAGTCGAGTCGATTGCAGTATCGTATCGTATCGTATAAAATCTAACAAAAATTTCAAGCTTAGTCCTTTTTCAGCCGCCTGATGGCCTGCTTTTTCAAGGACGGTTCCTTTGCTATCTTATTTATTTATCTTCATTGAGTTGAGCAATTACACCTGAGTTTGTTCATTTGTTGCCTAAGTTCTGGTTTTGATGGGTCCTGGTTCCTGTTTTAGTTAGCTATCCGCTAGCTGTTGCACTGTTCATCTGTGTTAAAACCAAGTCAGTCCTCAACCACACCGCCGCGAAATAAACAGTCCCGCACACTGAGCGACCTAAAACGGCCCCCACCAGGACGAAGTCGATTGCAGCTCGATGATCTCCCTTTTATTACGCTTGACCAGATAGGAGATAACAATGTAAATGCTATTTTGTTGCAGGTTCCCTTAGGTTGTCGAGATCTATGACGGAAATCATTCACACAGACAATCAAAACAATCACAGGTTTACTGCAGACGTGATTGTTTCTTTGTGTCTAGTGATTTACAGCAGGGTAGTAATGATTTCAATCAAACAGGCTTCAGGAAAGATGGTTTTTTTTTAACATCAGAAACGACTAAGTGGAGTGCAACTGACTGACCTTGTGCAGTCTGATTTTACTACAGCAATGATTACATTTGCGAGTACTAATTGACACCTCTCAGGAAGTTATAGTATGGCAACAATGAATATTATGTTAAGTCTGGAGCACTAACACATAGAGGCTAATGCCCATTGATGCTCCTGTAGCTTGTGGAGTGGTGGCAGTCAGGACCCACCCTCCCCCCCCCACCCCCACCCTCCCTGAATTTTAAAGATACTAAACTGTCATCTATACTCAAACCCAGCCATGTTTAGAAAAAATCTTTTCAAGTATGTATTTGTAATACGACGTTTTTGACATGTTTTGTTAGGTTCTTTCGTAATATCCTACCCACAGATGACGTCACATGACAGTCCAACATTTTAGAGGGTGATGAGACTGGCTTTTCCAGCATTCTGATGCTTTTAACGACCTTAAAACATCTAGAATTGACACAAACAACGACCCACCTACGTCCCGCGAGAAAGTGCAGCCTAGGGCACACGACTGCTTGCAGCCTATCTATAACCTTTTAAAATACTAGACTTTCCCGTGACCTGTGGATATAAGGAAACCACCTATTATTATATATTTTCACTTTTTAGTGCAATATTATTAATATTAATATTATTATTATTATTATTATTATTATTTTATGACGAAGGTTTTTTTTTTTTTTAATTTTGTATTCACCGCAAGCACAGGGAATCCCAGAGTTCCCCGGGAAGTCCAGTATTATAGGGGTGTTATGGTTAGGGTTAGTCGGTGTTCCTTTCAAACTGTAACACTCCTATAATAATTGTACTGAACTGTTGTGAAGCTATTAGTGAGCGTTGATCAGTTGCAGTGAGCTTTAGTTAGTTACAGTGAACTGTTTGTCAGTTGCAGTGAGCGTTTTGTAAATTGCACTGAACTGTTGTTCAGCTGCACTAAGCGTTTGGTCAACTGCACTGAACTGTTGTTCAGTTGCAGAGGGATATTCTTTAGATGTAGTGACCTGGTTTTCAATTGAAGTTGGCTGTTGGTCTGTTGTAGCGAGCTGTTCCTCAGTCACACTCAACTGTAGATCAGTCACAATGAACTGTAATTTGAATTGAACTTTTGCATATTTACAGTGAACTGTTACTTGAGCTGTAGAGTGCTGTCAATGACAGTGACGTGTTGGTCAGTTGCACTAAACTGTTGCTCAGCTGCACTGAACTGTTAGTCCATTATGTGAGTTTATATATCCTGTTTAGACAGGCACTTTTTTTGGTTTCAACTTTCTTAGCCTTTAATTGCCTCTCCTCTTACTACAATGCAGCAGATTATTGCAAAGCACTAGCCTCGAGGCTTCATAAATCCCCCCCCCCCCCCAAAAAAAAACTGTACTCGTGAACCAAACGAGGCAGTTCATCAACGTCTTTCAATATTTATGTCTGGCGGTCTCATTATTTCATTCTTTTTCTTTTAACTTCTACTCCCCTTCTGATTGTTGGCTGACAATTGGTCAGTTTCACCCCCACCCTCCACCCAACCCTAACCTATCTTCACCCGAACCTCCAAAATTGGCGCTGCGAAACTCACCTGGAATAATAGTCTACGAGTTAGCTCTCCACAAGTCGCTAACCTCTCTGGGTTTGTATTGTCCGGCAACATTAGAATTTCTCAGTGTGTGGTTGTAGAAGGAAACACCTGGGAGCATTCGCGATGGGAACTCACGTGCTGGCACAGAAAGAAAGGTGAGGATAGATGTGAATCCTACAGTGTCCTTCACTTGGAGACAAGACACAAGGTGGATGGGCCATCTTAAGATGTAGGAGCTTCCTATAGGAAGTGTGATGTCATAGCGGATACGTTTTTTTTTTTTTAAAAAAAGAGCATGTGGTTGTAAATGAACAATAAGTTAAAGTAAAGGACTTAACAGGTGGGGAACACTTGAGACTGTAAAAACCTACATTTACTTTTTTTTTTTTTTCAAACTCGATACATTGAAATAATCAGAAGTACAGAAAAAAACACACACAAATGTTTGGTGGAAGGGTAGAGCTGGGTAGGGGGTTCTGATTTTTTATTACACGCCATCTGGGGAGCTCCGAGATCTATCTCTATCTTCTCTTACCCCACCAGGACTTCAGACAAGCGATAAACACCCGATAACACTGAGTGCCACCACGTGGATGAGGATCATCCGTGGAGAGGTCCCAGAAACCGCGTTCAGTAATTAGACCATATTTATGGTCGGGCTATATTGCGGCCCCTGGCAGAAGCCAAGGTGGGGCTTTAACATAACGAAAAATTGCATCCCAAAAAAAGATGACAAGATGACATAACTAGACTACATTTTATACCCCACTAGGACATCACACAAGCGATAAAAACACGATGACACAAAGTGCCACCTTGCGGATGAGAATCACCCATGGCGAGGTCCCAGAAACCGCATTCAGTCATTAGACCTTATTTATGGTCGGGCTATATTGCGGGCCCTGACAAGAGCCAAGGTGGAACTTCAACATAACGAAAAATTGCATCTCACAAGAAGATGACTAGGTCAGATAACTTAACTCGAGATTTCGAACGGAATTCCTGGGAAAGTCCAATATTATTGGGTTAATAAAGTGCGAAATGAACACCGACCAACACTAACCCTAACCCCCTATATATATTGGCTTTCCGGAAAATTCCTTTAGAAATCTCGGAGTCGCTGAGATAGGGGGAAATATAATAAAAGAACCGGGAGGGGAGCAAGGGAGCATAAGCTCCCAGGTGCGTGCGCCTATGTTGAAGAGATCCTTGTTGACTCAAGGGAAGGAAATGTGCGTGTGTAGTTTCAGTCACTGAAGTCGAGTCGATTGCAGTCGATGATCTCCCCTCTATTACGGTTGACAAGATCGGAGATAACCATGTAAATGCTATTTTGTTGCAGGTCAGGTCCCTAGAATGTCGAATTGTATGACGGCAATCATTCACACAGACGATCAAAACAATCACAGGTTTACTGCAGATGTGATTGTTTCTTTTCCTCTAGTGATTTACAGCAGGGTAGTATTGATTTCAATTAAACAGGCTTCAGGAAATATGTGTTGTGTTTTTTTTTTTTTTTTACATCAGAAACGACTATGTGGAGTGACACTGACTAACCTTGTGCAGTCTGATTGTACTACAGCAAAGATAACATTTGCGAGTACTAATTGACACCTCTCAGGAAGTTATATTGTATTGCAACAATGAATATTATGTTCAGTCGGGAGCACTAACACTTAGGGGCTAATGCCCATTGATGCTCCCATAGCTTGTGGAGTGGTGGCAGTCAGGATTCATCCCCCTGAATTTTGAAGAATACTAAACTGTGACCTATACTCAAACCCAGCCATGTTTAGAAATTATCTTTTAAAGTATGTGTTTGTAGTACGACGTTTTTAAAATGTTTTATTAAGTTATTTCGTAATATCCTACCCCCAGACGTCGTCACAGGACAGTCCAACATTTTAGAGGGCGGTAAGTCTGGGTTTTCCGGCTTTCTGATGCTTTTAACGCCCCCAAAACATCTAGAACTGGCCCTAACCCTGACCCACCTACTTCCAACGAAAGAGTGCAGCATAGGTCACACAACTGCTTGCAGCCTATCTATCACCCCCAAAATACTAGACTGTCCCGTGACCTGTGGATTTCCCCTGTTTGGGGTAGGATATTAGGAAAGCATCTATTATTATATTTTTCCGCATTATTATTGTTAGCGTTATTATTATTATCGTTATTATTATTATTATTATTATTATTATTATTATTATTATTATTATTATTATATGACAATTGTTTGTTTTTTAATTTTTTATTCACCGCAAGCACAGGGAATCCCGGAGTTTCCCGGGAAGTCCAGTATTATAGGGGTGTTATGGTTAGGGTAAGTTGGTGTTTTTTCAAACTGTAACACTCCTATACTAATTGTACTGAACTGTTGTAAAGCTATAGTGAGCTATGATCAGTTGCTGTGAGCTTCAGTTATTTACAGTGAACTGTTTGTCAGTTGCAGTGAGCGTCTGGTAGATTGCACTGAATTGTTGTTATGTTGTAGTGAGCATCTGGTCATTTGCAGTGAGCTTCGGTCAGTTACTGTGAACTGTTTGTCAGTAGCAGTGAGCGTTTTGTAAATTGCACTGAACTGTTTTCCAGCTGCAGTGAGCGTTTGGACAACTGCACTGAACTGTTGTTCAGTTGCAGAGGGCTATTCTTTAGTTGTAGTGAGCTGGTTTTCAATAGCTGTTGTCTGTTGATCAGTTGTAGCGAACTGTTACTCGATCACACTGAACTGTAGCTCAGTCACAATGAACTGTCTTTTGCATTGAACTTTTGCTTTTTTACAGTGAACTATTACTTGAGTTATAGAGTAGATTTTATATCCCACTAGGAAATCATACAAGCGACAAACATCCGATGACACAAAGTGCCAGTATGCGAATGAGAATCACCCGTGGAGAGGTCCCACAAACCGCGTTCAGACATTAGACCATATTTATGGTCTTTTTTTAAAGATAGGTTTACTGGTTTAAAACATGGTTTACGATATTTCATATACGTTTACAAAAGCAAAAATAATAAAATGGCACAAAAATGATTACCTGGGACCTATACTCTTTTAAATCCCCATAAGAAAGAAATTAGAACCAATCGACAGAAATTTACAACAGTTCATAAATATAGATGCCCAGGTTCTCATTATTTCATTGGTGGTGTTGGTAACCTATTATGATGGTGGTGATGATGATATGGTTCAATCGTTTATACCACCCCCACCCAGACTTTAGAAAATCAAATTAAGGTTGGTGATAATGATGCATATTTAAACTGACTGCGAAATCTCACCACGGAATAAAAGACAAGGAGAAAGGGAGGAACAAACCGACTTCTCAGGGCTGGTATTGTTGCAGATCATTCATTTTTGAAACTGGTGGTCTGTAGAAGGAAACATATATGGGATATATTCGCGATGGAAATATATATAGTATATGAGGATAGTCGTGAATCCTACAGCGTCCTTCATTTAATTATACCCCCCCTCCATTTTCCGACCCTGCACTTTTTTTTAATTTTTAAATTAAAATTTGGTCTTTAAAGTGCCCCCGTCCCCAACGGATAAGTTTTTGATTTACAATCTATTTACATATTACAGTTGCATGATGAATGATACACAAAACGGCTATATATATACAGAACATACATATATGCAGAGCATTCATTTCTCCTTTCTCCCTTTTTAACCATTGCATCTCACGCGTTACGACTCTCTCTCTCTCTCTCTCTCTCTCTCTCTCTCTCTCTCTCTCTCTCTCTCTCTCTCTTTTGTGTGTGTGTGTGTGTGTGTGTGGGTGTGTGTGTGCTACTTTTTAAAAGTACAATTTTCCCATACCCTGCCCTTATGTAGTGTCACTGTGAAAGGTCACCCAAGAGTCGTATAACCGCAAACATAAACAAACCATTCGCTGCATGTTTTGTTTACTGATTGAGACTAGGTGACGTTTTAACCCCATCTTAACCACAGACAATAAACACCAAATGACAGCAGAAATGGTGCTTTTTTCCATGAGGTTATATTGCGGCCACTGGTAAGAGCCAGGGTGGGGCTTCAACATAACGAAAAATTGTATCTCACAAGGAGATGACTAGGTCAGATTCCATAACTCCGAGATTTCGAATGGAATTCCCGGGAAATCCAATATTATTTGGGTAATAAGGTGCGAAATGAACTCCCACTAACACTAACACTAACCCACTATACTATTGGCTTTCCCCGAAATTCCTTAACAAATCTCGGAGTCGCTGAGATATAGTGAAATATAATGAAAGAACTGGGAGGGGAGCAAGGGAGCATAAGCTCCCAGGTGCGTGCGCCTATGTTGAGAGATCCTTGTTGACTCAAGGGAAGGAAATGTGCGTGTGTAGTTTCAGTCACTGAAGTCGAGTCGATTGCAGTATCGTGTGGTATCGTATAAAATCTAACAAAAATTCCAAGCTTAGTCCTTTTTTAGCCGCCTGATGGCCTGCTTTTTCAAGGACGGTTCCTTTGCTATTTTATTTATTTATCTTCCTTGTGGTGAGCAATTACACCTGAGTTTGTTCATTTGTTGCCTAACTTCTGGTTTTGATGGGTCCTGGTTCCTGTTTTAGTTGGCTATTAGCTAGATGTTGCACTGTTCATCTGTGTTAGTACCGAGTCAGTCCTCAGCCACACCGTCTCGAAACAAACAGTCCCCGCACACTGAGCGACCTAAACACGGCCCCCACCAGGACGAAGTTAATTGCAGCTCGATAATCTCCCTTTTATTACGGTTGACCAGATCGGAGATAACCAAGTAAATGCTATTTTGTTACAGGTCACGTCCTTAGGTTGTCGAATTATATAACGGAAATCATTCACACAGACAATCAAAACAATCACAGGTTTACTGCAGACGTGATTGTTTCTTTGCCTCTAGTGATTTACAGCAGGGTAGTAACGATTTCAATCAAACAGGCTTCAGGAAAGATTTTTTTTTTAAACATCAGAAACGACTAAGTGGAGTCATACTGACTTAGCTTGTGCAGTCTGGTTTTACTACAGCAAAGATTACATTTGCAAGTACTAATTGACACCGCTCAGGAAGTTATAGTATGGCAACAATGAATATTATGTTAAGTCTGGAGCACTAACACATAGAGGCTAATGCCCATTGATGCTCCCACAGCTTGTGGAGTGGTGGCAGTCAGGACCCACCCCCACCCCTGAATTTTAAAGAATACTAAACTGTGCCCTATACTCAAACCCAGCCATGTTGAGAAATTATCTGTTCAAGTAAGTGTTTGTAATACGAAGTTATTAAAATGTTTTATTAGGTTCTTTCGTAACATTCTACACACAGATGACGTCACAGTAGAGTCCAACATTTTAGAGGGTGGTAAGACTGAGTTTTCCGGCTTTCTGATGCTTTTAACGACCTCAAAACATCTAGAACTGACCCTAAACCCGACCCACCTACGTCCCACGAGAGAGTGCAGCCTAGGCCCCACGACTGTTTGCAGCCTATCTATCATCCCCTAAAATACCTGACTGTCCCGTGACCTGTGGATTTCCCCTGTTTGGGGTAGGATATTAAGAAAGCACCTATTATTATATTTTTTCTTTATTCAGCGCATTATTATTGTTATTATAATTATTATTTGACAAATGTTTTTTTTTTTTTTTTGGTTGTTGTAATTTTGTATTCACCGCAAGCACAGGGAATACAGCAGTTTCCCGGGAAGTCCAGGATTGTACGTCTGTTATAGTTAGGGTTAGTCGGTGTTCCTTTCAAACTGTAACACTCCTATAATAATTGTACTAGACTGTTGTGAAGCTATAGTGAGCTTTGATCAGTTGCTGTGAGCTTCAGTTATTTACATTGAACAGTTTGTCAGTTGCAGTGAGCGTCTTGTAAATTGCACTGAATTGTTATTATGTTGTAGTGGGCAGCTTGTCATTTACAGTGAGCTTTGGTCAGTTACTGTGAACTGTTTGCCATTAGCAGTGAGCGTTTGGTAAAAACTACAGAACTGTTGTCCAGCTGCAGTGAGCGTTTGGTCAGCTGCACTGAACTGTTTGTTGTTCAGTTGCAGAGGGCTATTCTTTAGTTGTAGTGAGCTGGTTTTCAATTGCTGTTGGCTGTTAGTCAGTTGTAGCGAACTGTTCCTCAGTCACACTGAACTGTAGCTCAGTCACAATGAACTGTCATTTGCATTGAACTTTTGCTTTTTTTACAGTGAACTATTACTTGAGTTATAGAGTGCTGTCAATTACAGTGAAGTGTTGGTCAGTTGCACTGAACTGTTGCTCAGTAGCACGGAACTGTAGCTCAGTTATGTGAGATTGTATATCCTGTTTAGACAGGCACTTTTCAGTTTGACCTTTCTTAGCCTTTAATTGCGTCTCTTCTAACTACAACGCGGCAGGTTATTGCAAAGCACGAGCCTCGAAGCTTCATAAATCCCCATAAGAATTGTACTCGTGAACCAAACGAGGCAGTTTATCAACGTCTATCAATATTTATGTCCGGCGGTCTCATCATGTAATTCTCTTTCTTTTATCTTCTACTTCCCTCATGATTGTTGGATGACAATGGGTCCGCCCACTGCCCAAACAACCCTAACCTATCTTAACCTGAACCTCCAAAATTGGCGCTGCGAAACTCACACGGAATAATAGACTACGAGTTAGATCTCCACAAACCGCTAACCTCTCCGGGTTGATATAGCCTGGCAACATTAGAATTTGGGATCATTCGCGATGGGAACTCACGTGCTGGCACGGAAAGTGAGTTGAGGATAGATGTGAATCCTAGTGTCCTTCACTTGGAGACCAGACACATGGTGGATGGGCCATCTTGAGATGTAAGATCTTCCGCGGTGTCATAGCAAATAAGTTAAAAAGCCCACATGGTTGTAAATGTACAGTAGGTTTGAGTAAAGGACTTAACAGGCGGGGAACCCTTAAGACCCTATAAACTTGTATTTACTTTTAAAAAAAAAAAAAGACGATGTATTAAAATAAACCGAAATACAGAAGAACCCGCCCAAATGTTTAGAGGAGGGTGGAGGTGAGGAGGGGATTCTTCTTCTATTTTCTCACTGGCTCCACATGTGGTTCCACATAGTTTTTTTTAGTATGGTTGCCTTCCTCCTGGCTTTGGTTGTTGCCTTGTTGATATGTTTTCTCCATGTCAACCTGTCATCAAATGTGACTCCGAGGTGCGTGGGCTCTTTATAATCTCTTAATAGTATTCCGTTTATTTTGATGATGACCGTTTTTACTTTAAGGAGAGGGTGAAGAGTGTGTTGCCTTATTTGTCTGTGTTAATTTTGACACACCATCTATTCATTCGTCCATGCCCCAAGTGCATCTGTAGCCCGTTGTAGTGTTCTTGTGACTACCGTTGCATGTTCAATGGCGCACCACAGTACCAGGTCGTTGGTACACATTGCTATTTTGATTCCATTTTGTATATCAGCAACCAGGTCGTTGATGAATAAGAGGACAGCAAAGAGTGGGCGACAGGACGCCACCTCGAGGGAATCAAAAGTCCACACTGTGTTTCGTTGGTAGTCTCCACTACCTTCGATCTCGTGTACTTTCACTCAACTCTGACATAGACGATCTTCTATGCCATAGTGTCAAACTGTCCAGCATCTGTTCCCTCGATCTCCCTCTGAATGGGGTTGTGTTACTGTGTGTGCGGGTATGTGGGTGTGTATATATGCGTGTTTAAGTGACTGGGTAGCCGTGTGTGTGTGTCTATGTGTGTCTGTGGCGTATATGTCTTTGTTTCTTTGTATGTGTCTGTGAGTGTTTGTGTGTATGTGTGTGTTTGTGCGTGTGTGTCTGCGTGTATGACTGTGTGTATGTGTCTGTATGAGTATCTGTATGTGTCTGCACGTTTCTGTCTGTTCTACGTGTATGTGGCTGTTTGTGTGCCTGTGTGTGTGTGTTTGTGTGTGTGTGTGTCTTTGTTGTGTTTGTGTATGTGCCTGTGTGTGTATGTGTGTCTGCGTGAATGCCTGTGAATATGCGCGTCTCTGTGTGTATATATATCTGTGTATGTCAGTGTGTATATGTCTTTGTTTGTTTGTCTGTGTGTATTGTCTCTGGGTATGTCTACATATGTGTGTGTATATGCGTGTATGCCTGTGTGTATGTATGTCTGCGTATGTGTTTGCGTTGTGTGTCTGTGTCTGCGTGAGCATCAGTGTGTGTGGGTCTTGCGATTGCGTGTGTTTGTGCATGTATGTGTGCGTGTCCGCGTGTGTGAGTCTGCGTGTGTCTGTGGGTCTGTGTGTGTCTGTGTGTATCTGTGTGTGTGTTTGGGTCTGTGCGCGTGTCTGTTTGTGTGTGTTTGTTTATTTGGGTGTGTCTGTGTGTGCATCTGTATATATGTACGTATGTGTGTGGGATGTGCGAGTCTGTGTGGGTAGGTATGTATGGTTGTGGGTGAATGGGGGTTTGTTTATGTGTGTGTAAAGGTATGTGGGTGTGTATATATGGGTATTTAAGTAAATGGGGGGGGGGGGGGGGGGTTGGGGGTGCGTTCGTAGTGTGTGCATGCATTTTACCACCCCATGCTTTTTTTCTTTGATATTCATTATATGCATATTATGATATGAATATAACACGCTTATTGATAAAATACAGCTGCAGTGTGAAAAATGGGTTCTCGGAAAGGGCCAAATGTAAGACGGGCCTGCGTGCCCAATTTGTGACCCTTTGAAAATAAAGTTCGTTTGTTCGTTCTGCCTCTCCTCCCCTCCAACTTTCCTACTGTCACGATGTACTCCAGTTTTCTCCTTATCATCACATGACCAAAGAATGTAGATTGTCTCTTTCTGAAAAGTGGGCCATCAGTTCTCGTCGGGTGTCAGTTTTTTTTTTTTCAAGACGTCTTCATTATTTTTTTTTTCCAATCTGTACAGGGTATTCTCATCATTCGTCTGTAAATCGCAGCATCAAAATAAGTTTATACTAATTTACCAAATGTTCATGATTCACTTCCGTACATCAAGATAGGATTGACATAGCTTTAAAGAATTCTCTTTTTCGCCCAAATGACAAAGAAAGATTGCATAAAATATTCTTCATTTTGTAAAATGCTGCCTTTGCTAGAGCTATTCGACATTTAACTCCCTTAACACATCTTCCATCTAATGTTATCAGGCTAGCCAAGTACTTAAACATATCAGCTAGCTTGAGGTTTGTCCTATTTACTATGATGTTGCATTTTGGTGGGTCAGTTTTCAGTGTAACTACTATTACTAATTACACCATAGATCACCTTTATGGTTAATGAAAACATCAGACAAAGATACCAAGAGTACACAAGTCGGAACGAAGTCAAGCATTTCATTGTAATGACTTTAATTTTCTAACACACTGGCCAAAGCAACATGATGTGGGAGAGGGGAAAGAGGTTTACTGTGACCAGTTGTTTTAGATACAAAAGTAACAGTAGTGCAAATGTTTACACACACATCTATGAAAACAGACAATGAAAAACAGTATGTTTCCAATATCAAAAAACAAAAACAAAAAACAGCAGTATAATCATTATAAAATACATTCATGCCTCTGCACTTGGCGGACATATAGGATTCCCCCCCCCCCCCCCCCCCCTAATTGTGGCAAGTAATTGTGGCAAGTTTCATTGCCTGCCAGACAGTTGGGCTGCTGAGATCAGAAGTCATGGGCCCCAGGTTTGACATCAGTCATCACTTTAGAATGCCCACCTGTAGATTTGAAGGTCGCGTGTTCAAATCTAAACAGGGCTTCATTTTTCAAACATAATCTTGGCTTCCAGGTTGACTTAGCCTTTAAATGGGTACCAAGTAAAGTCCTGGGAAGTAAAGGCCACTGGCACAATGTTGATTATATCACCCACTGAGGGCCAATTGGTTTTAAAAAAAATATGTTTAGCCTCATGTGCCCGATACGCCACTGGCATGTAAAGGGACCTTTACTTTTTCAACCTTAGAGCCCCACTTTGTGGCACAGCCTGAGGCCCTGGTCTGACTAAAATTCCAAAGAGGCGCCATACCTCTCCAAACATGCACTGCTTTCATACTGGGCATGAACACCATCATTTGCCATCTCCACAATGAAGGCTGGCACCCATTATTGTCTTTGGAAATACAGTGCAGACCTGATAAGGAGAACTCACATGGATCCAATAAATGGTTCTTCTTATCAGAAATTCTTCTTATCCAAATAGGAATTTAGGCAAGAAAAATTGCTGGGGATAAGCAAATTGTTTTTTTACAAGAGAAATTTGCCACATCTGAGATCACCTTAAGCAGGCTGCGCTGTATTATGTGGCAAGGCCTCAATCTCTTCCACTATGAATCTCTCATTCTAATGGCCAAACTGGCAAAAAATAGTTTCTTTTTTAAATAAACCATCCTCCATGGAAATCATGAGCATGACTGGGCATGGCAAACCTGATAGGTTCTGATCTTGGAGAAGGGAAGCAGAACTCTACAACAGTTTTAGTGTTTTGGTATTAGACTAGGAGGAACATTCTACACCTGTTCACTCCTACATATGCATATTTTCTCGGGGATCAGGCGGCCTGACCATTTACTAGACTTCTTATTCACTTTCATAAGCTGTAAACTCTGGTTGTCTGTCCACTTCTGGATCTGTTGCAAAACTTGGGTTCTGCCTGCCATCTGTTTTACAGATCTCGTTTGTGTGCAGGATGTTGATTCTTCTCAAGCAGAAGCAATCCAACTTTAAAGGAAACACTTACAACATGTCTATTAGGGGAGACAGGGGTCTATCCCTACCCCCCCCCCCCCCAAATGGGGCCCCAAAACCCAGATGAGAAATAATACTCTGAAGTGTGCTTGGTATAGAATGAGATGAAAAAATGTATCTTTTCATGTCCATCATGCTTTTCATGCTTTAACTATTTTCCCTCCATTAGTACAAGTCCGAGTTTCAATGCATTAAAATAATTCAGTTACGAGGTTGAATGTGTTAAAGTAAAAATTAATGTAGCAACAGGTCAGGATAAGAGGAGCTGAGAAAAATATGTCTTGTAATGTGTAACCTATAAACATGTGAGTCGCTTCGTACAAAATAAGTGGCTAAATGCAGCCACCATATAATCCTTTATGCAGTGATGTACATAAATGAGTTACATAATTAACCAGAAACACAGACAATGAGCAAGATCAAAGCTATTTACACATTAGTTCACAGTTAAAAATATACAGATCAGAAACACATTTAAATAAAATGACAAGAGCATGATAAACACAATATGTACTTAAACACTGTACAACCTTGAAATCTCTAGTTAGTGACAACTGTGACAATTTTAACTTAGTCTTTATCAAGAACAACTCAAACTTAAATAAGAACATGTCTAAGATTTTAATGTAAAATTAATCAAGAATACTACTACAATTTTAACATAAATAAACTTCATCAAGCCCATCAACAATTTTAACTCAATCTGAACCAAGAACATCGTACAATTTTAACTCATTCACTATCAATGATCTATATGATCAGCAGAATAATTTAAACACAGCTTGGGGGGGGGGGGGGGGGGGGGGGGGGGAGTGGGGTTTATGCATATTAAAAAATTTACATTAAAAAAAAATTGCCTTAGAAGTTAGTCAACCCATTTCTCAATTTTTGACTTTCGATTTCTGCAGTGGAGGGTTTAAGAAAAGATTGTTCTCATGACCTTAACAGTGGAATGGAGAGCTGAACAGAGGAGGAGACTGGAGTAGAAACACATAATAAACATATTTTCCCACTGTGATATCGGGGCCCTATTGGGGGCAGGGGGTTTGGTCAGACCTATTGTTATTTATAACTACTGATCTATATATA
The DNA here is from genome assembly GCA_905116865.2 of Candidula unifasciata. Classification (NCBI taxonomy): domain Eukaryota; kingdom Metazoa; phylum Mollusca; class Gastropoda; order Stylommatophora; family Geomitridae; genus Candidula; species Candidula unifasciata. Next base: position 425,336 of record CAJHNH020006246.1, on the reverse strand, counting down.
TATATATATATATATATATATATATATATATATATATATATATATATATATATATATATATATATATAAGATAATTGGATATAATTAAATTTTCATATTTATGTTTATGTGTGGTTTTTTCTTTATTAGTCTATTTATAACCATGGAAATGAGGTAGATTAAACATACAATCAAAATAAAATGATCTATTTCAAACTCCAGAAAAAATTTTATGTTTTCCTCCTCTGGCTTAAAAGTCTTAATCCCATTGAGTCATTTAAAAAAAAAAAACTATTTACCTTGGCTCCCAGTTCCACTGTACCTAAATGAGGGCCAGGTAAAGTTCTAGGAAATAAAGGTGACTATCATATGTGGAGTCGAGAGTGTATAAATTGAACCAGTGATGAGGGATGCAGCTGGTTAACTTATCTCATCCCTTGATGAGAGGCAGGTGAAGTCCTATCACTTAACTTTCTGTAGAAGTCCCCCTCCTCTTCTTAGCGTTCATCAGCTGCTAACTTCAGCGTGAGTTTCTGGTTGTTCATTCACTTCTAGTCTTTGGTCTTCACCTTTCAGGCAAAGGCACTTCGACTTTGAAGGAAACATCCCCAATTGGTCGCCTTTTACAGCATGCTTTTTTACAGGCAGCAGTCTCTTACTTTCATCGAAAGGTTCTGGTTGTTCATCCACTTCTAGTCTTTGCTCTTGTTTCAGAACTTGAGTTCTGCATGAACATCCATTCTACAGATCTGGCTTATTTGTATGTAGGCTTGTAGTTCCTCACCTCTCAGGCAAAGGCACTCCAACTTGGAAGGAAACTGAAAGAAATATCCCTAATTAGTCGACTTTTACGACATGCTTTTTAGAGGCAGCAGGTCTATTACTTTCCCTCCCAAAAAAAGGGTCCCCGAACACACATGGGGATTTCAGTAGCAGAATCTGATGTGGGATTCTCTTTATACATGTACGCATTTATGTGTGTGTGTGTTTACATATATATATATATATATATATATATATATATATATATATATATATATATATATATATATATATATATATATATATATATATATACGTATGTGTGTATATACACACGTTTTTATTTACAGACTTCTGTAAAGCATATTTGTAACTCCTGAGGCTAGTGGGTATTCTGTGCTACCACACCTCCCCCATTTACTGCACTGTAGTGGTTCTGCATGGTATCATTACCCCGAGCTGCCCCCCCCCCCCCCCCCCCCCCCCCCCATTTTATTATATACCACTGCACTATCATTTCCCATCGATATTAATTTTTACTTAAATTATTATAAGTGAATCAGTTCTTGAATCAAATCAAGTGAATTATTTATGTTATGATTAGGATATTATTTGTTGATTATCAATTAAGCAATTTTGTTAATGTTATGGAAAAAGAATGGTTAAAATCCCAAAGTTTGCATGCATCTTTTGTCTATTTATTTCCCTGCAGCCAAATGTTACATTTGTTTCTCTTTGATACTATCTCAACTAGTAATAGCTAATAAACAGCATCTTGTCTCGGAAGCTGAAATATTTTGGTCATATCAAGCGCCACGACGGATTGTAAAAAAATTATTACAGAAGGCATGGTACCAGGAAGGAGGAGCAGGGACCGACCGACACAAAGATAGAAGTGACTCCTTGAGTATGAAAATACATGAGGCGGGAAAGCTGGCGAGAGACCGTGTTTCTTTCATGCAGACCATGATGAGAGCGACGTTCTGCAAAGGACCTGCTACATGATGACGAAGACTTGCTCAATAGCCTTCACACCCACATTGATACTATTCTAGAAAATTCTGAAAAAGAGGGGGGAAAAAAGAGAGAATCAGTAAATAACATAAGGTGTAGATAATCACCAATCTTGAGCTTTGGGAGAGAACTAAACAAGTTCCGGTGGACCAAGAGGTGAAGAAAAGATGCTGGCGTTGGACAGGACACACATTGAGAAAACCTGAGAACAAAATAATTAGAATGTCTTTGCACTAAAACCTGAAGGGGCACAGGAATGAAGGCAGACTAAAAAACACATAGAGAAGGGAGCTAGAGCATGAAAAAAAAGAGGGGGGGGGGGGAACGGGGTGAGCTGCATGTTAATAGCAAAAGGACGGGGGTGAGCTGCATGTTAATAGCAAAGGATAGAATGACTTGGCGTGAGCTGGTTGAGGGCCTATGCTCCACCGGGGGATATAAGGCAGAAAAAGAAGTAGATGATTATTACTCACATCACATGCTGGTTGTACAAACATCCAATTCATCACCCCGTATATCCTTCAATGCTAAAATAATATGAAAATTTAAACGCAAGCACCAATGAATGTAAGCAGCTTTACGAGTTTATAATCAAGACCTTCTGAGGTAAAATAAAGACACATTATGTTGTTTAATAAAAACAAAACTGAAACTTTTCACACCAAATCGACATGGGGCACATAATGCTAAACCTACAATTTTATAGGTCAATCAGCACTTGATGGGCAGAGTCGTCGAAATAACATCGGCTGCCTCAACTTCCAATGGTATTTCTTTGTGCTTATTTTAGGTTAAGTTCACCTGATACAGTATGAAGTAAGCAAAAATTTAACAGATGAACAACGAACAAGTAATCTAGAGTAAAATAAAAATTATGCCAGAAATTATCAAAAAGCTTCTGTCCTCAAATGATAAGACAACAAAATTTGATCTGATCACATATGATCAGAAAATCACTTTGAATTTTATTATAATGCTGGCTGTATCAATGAGTGATTCATGTAAATCATGAGGCTCTCAATTTAATATCAATATCAACAAAAACCATATTATTAAATGCTAAAATATCCAAAACAATTGCAATAAACTGATTAAATTCAACACAAAAGTAAAATGAAGGACCATTTTTATACTGTTGATGCTTAGGTATAGAACGCTACAACCTGTTTTTGCAGACCGGTCGGCATTTGACGATGGATTTGCCGAAGCAGTTTTATCTTCTTTTTTTCTCTACTCAGGAAAGGCCTCGCAGAATCACGGGAGAAAAGAGATATCTGGAACGGGCACTTCTGTCAGCTCGGTATATATTTTTCAGTGTCTCTGGTATTTCTGCTGTCCATCTGTGTGGACGACCTCTGGCTCTATTACTATTGTATCTTTATAACACTGCTCTCTGTGGTGCCCTGTCTGATGCCAATCTTGTTATATAGTAAAGCTTTTTATCTGTTTACGGATTAATTTCAATCTTGGTTCTATGCCAACTCTCCCCCTGTTATCATGGCTCTTAAGTTGATCTTTTCTTGTTACACCTAGCATAGTCTGTGAACTTTTAATTTCTCTTGTGACTATTCTCTGATTTAATAAGTAAGAGTTACATCAAAAAGTTTGTATTTAATTTTTCTACAAGAAAACTGAATGAACAGGCCCAAATTAATTCAAACATTTTTGCAATAATCTGTCACAGTGTTTATGAAATACTTTTAGAAGTATACAATTATTTTTTTAAAGCCAAGTTGACTCTGTTGTAAATTATTATAAAATTATCTTGAATTATCAGCTAAAATTGTATACAAAACTGATCAGTAGATTAAAACTGAAAAACATAAAGTTAGCAATGAATATAATCTGTAGACTTAAATTTACCTATTAAAAAAAAAAATACATACCCTAGTAAGTTCATGATTTTCACAGTATGATACCCTATGCCAGAGCAATTCAACTGTCTACTCAGCGTAAAAAATGTTGGAAAATGGGGATTGTCCCGGCATGGAAAGATCATTAATACAATACAACTGGCAATGATCATGCCACTTGCTAGACCTCTGCGAGCCAGATTTGGCCCGCAGGCCGCCAGTTGAATAGCCCTGACCTATGCTAACAGTGCCAGACATGGTCATTCACAACAAACCAGAAAAAAAAATTAGTAACCATGGAAATGATATGTCGGAGAAGGACTGCAGGACTGACGAGAAAAAGACAAATTCAGGAATGAAGTATTAAGAGAAAAAGGCGGCACAGAGCCAATTCTAAATTACATACAAAGGCAACAAATTAAATGGTTTGCCCACACAGACAGAATGCCTTGTGACGCCATTAGGTGTATACCAAAACAAAGAGCACAAGGTAGACCAAGAACAAGACTGAAAGATAACATCAGAGAAACTTTACAAAAGAACAATGTGTCCATAGCCGTGGCAGCCAGAAGCGCAAAGCAGAACTTTAGATTTGCCTCAACATCTAAAGTGGTATAAAGAGGAATTGATCATCATGTTATGCTTTAGGCTGGTACTGAAGCTTCCAAATCATGCTTCAGTCAGTGGGGTCTGCCCATGCATGCCTGGCTCAACACTACAGATGCTTTTTTTTCTTTTCTTTTTTGAGTTCACAATTCAGAGGTTGGGTGGCTATTTGTCTTGTAGTTTACGGCCATGATTAGATATCTGTGGCTTTCGGCCCAACAGATCCCATTAAAGAAAACCCTTAAATTTAGTTGACCCTTTAGTTGTCTTTGATGACAACGTATGGTAAGGGGCAGAGTATCACCCCCTCAGAATGGAACCCAGAACCTATAAAGTGCATTTTACTATCCGTTCTCCGCTGTTCGCATCTTTAATTGGATCCAAAGATTATTAACAACAGTTTGTAATAAGGCTTCAACCATTTTAGTTGTATTCCAGGTTTGAGAGACAATTAGGACAATTAATGTTATCAGTGTTTTGTTTACTGTGATTCTGATTCTGCAAGACAGAGCATTTGCTGTGAGCCTAGATTACATTTCAAAATGAAAAACCTATTCCCCCCCCCCCCTTTTTCCAGCCAAACACACACACACAAGTATTTATAGCGTGCATGATTTTAAACCTATAGTTCGTGCACTGTTGCAGATCTTCACATATCAATGCACACAATTAAATACACTGAGGCGACAGGTTAAACAGCAAAACAAACCTCGACACACCCCACCACCACATCTTAATGTAGTTTACTGACTCATTGTATCTGTTATCTTCTTTAACAACTTAGGAAACTCTCACGCAAGTTGTGTTCTGTTACAATTTGATTACTGAAGCATGTTTTAATAAGGCCCTAGAGTGCTGTGTTAGTGCAGCCTGCCATCATACAGCATCATTACTATATAACTGGTCTGTAATGGTGTATTGTCAAAGATGTTTTAATATGTCGTCACTAAAGTACACCATAAGCATCTAAACAGGCTGTTTTCCTTTCTAAGATTCTTTTCTTTCTTTCTTCTTCTTCCTTTCAACCGTCCCCCATTCACTGAAAGCTGGCACCAAATCCTTTCTGGTGCACACACAAAAACTCAACCATAACACATTACCAGTGCAGTGAAACAACATCAACATTACATACACAGTGGCCGTCTTGACATGCATACGTGTCATCGCTGTCAATTAATCGAGTCTACCAGTTGACCCATCCGACTAACCAAACGGGACCTGTGATTTATAGGAGAACAGTTGAGTACTTATGGTAGCATGAAACTAGTCCTTGATATCTGACTACATCAACATTATATGCAGTCAATGATCCTTTACAAAATGATTTGGAAGCTTCAGTACCAATAACGGCCACAAGAAATATGTTAAAAGTAAAGAAAACAAAAGTGTATAGGCTATATCACACAAGTAATGATATCTTCCCCAGAGCATTATGCAAGGGCAGGAACAACCATGCAGATATCTTCCATCTCATAACAAATAAACACGTCACTGAATGCTAGTAATACATTATGAGGGAAGAGTATTGAAGAAATAAGGAAGACCAAGTAACACAAAGCTCACCCACAACATATATAGGAAAATAACCATAAACAGAATGTCAAAAATACTGAACAAACCTCCATTATAATATTTATCTCCTTAAAAAAACTGCTGTTTAATCATAATCTTCAACTACTGGTGTGAAAAGCATGTATCTGTTCATGTGCTGACACCGTTTATGACATGAAAAAAAAATTATGTAAAGAATCATCTCACGCTGTCTTCCTCTATCCCTATTTCCACAAATCTTTCTAGTCATCACTACATATTCCAGTTTCTTGCTGCTCATGTGGCCAAACAAAATTATGACAGCATTTTACCAATATTTGTGATAAATTAAGGCCCTTTCCTATCCAGATTCATATGTTCAAATAAATAAAATTGCGGGTGTAAAATTATAGCGTCCTTTATTTAAACTGTATGTAGAAAGGGAGAGGAAAAAGAATTGGTCTTACGGGTTTCCTTACAAGCATGTTGTAAAAAATGACTAATTAGGAGTGATTTCTTCAAAGTTGTAGTGCATCTGCCTGAGAGACGAGGAACCAACACTTTGCACATGAATAAACCAGATCTGAAAATTTGGGTGTGCAGGAAAAACTCAAAAGACCAAAGTCCAGAAGTGGATGAACAACCAGAACTTGCTACCAGAGTTTACAGGCGGTGAATGCCAAGAAGAATAAGAAGAAACTTTATGCACAAGCACTAAAGTTCCTCAACCCACTTTCTGAGTCTCACTGATCTGCTATTTTTAGTAGCAAATGAATCCAAAGGGAGCAGCAGTTGCACTGTGACTAGACTATTGCCTGCCAGACCCAAAGGCCTTGGGTTTGAATCTGCACTGAGGCAAATTTTTATAAAATGATATAGAAGTAAAGGTCGAATCAAAGCCTAAAATGTGCATCAGGCAACATCCTGGTAATTGAACCCCAGCCAGTTTAATGGCATGGAAGATCCTCTGTGTTAGAATTGTTTGAAAGTATACAAGACAGAAGGTTGTGGAAACATGACTACCAAAGCCACACGGCATGGAAGATCATCTGTGTTAGAACTGTTTGAAAGTATACAAGACAGAAGGTTGTGGAAACATGACTACCAAAGATACACGGCATGGACTACAAGGTGTTAGGTTAGTTGCGTATTCTTTAAAGGACGTTGCAGAACCAACCCCAACAGCCCATAGCTGTTGTGTGGTTTTTCTAGGCAAATTTACGTCCAGTAGTTTGCCATTGCTTTCTGGATGGTCAGCTTTCTTGATACCACTGTCGAAACCAACGCAAGGCGCATGGCCCGCAGCTGGGATCAAACCCGGCATTACGAAGCGTTCGCATCGACTTAGCCACAAAGCCGACACTACAAGGTGTGCCCATAAAAAAAAAATTTTTTTTAATCGATCTGGCATCATGTGGTAGGTAGGTAGGAAGTTGTACCCACCATTACATCACACAAGCGATAAACACCCGGTGACACAAAGTGCCACCATGTGGATAAGGATCACCCGTGAAGAGACCCCAGAAACCCCTATTAGCGATTAGGCCATATCTATGGCCTAGGCCATATCTATGGCCTAGGCCATATTCGAGGCCCCTGGCAGAAGCCAGGGTGTTGCTTCAAATAACAAAAAAAATAACGACTTATAAAGTAGTAACATTATCCAACCCTGTATCTGAATATTACAAACTGACTGCAGGCATTCTGGTCATATAGGGGTAGACCTATATTTTATAAACCAATCTGAACTCTGTGGGGTGATATGGCCAACATGGTGCTGGATGCCTTTACTTCCAAGGACTTCACCTGGTATTTCTATGAGGTTAGGTCAACATTGGAGTCACATTTTTTTTTTATCCAAAGTCCGGCTCCATTCAGATTTGAGCCCACAACCTGTCGATCAAAAGGTGAGCGTCTGGCCGCTATACAGCTCTCTTAGTGTAACTATAAGCCAACATGCAGTGGATCGCAAATTATTCCTCCCCACGGCACTTAACGGCAAAAGTGGTTAATAATGATGACAGGTGTTTATCCATTAAATAATTATTTTATAATAATAGTTTAAAAGCCTAACAATTAGGAACGACGGCAATGTAGTGGCTAGTACACTTACCTACCAGCCCGAAGGTTACGTGTTCATATTCCCATCGAGGCAAGGATTTTTCTTTTCTTAAATGCACACATAATCCCCGGTTCACACTGCTTAAAATTGGTACCATGAAATTATATGAGAAGTTAAAGTGGCTGTTGAATATTGGCTATTTCGTTCATTTGGTTTTAAAAGTATGCATCCTAATGGCCGAACATGCCCCAAGGTGTGGTTAAGAGTCCGTTACTTATACCTTCTTAACTGTTACATTATGTTTCGTACAAATGAATTGACTAAGGGAGCCGCTAGGGTGGGACAGAAGATACCTGCAGATTGGAAGGTCGTGAAACCAGGTCCTGACAGAGACAGACTTTTGGTTGTATTTGTTTAACCATGGCTCCCAGGTCAACCTAGCTGATGATGACCTAATCACCCACTGGGTGCAGATCTGGCCTAGCCCTGTATGTTCAACATGCCTGAAGGCGTGGAAAAGGGTCCTTTACTTTATTCATTTAGGGGATGTTTTTTACGGGGTCCAGGGAAGGGGGTTTTATCATGTGACTGTCCTGGGTTCAGTGAGTTAACAGCGACAGTGTTTATTCTTGACACCATATAATCATAGTCCCATAACATAAGTCACTGGGTCACGATATCTTTGTCCATCTCAATAGTTCCCTCCGTATCTGAGGTCAGATGCAATGGACATGATTTGTGCATGCCAGAGGTCTATCCATTTAACCCAATTCTGTAAACAGGTCTTTCCTGGTCTGCCTCTTATACTCTTTCTGTCTACCGAGTCCTGTAGTACAAATGAATCAAACTGCTGCAGAATTACAGCTCTGACTATAGTAGAGCTATTTCTGTGTGAAAATTTTTTTTTACCAACAATTTAGAAGTCAATATGTATTGTAATCATTTCATCAAAATAAATGAGTAGAAAAATCACCTGATCAACATAATGAGGGGATATTTACACTGAGAAATATGTCAGAAATAAGTACAGACATTTAACCACTAAAAACTGGGGTCTTTGAAATCAGCAGCGAAACATATAAAATCCTCACTTATTCACAAAATAAACATGTACTTGACACAATAGGCAATTATTATCTCTTTTGCTTTCTTGTTGGTGGACTTTCATCATTGTCTTGCTTGCGTTTGGCAGCTCGGTTAGAAGGAAGTGAGTTTGATCTACCTCTTGTCTGGGGTTTTGCCAGCTCTTGCTGCTGCTGAATTTGCAATCTGGTTCCAGGTCGGGATGTTGGTGCGCTAGCTGGGGTTACAACTAATTTGTCACTTTCACCTGCGATCCCTCTTCTTCTTCGCTTAGGAAAACTCTCATTAGAAGCAGCGCTCGTGTCTGAGGAGTTACCAGAGTCTTCTGGCATACGCCTTTTACTTCTGGTTTTTGAGCATGCAGCAGGTGTTTCATAGGTCTCTTCAGATGATACTGATCGTTGGCCTGGAGACGGCAAAGCTGATGCTTGTGGTGAATAAACAGATTCCTTTGACTGTTCTAATTTGGGTTCTAGGGTGGCCATTGTAGCTCGTTCAGAGTGTGATGTAGCTAACATGTCTGTCTTCAAAGGAGCTGATGATGGTGTAGAACTGTTTTGGTCTTTAATGGCAGAATTATTTGCCTGAGATGATTCTGACAGAGAAGTGGGCTCTTCAGAAAGTAGTACTGACTGCTTAGTTTCTGTATCTGATCCTGTTGGTTCTCCTGCACTCTTCTCAGATGTTTCTTGGATGTTATCACATATAATATGTACTATATTGGCATGTAGGCTTTTTAGTGTCTGATCAGAAGTCAATTCAGATGATAACGACTGAGTAGTATTTTGAGAACTGCTCTGTTCTATTCCTTCCAATACATTATTTTTAGGAAAAGGGGAAGTTGCTGAAGCATGTTTTTCTTGGATGGCATCCTTTGCAATATGCAGTGGCTTAACATATGTGCTAATAAGTGTCTGATCAGAAACAATTTCAGATGATGATGACTGAGCAACACTTTGAAAACCACTAAACTGTTCTGTTTCTTCTGTAAAATTCCTTCCAGGAAGCGGGGAAGTTATTGCAGAGCTGTTTTCTTGGATGCTATCGTGCATAACATGTACTGGCTTAATTTCTGTGTTATTCAGTGTTTGATCAGAAACCAACACAGTTGATGACACAGCACCACATTCAGGGCGGAGTGAAGAATCTTCTACTTTATGGGAATCTGCAGTGCTGGGTGCAACACTAAACTCAGAAGGAGGCACAGAGTTGGATTTATCAGTGACTGCACTAGTGTCTTTGCTGGAATACATTTTATCACATGAACTAATCTTTGAAGAAATAAACTTCAGTGTATGTGACTGTACAGACTGTCCTGTGTTTAAATGCACTGATTCAGTGTTAATTGTCAATGGCTGTGCTAGAAGAGATGATTTTATGTCTGGTTTTATCAGGATTGATGAGTCTAATGAATACTCTTCACTGTGACCCCCTTGTAAAGAGGATATTGTCTGTGGCTGGATGCTTTTTTCTGGCACAATGGTGGATTCTAAACTAAGAGTACTTACTAAATGTTCTTTCAGCTCAGGTCTACTAGCAACCTCTTCATATACTACAGACAATTCTGAAGATATGGGTGCACTGCCATCTTCATGATCTTCAGTTCTACTAACAATCTCTTCATATACTAGAGACAGTTCTGAAGACATGGGTGCACTGCCGTCTTTATCACCTTCAGGTCTAATAACAACCTCTTCACATAGCAATGAAGGCTCTGATGAAACCTCTGATTTTCCCTCAGCTACTGCATGTGACATGACTTCTAAAACATGGGTGCTTTGTTCAACAATAATTAGTAATGACTGTTTTGACGTCTCTACTATTTTTGTAGTGCTAAGGGATGGCTGTTTTGATGTGTCTATTGTTTCTGCTGCATTAACAGGATGTTCTTCAGAAACACATGCAGAATCTGATAATCTTTCATTGTCCACTAACGTAAGGCAGGAGCCTGGCTGTGAAATAATTGCACTTTTTGTATTCTCCATTTCTACACAAACACTGGACTGTACTAAAACAGAGATATCACTTTCCACTTCTGAAATACTTTGTGACACAGACTTTTGAAAGTCTTCATCTCTAAACTCTAAATATGATTGTGTTACTACTCTGTCTATGTCTTTGTTTTTCACCTCTGACTCAGACAGAGGTGTCAAAACATGCAAGCCATCCATGCTCACTTCAGAACTTGAGGGGGGTACTATGGATTCATTGTCCTTGATGCTAGTTTCTGAAGTTTCTTGTGGTGAAAGACTTTCATTTGGTCTAACTGTTAACTCGGGCTGTGACTGTGAGATACCATCTTTCATGTCTTCAATTTTTCTGTCTGAAATTGACTGTAAGACAGCAACATTTCTCTCGTTAATATTTAAGCCTGAGTTTGATAAGACAGAATCTTGTATATCTTCAATGACTGTTTTATCTGAATTTGACTGTAAGACAGCATCTGTTTTGCCCTTAATGTTTGTTGTGTCTGCTCTTGACTGTAATACTGGATTTGTCATGCCCTCGAGTTTTGTCCCAGAACATAACTTAGAAACATCATTTTCCAAGCCCTTTATTTTCACTGCCAAATTGGAGCTTACCATACCAGCTTCACTGCTAGGAATGCTATGTGACTTAAACTGAGGCTTATTTTGATCCTCACATTGTTGATCTGGCCCATCCAGTGACTTACCATTGTCAACTGCCTTATTTATTTTCAAGGATAGCGACTTGGACACAGTTATCATCAAGTCTTCAGACGTCTGTAGCCCTGAATACTCTATACCCTTAGTTTCAATTTCTGAACCTGAATGCCGTATAGTTTTATTATTCTCAATTTTCTCTTCAAAATCTGAAATAGGTAAAGCACTTCCAGTAATCTGTGTCTTTTCCAGACTTGCATCCAAACTGTTTACAATGATGTTACTTCCCTCAACAACATGATGTAAATCTGTCACAGGTTCCAGAACATCCTCTGAAATAATTTTTTTAATAGCTTTACTTTCTTTAACTTTCTGATGTAAATCTGTCTTGGAAACAATATGCTCTGAAATAACTGTCTGAACATCTTTACTTCCTTCTACTCTCGTATGTAAATCTGTTGCATCAACAATGACATCCTCTGACATTAGGCTTTCAACATCTTTACTTCCATCTACTCTATGATGAAAATCTGAAGCGGGCACAATAACATTCTCTAAAATGACTGATTCATAATCTCTATTTCGCTCAACTTTGTGGGGTAAATCTGTCACCAGCTCAATATCATTATCCAAAATGACTGTTTTAACATCTTCACTTCCCTCTGCTTTGGGATGTAAATCTGTCACCGGCTCAATATCATTATCTGAAATGATCATTTCAACATCTTTCTTTTCCTCAACTCTATGTTGTAAATCTGTCACAATTAGAGTATCTGAAATGACCGTTTTAACGTCTTCACTTCCCTCAACTTTGTGATGTAAATCTGTCACCGGCTCAATATCATTATCTGAAATGATCATTTCAACATCTTTCTTTTCCTCAACTCTCTGTTGTAAATCTGTGACAATAAGAGTATCTGAAATGACCGTTTTAACATCTTCACTTCCCTCTGCTTTGTGATGTAAATCTGTCACCGGCTCAATATCATTATCCAAAATGATCATTTCAACATCTTTCTTTTCCTCAACTCTCTGTTGTAAATCTGTCACAATAAGAGTATCTGAAATGACCGTTTTAACATCTTCACTTTCCTCAACTTTGTGATGTAAATCTGTCACCGGCTCAATTATACAGTCTGAAATGATCATTTCAACTTCTTCATTTCCCCTAAGTGTCCCTTGTAAATTTGTCACTGGCACAATAACACTATCTGACATGATTGTTTCATCTTTATTTCCATCTGCTTCTTGATTTAAATCTGTCACAGGACTAATAACACTCTCTGTAGTGATGGTTTTAAAAGTTTTCAAGCTGTCAATTTTTGAATTCAAAGCTTTTGTACCTATTGCTTCTGAACATGATGTTGAGTTCAATTCGAAATTATCACCCCTAAAGTCTTCTGCTGACAAAACTATTGTACCAGACTGACTTGTGTCCATCACAGATGTGTTTTTCTCTCCTTTCTGCAAATGGGTACAATCTGAAATAACTGTATGGTGCGCACCTTCAGATTCAATAAGGCCCAGCTTGTGTTCTTGAATGGCCACTTTACTGCAGGTTTGAACAGATGGATATTGCTGTGAAGCTGGTGATGTGCTTTTCTGTGATGACCAGCTCTGGGAATGTGTGTCTGGAGGATGTACTCCTGCTACTGTGCAAATAGGCAGCCATGGTTTCAAAGGAAGCTGTAAATCAGCAGGTGATGATTGTGTAGAGAATGGTGACACAACTAATACATTAGGTAACAAATCCTGGTGTTTTAAAGGAGGTTGGAATTTAACTCTGGGATCTGCAAATGCCCTTTGTGAAATATGTGAATGGTCTAAGTCCACTGTGTCTTCTATTTCACCTTCTTCAAATTCTGGAGGTACCAGGATCTTTTCTGAGTCACTAATTTCACCCTCTTCAATTTCTGGGGGCTGTATTCTGGAATCATCCTCATCTACTGGAGGAGGAGGAGGAGGAGGTGGTGGAGGTTGGATATCCAAAAACATTGGAGGTGAATCTTGAGGCAAAGGAGGCTGAAACCCATCTGTGTCTTCTGGAAGAGGTGGAAGGTCTGAAGGAAGAGGAGGCTGATGTGGAGAAAATTGTTTTAAGAAAGCTGGATCCGAATCTTCAACAGGATAATCAGGCAGCTCATCTGATGAGATAGAGCTTCTTCCAGGTGACATTGGTGGGCATTCTATAGACATGTTATCATCCTCATCACCTTTAGATGTTGCAGATGAAGGTGCTGGTGATTTTAACCTAGATGGAGAATAAATCAGTTCACTAGAAGAAATGGATTCTCTCTTCTTTTTTCTATTTGACTGAGCTGATTTAGATGATATGTTTGATGAAGATGGCGAGTTTTTGCCTGGTGACTTATTGATGGTGGCTTTTGGTGAAGGTTTTGGAGGTTCTTCATCTGGAAAGTATGGTAATTCATCTGAGGAAATAGATTCATGACCTGATGAAAGGAGTCTCTCCCTAGACTGAATTCCTATGGGCAGGGAAGGAATTTCTGAGAAATTCACAGGTGAGACAATTCTCTCTGGACCTGACAATTTGCTAGTGGAAGTCTGTGATTTCAGCGAAGATGTTTTCTCAGTATCCGTACTTCTGCGCTTAGTTCTTTTCTTTCTTTTTAAACGTTTCTTCCTTTGAGATGACCGAGATGATGAAAATGAAGATGATGAAGAACTGGACCGTGACCCAGACTGAGATCGTGATCTTGCAGAAGAAGAAGAGCGAGAGCGTGATGACGACGCAGATGACACTGGCGAAGGAGCAGACAACGTTTTGTACAATGAGGATGACCCTTGATCTGAGGCTGGCGAGCGATGTTTTCGTTTAACACCATCAATAGGATAAGGTGGGGGAACATCATCCCTGAGTCGAACCGACGATCTACTCTGTGAACTCGTTTCTGATTCACCTCCATCATACACTGCAGCCATGGGGGATCTCAGACGTGATGAAGAAACCGCCTCGTGAGAAAGCGAATAGCGAATTCCAGAAGAATACTGACTGTGTACGTTCAAGCTGCAAAAAAAAATTACAGTTGAAATATGACAAAAAATATCTGCAATTGTTTCAAAGTAACTTCAGAGGCTTTGCATGGCTGAATATTTAATGTACTATGTGCTTTCTTGTCTATTTGACCTTACAGTCAAAATGTGAAAAATGCATGTCAGTTAATTGCAAGTTCTAACTAATACAATATTTTTTCCTCCACATCTTGTATTCTGCAGTAATTTATAGACAAGCCTTTTAATCATTTTTGCTATAGTTATTTTTAAGTTTTAAAAAAAGGCCTCTTCTAATGTCATTTTTGTGTTGGGCATATGGTGTTAGACACATATTTTGTAGACCAATTAGTAGACTTAAGTAGAAGTGACCAATGTAGACACCAGATTTCAGTAGTGTGCTCTGAGAAAATAGATAAGGTAAAAGAACATAACATATAATGACTGAGATTTACAAGATAGGATTAACACATCATGCATCCCTTGGTACTGAAAGACCTTGAGATGGCATCCCAGTTTATGGTCCACAGTGGATTGGGCAAATGACTAGAGATCGCTGAAGAAGAAGCTTCCATGAATATAACTGGATACCTATAGGCTGGGTCAACTTGGGAACTCTGGTTATGAATGTGATGCAGGGTAATATACACATTTGGTAGGGGGCTGCATGGTCTCAAGGTATGGTGTCCGCCTTGAGTGCTAGAGGTCCCTAGTTCAAGCCCGGGTAAACACTGGGATCTGTTCACATGGACTTTTAGTAAGTTCCCCTGGTCTCTGGGTAGTGAGATCGGATGCCCATGTGTATTGCTGCGCACGTTAAAAAAAAAATCCCTCAGCAGTTGGAAATCGAAAAGAGTAGCCTAGTGGCGCTGCGTGGGCAAATTTTAGAGTTAAAAATCTACCCAAAATATTTCAGGATCCTCGTCGGTGCTGCGGAACCTGTGCACTGCGACTTATGGATCACTACCCGTGTGCCATGATGTTGATCCGTTGTTCAAACCTCATACACACTTGAGTGTCATAAATATCAGTTTTGCAAGCTTTATCCCACTCCTGTAAAGAATATAGAATATGTATCTGAAAGGATTATAGTATTGAAACTCTACGGGAAAACAAGAAATACAAGCATTGTGCAGGTATACGCACCCACCAATGATGGTTACACCTTGGAAGAGAAAGATAACTTCTTTGACTCAGTGGCGGATGTCATCAGTCAGATACACGCAAATGATGATCTTATGGTAATAGGTGACCTAAATGGGCATATAGGGCAGAGGCGAACACCGTGGGAGGAATATATCGGGCCACACTCAGACAACAGCAAAGTCTGCAATTACAACGGGCAGCGTATTTTAGAACTTTGTGCAGAGCATGGCCTTTATGTCACCAATAGTTTCTATCAGCAACGACAAAGCCAAAATAAACACCTGGTATAAATGGAGCAACCCAGACCAGGCCGCACAGTTGGACTACATACTAAATCGACAAAAGAGAAGAAGCTTAGTAAAAGACGCAAGAGTAATTCCTAACATCTCTTTAAATACAGACCATCGACCGCTGATCGTATATCTAAGCGAAGCAACAATTAACAAAAAACCAAAAACATCAGTACGTACCTCAATGATTGACATAAGACACCTAAGCAATCTAGACAACCAAGCAAAAGTACAGGCAGAAATGACGGCGAAGATGGCTGAGCTAATAACATCAAGTGACAATGTGGAAGCTGCGTGGCAAAAATTTAAGAACACTCTTCTGAACTGCCTAACAACACTCTGTGGTATTAGATACACAGGAGGAACGTTCAGGAAAAAAAACAGCATGGTGGAATGATAACGTAAAACAAGCAGTGAAATGTAAAAAGGAGCAATACAAGAAATGGCTCAGATGACGATTATATCAAGTACAGAATTGCCAGGCGACAATCTGCAAGAGAAATTAAACAATCCAAGGAAACATCCTGGATCATGTATGGGGAAAATCTTACCAAAATCTGTGCTAAATCTAGTAGACAGTTTTACAAAACCATTGCAAAAATGAGAACTAGAGATGAACCATTCCAGCCATCTGAATATGTCAATGATAGTCAAGGCAAACCCATACATGAGGAGGGCAAGATCAGAGAAAGGTGAAAAGAATATTTTCAGACTCTTCTGAATGTAACAGGAAATGAGGAAACAGTACCATTCACACCCAGATGTACAAATGAGGAACAGCCTACAATAATCGAACAAGAAGTCAGAGAAGCAATCAGATGCAGTCCCAAAAATAAGGCATCAGGTGTTGATGGAATATCAGCCGAGGCAATACAGGCTTGTGGAGAAATTGGAGTCACCTGGCTACTCCACATATTTAGGAAAGCCTGGAATGAAAGAACTGTACCAATAGACTGGCAAAGAGCACTTATAGTCCCAATTTGGAAAAGAAAAGGCAATAAGCAAGATTGTAACAATTACAGAGGCATCTCCCTTCTAAGCCACGTAGGAAAAATGTTTGCCAAAATTCTGGAACAACGAATTAGATCCGTTGTAGAACCGATCCTGAGCCCATCACAGGTCGGATTTAGGAAAGGAAGAGGGTGTACTGACGCTATTTTTGCTTTAAGACAAGTTGGCGAAAAGACAATAGAACACAGACATCAAATGAACATCGCTTTCGTAGATCAAGAAAAAGCTTTCGATAGAGTAAACAGAAATTTATTATGGAAAGTTCTTGAAAACTACGGTATCAATGGAACAATTTTAGATTGTGTTAGGGCTATTTATAGACAAAGTGAAAGCGCCATTAGAACAAGAGCTGGCATCACAGACTGGTTTCCAGTAACATCAGGAGTAAGACAAGGTTGTGTATTATCACCTTTACTTTTCATAATATTTATGGACAATATTAATAAAATAGACATAACACCAAAAGATGTCGATAAACAGGAGGACTTCAATGAGCTGCTCTTTGCCGACGATCAATGCATATTTCACAGTGATAGTAAACAGCTGCAAGACCACATAAACCTACTACACGACAGTTGCCTCAAGCATCATATGAAGATCAATACTGAAAAGACAGAAGTCATGAGCATAAGTAGAGAGCAACAGACCATCGACATAAAGATTCTAGATCACAGCCTAAAACAAGTGCAAGAATTTAAATACATGGGAAGTATCTTTACATTCAATGGTAAAATAGACAGAGAGGTCGAAGCAAGAATCCAACAAGTCAACAATGTCGCATACCAGCTTGCCCCAATTTTAAAACACCCTGCTGTCCCAGCTGAGATAAAAAGACAAATTATAAATACAATCTTTATACCGACATTAGGTTATCAATGTCAGACTTGGACATTAACAAAAGAACACGAGAGAAGACTAACCACCTGTGAAATGAGATGTTTGAGAATGGCTGCGAATCAAACCAGAAGAGATCGAGTGAGAAACGATGTGATTACATTTTCGTTAAATTTATTGAGAAGCAAAGAATGAAATGGTTTGGTCACCTAATGAGAATGGAACCAACGATGCCAGCATCAAGAGCATACAACATGAAAATCGAAACACCAAGAGGCAGGGGAAGACCAAGAATAAGATGGATTGAAGGAGTCACTGACAACTTGAGACTTCATAACATCACGGCATATGAAGCGACTGAGCGCACCCTGGCTCGGTTGCCGATCATCTGATAGACTGCGACGCCTAGCGGCACAAGCAGATTTTGTCAAAAGAAGAAAGATCCCACTCCTGCCTAGGTCTAAATTTCAATTTTTTCCCAGCTGTTTCAATTATTTTTGTGTGTGCAGAGTGCAACAGCTTAGTTCTTAAATTTTACTCTCTCTCTTTTTCCCTCTCTGTCACTTGCTCTCACTCTCTCACACAGAGATGGGGGATGGGAGGATAAATATCAGAGGGAAGAACAGAGAGCAGAAGAGATAAAAGGGGATGTAGGAAATGGGAAAAGGGGGGGGGGGGGGGGGGGGGGGGGGGGGGGGGGGGGGGGGGGGGGGGGGGGGGAAAGAGAGAGAGCACATAGATCTACCTGCAAAACTGTTTGCAATCCTATTACAAACAATTGTGTGATTTACAATAACTACAAAATAAGGAAAAGTGGATACATACTCAGTCTGTGGCCATGCAGTGTAGCCTCCCCTATAAGGAACAGGTGGATGGCTTGGAACCACTATCCCTCTAGTAGGCCGTGCCCTGTCAGGCTGAGCTTCTGGATAGAAAGATCTGCCCCCTCTTGCTCTCTTTTCAGCTTCTCCAAAATCAACCAGCTCAATTGGTTTTCGACCAGACATTCTTTCTTTGTCCTCTGTGGCTTTTGCGGAATCATCAGAATCACTTTTGATCTCTCCTTCATCGGAAGCCTCATCATCATCTTTAGTTACAACGTCGCTGATCTTAGAAGGGGTTTCCACCTTGACAACTTGTGAAGATTTATGTGAAGATTTATCATCATCTTTATCTGAATCTTTCTCTTCACCTTCTTCTTTCTCCCCATCAGATGACTCATCAATGCTGAGATTGTCCAGAGGTGAATCTTCATCAGACACTGGCTCAAGTTCCATCTCTCCCATGATATCCACTGGTTCTTTGGGACTGGCCATCTCTCCTTCCTCAGCACAAGAGTCCTTAACATCATCTTTGATGATTTTCTCCCCTTCCTGAGGCAGCGAAGTACGGCTGCTAGCAGCTCCATTACTACGCTGTGATGTCCTGTCTTCGTTATCTGAAAGACTGGATGGGGCAGCTCTTGATGACCTTGAACCAAAAAAAAATTTTTTTACACTGTAAAATATATACAAACAAGAAAATAAAAATCATCATCGCCACGTGTCCTGTCAATAAGCATAGGCAGTCATGCTTTGCTACCCAACAGGATCATTAGAATCGCAGATCAGGTTAGTGCTTGACTAGCCCTGTTCATATGGCCAAGCCATTCAGTTATTACTCATTGCAGCAACAACAAAATCAGCACACAACACCCCCCCCCCCCCCCCCCCCCCCCCCCCCCCGCGCCCCACAAGTTTTACTAGCAAGTCTCAAGCTATATCTATTTTTTTTATATTAGAAGAAGACAGGGTGGCTCCAAAAGTTCTACAAGCTTATCTAAAGTAATATCTTCTTTCCATCAACAGAAGATGTAAAAGTTATACAAGCATGCCTACATATATATCTTAATATTTTATTCCATTAGAAAATAATGGTGGTGTGCTTTGTCTTTATGTGAGAACCATACAGGTCCCCAGTTTCACCAAGTGTACCAGTAGTTCCTAACGTTGTAAAAGATGGTTCTAATGTTATATCTTACTTTTTAAAGTCAGAAGATTTAAATGTTCTACAAGCATGTATAATTGTATAATATATTTTACATTCGTAATACTCAAAGTTGTAGAGGCGTGATTTATCTTTTATCACTAGAAGATAATGGTGGAGTGCTCATCCCTATATAAGTATTACACACTTAATCTATATCACCTACTATGCCACTGTGGCTCCAAAAGTTTTACTAGTGTGTCTGATGTTTTATTGTACATTTGTATAATTAGGTCTTAGTTCTACAAGCAATTATCATTAGAAGATAATGGTGGGTGTGCCTGTCACTTATAGAAAAACTACACACTGTATCCCCTACAATGCCATTGTGGCTTCAAAAGTTCCACAAGTACGTCTAAAGCTGAATGTTACTTTTTATCATTAGAAGATCTAAAATTTATACAAGGATAGATAATGTAATATCATGAGTTTTATCACTAAAAGATCTAAATGACAAGCATTTCTAATATGATGTCTTACTTTTTAATCAATTATTATCTTAGTTTATACAACGAGCAAGTCTAATGTCATGTCTTACTTTTTAATCAATTATTATCTTAGTTTATACAACGAGCAAGTCTAATGTCATGTCTTACTTTTTAATCAATTATTATCTTAGTTTATACAACGAGCAAGTCTAATGTCATGTCTTACTTTTTAATCAATTATTATCTTAGTTTATACAACGAGCAAGTCTAATGTCATGTCTTACTTTTTAATCAATTATTATCTTAGTTTATACAACGAGCAAGTCTAATGTCATGTCTTACTTTTTAATCAATTATTATCTTAGTTTATACAACGAGCAAGTCTAATGTCATGTCTTACTTTTCATCATTGGAAGATAAAGGCGGACTGCTCGTCCTGATGAGAGAACTACACACTTCCTCTGGATCGTCTGGCTGAGCATGGTCATGTATAACTGTATGTGGTGATTTCCTGCAAAGATTCATACATTAGTCACAACAAAGATAGAACAGTCACAACAACAGATAGTGTCTCCAATTCTTGGAGGTCTTCTTCACTTCCTCTTTCACCGCTTCATGTGCGGAGGGAGATATAAAGTTCTGGTCCTTGCTTTCCTGGCTGCCTCGACCACAGACACATCATGCTCTTGGAGTGTTTCTCTGATGTTATCTTTCCATCTTGTTATTGGTCTACCATGTGCTCTTCATCCAACATTTGGTAAATGCCCTGTATGGTATGCCATTACAGAACATTCTCTCCAAATGGGCAAACTATTTGATTTGCTGTCTTTGTATTTTAGAAATGGTTCCGTGCTGACTTTTTCTATTATAACCTCATTCCTGATTGTATCAGTTCTGGTCTTTTCTGCAGCCCTTCTCAGAAAATTAATTATTCTACATCTAGAGTGTCTATTCATGTGTAACTGTTGGGACTCAATGTTAAGAGGCCGGACACCAAAAAGTTGCTGGGCAAATTAATTGTAACATACATTTTTTGCCCTCTCTTCTTATCTCTTTTTCTGCCACCAATGTGCTCTCGAATGCTAATATACCTGCAGGACACCAGAAAGTTGTTCAGAAAATTTCCTAGTAAAACCTGTTTTTTCCTCTTGTCTTTTATATTTTTTCTGTCACAAGTGTGCTCCAAAATGTCCAATTACTATTCTAGATTATCCAATGATAGTGAAATGATAGTCTGAGACTAAATCTTTAACTTCTGGAAAATTTTAATTTTTGGCAAAACTAGACAGGCATGCGCCTGTGTGAAAATCTCAAGTTTGGGGTATTTTTAGGCTATCTGAATTTGTGTCCCCAGTTTGCTTCAAAATGTCAAATTATACATCTGGATTACCTTCTTCTTCTTTTGCTCACCTGAAATAAGTTGTGTATATCAGCAATTTTGCCTCTCGTATAAATTTTACTGTCATTTTTAGTTTAGTGGTCCATAGAGTTTATGTTCCTCTGTTGTTCTTTCTGGCCAAAAGGTTTGCCTTTATCAAATTCAGTGTAGACCTGGAGTACATGTTCTGTTGTCTGGGGCACATTTCCACAGGTGCACATAGCTGACACGCCTATCTTGAATTTTTTTTGCATATGTGGTTATATAAATTGATTGTGCCTTGAAATAGAGATGAAGGATAATAACTTGTTCTGATCTGTCCATAATAAAATAGTTGTTTTCTGCTGGGGATGGTGGTTTCCTGATTGATTTAATGATCCTTTTTTTTTTTTTTTGTTCGTATGTAACTAGTAAAATCTGTTTTTCCCTCTTTTCATATCTCTTTTTTTCTGCCATCAATGTGCTCCAAAATGTCCAACAACTCATTGACATTATCTGGTGATGTGCAAAATGATACTCAGACAAAAATGTTATTTTTCTGAAAATGTCTATCTCCATTTTTGCCTCCAGTTTTCTCCAAAATGTCAAATTATACATGGTTACTAATTTTCTTTTATGGTTTTTTTGTGAGTGGCCACGTCTGGCACTGGTGGCATACGGTTGGAATGAATATATTCTTAGAGGTACTGAATTTTTTATAGTGAAATAATTCACTCCTCTCTGGCTGCGTCATGTTTTCATTATTTTCCTGCAAATGTTAAGTAGTTATAAATTTCTTAGTTATTTTGTGTTGCCCTACTGAGTGTTAGAGATCGATATACGTATTCTTCTTTCAGGTGACAACATTAATGATTTTCTCTTTGTTCTGCTTTGCATACTTTTATTGTTCTTACCAAGGCAGATTTGGTCAAAGCCCTTAGGAAACAAACAATAGAATCAGTTGAGAAAGAAGATTATTATGGCCTGGAGAGAATGAGGCACCTGGGTGTAACCAGAGTCTGGCCGGCTCACTACACTCAGAGGAAAGGCAAGGCGGACATATAACCAGATTGTGACCGGTAACATCAGTATTGAAATGCTGCGCTAGCTGCTGAGGATGAGGACAGAGCACACATGGGAATGCCCAGAGTGCTGTGATATGAAGTCTTAACTCAACTCAACTCAACCTAACTATTGTTTTTGCGGCTTTCAGGGGGAGTTCAAGAGTCGCAGTAGAAGATCTGATGTGAAAGCAAGAGGGTGCCCTGGAAGAAGACAGATTACTGACATTAAAGACATTCTACATTCCCCAGAAATTACAACAGCCAGAACTTTCCACATGGCAGAAGTGGAACCTGATGATAATTAATGAAAGACGGACAACAGTTGAACATTAAAAGGCTTACCTTTTACTATCTTCTTCTGTCAGACTGTTTTCATCATTAGGAATTGTTACGGAACTGAACTGGGCTGTAACAACATTGACACTTTCCAAAGAAGACACTGCATTTCGATTCTGAATCTGGCTATCATTAGAATCCGACTCAAAGACAGCAGGTGAGCAAGTTCTCACTGCTTCATCCTCTGAAGAAACAATAAATAATAACTCTTGAACTCTATCAATTTTTTTTTTCTCTTTGTCTGCCTTTATCTCCCAAAACAGCATAAGCTCTTAACCAACCAACATTAAACAATTTGTAGACTTGCTTACGAGTGGGGGTGGGGGGAGGGGTTTGTTTTTGCTGCTAAAGTTTCAAGCTAGTCCTATACCAACCCTTTGATGCCACTTAAGACATGCATTTTTGTTTACAGTGTTGGCATTCTTTTTTTCCCTTATGTACATTCAGGCTTATCAATATAGAATCAGGGGGCTGAGTGGTCTTAAGGCATGGCGTCCGCCTCAAGTGCTGGAGATCCCAGGTTTGAGCCCCGGCGGAGGATGAAATTTTTTCCAGTCTCTGGATAGTAAGATCGGACGCTTGCATGTATTGCTGTGCATGCAAAAAATCCCTTGGCCGTTGGAAATCGAAAAAAAATAGCCCAACGGCGCTGCCCCGGCAAAATTTAGAGATAAAAATCTACCAAAGTATTTTAGGATCTTCGCCGGTGTACGGAGTTCATGCACTGCGCCAAGATTCTTCGCACTCAGGCTTGAGTTAGAAGTAGAACGGAGCACTTATGGGTTACAACCCTTGTGCTAAAAACCTAAAAAGAACCTTTTCAGGCCAATGGTGGATTAAGTATATGATGAGAGAATATTTTCATGCAGCAATTAGTACTTGAGGTCAGATGTGGCCAACTTCATTCAGGCCGTTTTTTTCTTCAAGACTTGACCTGACATCCATTTTAGGCTGAGTTAATCTCGATGCCAAGGCCATTGAAAAAAATTTTTTTCCAACTTTAAGCAAATTAGAACCCAAGATTTTGGGCTAGCTAGAAAATAGTATAGCTGCTATGTCTCCAGGGCTCCCACTATCAATAAATTACTGCATAATAATATATTCACGTAGGTATATGTATGTGTGTATGCAGGTGTACCTGTATACTACATATATGTGTGTGTGTGTGTGGGTGTGTGTACGTACATGTGAAGCATTTCTATGAAGAATTTCTCACCTATTTCTTTCTCTGTTGGTTCTAGATCAACAATGTCTTCATCTGAAGAGACCTCTTCCATTTCAACAGCTACTTTCTGTTCATCCTCCGATTTGTCTGACATAGATCTGTCTGAGATGTCGCTGTATGGTGACCGACACTGCAGGATCAGGTCTTCGCCAACGGTTTCAACAACACACTCCTGACATTTATGACAAACACAGGTGAAATCATTATGTGTATAAACTAGTATTTATAATAATAATAAATTTTTAAAAAATTACAAACATAAATTAATTATAATTACATACTACTACTTCTTTTTTGTTCACCCTTAAAATAGTGGTTGGCATATTGAATTGTGTTTGGTTTACAACTAAACTGCGATATCTGCATCTCTCAGCCCAACACATTTGATTTCAACAAATCATAAGTAGTTGCCTTTTATGGCATGCTTGCTAAGGAGCAGTGGGTCTATTTTCCCTCCCCCCTCAGCAAAATGTGGTGCTGATGTGTGTGTAAGTGTGGTTATCTGTAATGTCCATGTCAAAAGATGTAATACTATAAATGTTGGGTACACTGCTTTATGGCCCTGGAGAGAATCCAGATGTGTGTATGAGGTCTGTCCAGAAAAGAACAAGCCACAGTTAATATGAATAAGAATACTGATGTAACCCTGCAATTGAATAAGTGGTCTGTCGTGTACATACGTGAGGAATGACAACATCGCTCCACCAGTGAGTGAGACCACAAAACATCATTTAATGAGCATGTGCACTATGTTGTCATTGTATTCAAATTTGATGAATGAATACAGCTTTTGGGAATGTTGCAATGGGTGCTTCAGAAATAAAAAAAAAGTGGCACAAATTCTTCAAAATGGTCGTGAATCTAATGAAAATGATCACGTTTATGGAAGGTCTGTAACAAGCAGAACCCTGTAACAGAACATTTAAAAGCTGCAATCAATAAACATCGACAAATAACAGTTCAAGAACGAGAAGAAGATCTAGAGATTCCAAAAACTTTTGTGTCTGGAATTCTGACTTAGGATCTGGGTATAAGACATGTGGCAAAATTTGTCTCACAAATTCCGCTGCCAGAACAGAAGGAGCATCACGCCAGCTGCTAAGGGAATCATAATCATAAAATTCTTGACCACCTTTAAGCGTTTGTAAAAAAATTTTTTTTTTGTTTTGCACTCATTTTATCGTCCATAAAAGTCTTTTGAATCATCTAAAAAGTTTTTGTGGAGGAATGATGAAGCTTAACGCAGATTTTGAAGCAAATCCTTGCTCACTTATTCAGCCATTCTGAATGCAACAAATGCAGAGCGCACATGCTCACCAAACAGTGTTCAGTGGTTTCATGATGGTACAGGGACATCATCACTGCTCAGGTATTCCCAAGACGGGCAACTCTATTTGGCTCCCAAGTTATATCATGTCACTCAAATCGTTCTTTTTCATATCAATTATGGCTTTTTCTTTTCCGAACAGCCCTCTTATACCAAACTCGTGCAGAGTATATATATTTTTTGTGGGCAGTTTTATACTTAGAAAATTACTACGCTGTTTATGTATCCTAATGCTGTTGATTTTTTTCTTTTTCATACACCCTCGAATGTAAACTTGAATTTATTTAAAGAATGTAATTATTATGATGATTTTGACATCTCCATCCAGTCTGTTCTTGCAATATAATGGTGTAGCATCTTCTATCCTTAGCCTTTTGAACAAAAGGTTTCTCAACCTGTTATGTCCTGTGAGGAATCTAAGTCAAACACTTGCTCACAAACCGCTTGATCACTGCAACAGAATTAATAATATGCATCGCCTGGTGGCCTGGATGTAAACTCCCTCTTGGTTCTATAAGCACATCTTGCATCTGGGCCTTATCATAAATTATCCCAGGTACAATATATTGTAGACTGCCTGTGATAAGCTGATAATGTACGCCAAGTTCACATTTAATTGATCACTTTGTTACAAGGGAGTTCTGGAAGAAGTACTCGCCACGCAGAAACATTCACGTAATAAGCACAATTAGGGAAAGGAAACTAGTTGAGTGACTGAACAAAAGCCACTGTCATAGTGAAGGAGTGTATTAACCACCACTTGCAAGGCATCTTTTAAAACACTGAATTTAAATTCTCACACATTATTTTAAAAATAAACCAGAATTTGGAAACTCGACTGAACTTTCTTTACAACCCATCCCTCCCACCCCCACTCCCCTCCCCAATGCAATGGACCCTTTTATGTACTAAGATATGGTGCTGCACTATATTTAACTACATCAATTAGTACTCAACAGGTGATGCGATCAACATCACACCGCCTGCCTTTCATTCCCTTTACACAGAACCTATTTTGAGCTGACCTGAGATCAGTCGGCCAGAGAGTAAGTGTGCTAGCCATTTCTCCACTGCAGCCCTTACTTTTGCTGCCATTGTAAAAAACAAAAATTTTACACACACAAAAAAAGAAGAAGAGGAGCAATACCTGATCTACAGTCATTTCAACAATTTCTAGGTTGCCATCATATGTAACAACTTCCTCAGAGTCAACAGCTGCATCTGTGTAGCTCTGATTTGATGCTTTTTTATCAGAGTAGATGGAAGTAAATTCATCAGGAACAAATTTGTTATTCCGTGTTCTTTGCCGCCGCAGTGCTGCCTTTTTTTCCAACACCTAATCAGGGAATACATAAACTTAGAATTACAATTATGTTCTGTCTGGGTATTTCATGGAACCTTCTCATTACATTCATCAACATAATCACCATAATGTTTCTTGGTGACTGGTGTGTATGATCATGCTTCTCATCCTGCAATCTCTAGTACAGCGATTCTCAACCTGTGCGTGACGACCCATCTTGAGGTCTAACGACCCTTTTACAATTACACATCTGGATTACCTATTCTGCATCTAGAGTATCTATTCATGTGTAACAGAAATGTTTGGGACTCAATGCTAAGTGGTAGGACACCAGAAAGTTGTTCGGAAAATTTCCTAGTAAAACCTGTTCACAAGGGTCCTCTAAGTCCATCGAAAACAGATATTCATTGAGGTTATGAAGTAGAAACGAACAAAACTGTATGACTAGGGGTCGCCACAGCATGAGGAACTGTAATAAAAGGTCGCAGCATTAAGAAGGTTGAGAACCACTGCTCTAATAGCATATATCTTCTTCTTCTTAGCCGAACCCGGCCATAAACTCCGGCAGAAAGTTTAGTTGTTTGTCCACTTCTGGACTTTATGATCTTATTTCAGAACTTGAGTTTTATGTGCAAACTAATTTTACAGATCTAGTTAACTTTTGTGCAGACTGTTGGTTCTCCACTCTTAGGCAGATACTCTCCATATAGCAGGAGCAACGCATATTTAGTTGCTTCTCTAAGTTTTTTCACCTGCCTCTTGAAGTTTGTGACAAATTATCTTTGCGTCCTGGCTTCGGTCAAAATATTTATGCTGTCAAATGTTGAGAAAGGCAAGTATGCTCTGTGCAGAGAGGAAAGCATCGCTTCAGAGGTTCCGGGCAGTTAGCATTTTAGATAGTTTCTCCAGGGTATGCAGGTTTGTTTGAAAACAAACAGGCAGAAAGACTGGCTTGTTCTGACTCATTCATTTGGTGGCTAACTGATACATGACAAGCTAAATGTTATTAAGGCCCTTTTAGGGGCGAGTTAAAGGTGCAGGCGCACAGATCATTAAAGTTTGAAGACAAATAATTGTGCCGCGGGAAGTGACCAGGGGATCTGGTTGACACTCAACACTCAGGGGAAAGGCAAGAGGGATAAATATACTGTTACTGATACCATCAGAATTGGAACTCTGTGTTAGTTTCTGAAGATAGGGACGGAGCACTTGAGGGAATGTCCCAAGTGCTAAACTGTTGGCTGTCAACTCCACTCAACTCAACTTAACTCTTTAAGGCCCAAACAACGGTGTGAGCGTAGTTTGAGAAGTTCCGTTCTGCCCAAACAACGGTGTCATCGTCAATTGTGTATCTCTTACATTTTGCTTTGCACGCGCGTTCGTACTAGTTTCTAATGTTTGGAGGTACGAATAACCTATTCAGGGAAAGTCACTCTGCCGAAATCTTTTTAGTTTTATTTCTTGGTCTAAACCACACGTGGATAATTTGAGAGAGAAAAACATCAAATTTTTTTTAACAGTTCATTTTCTAAGTTTGTTTTTGAGAGCAGTGAATACCAATGTTCTAACCACAAGAACAGGTCGCAGAATGCGTCTTTCTGCGGCCGAAGCTCTGAAATTGTTTCAGTCAGATGTTTTTAATTGTGATAATGATAATTAAAATTTAGATTTTTCGGAAAGTGATTCGGACAGTGAATTTTCACCAGTGAAGCTGAGCAATCAGCTGTTCGGAATCTAGCGATTCTGACAAGTTTATTACACAGACAATGTCCCATACTACCGTATTTATGGTGTAAGAGAAAGAAAGTGCTCTAAACAAAGAGATAGTACTATACTATGGCTAAGCTACATTGAAATCATCGCAGCTACAGTCTGTAAATAACTGTACAAAGTGAATAGTAAATAGTGTGTGTGTAATGCTCATTTTCTGCCATTTTTTCTCTGAAATTTTGCTTAGCACTCGGTGGGAACTAAGAACCCCTGAGTGATAAACTAACCCAGAAAGTTATCATAACTTTAGAATATGTTAGGAAATTGAACAAACTTTGAAGTTTTGTTCTCAAATTTGGATATTTACTATTCTTGTGGCTGCAAAACCATGGTAAGTGAAGAATTTTTGTGTGAAATGTTGTCCTTGTGAAATTAACACCTGCTGAATTCTTTTTCCCACTAACTATAACGAAATCAAACAAACACTTATCATCAGATTCACAAAGTACATTCATTTTTCTTTTAAAAAATATATACTTTTATAGGGATTAGAAGTGTATTACAATCTCTACAGCCTTTCTTGTACACCCATCCCTCTGCCAGTTTTGTAAAGGGAAATTAATGTGGGCCAAGTCTGTCATAATTCATGGGCCTGATAGAGTTAATACTTAGGAATATCTGGTATTCTTCTATAAAATCACATCTCTGAGCGCCGAAGAGATGTTTAATAATTTTTCAGGATTCACAGCCACATGTTAAAATTAGTTCCATTTAACATGCACAACTACAATTTTACAGCCTCAAATGACAGGAATTTAGTGTCTAGGAAGGTGTTCATTTTTACAAAATGTAGTTCTTGCTTGTTTTATTCTGTTGTTCACCTCTGTGACACATCTCTGTCTAGTTACATATGATTTAACTTCAGTCAAAACTGAACGGATCTGGTAAGTGAAACACTATCCTTGAATAAAAACTTGTTTTACCTAGGAGAAAAAAACATATTTTAAGACTGCTTTTTTAAAGTTGAGTCGGGAACGGTCAAAACTATGAAAAAAGATCATATGGCTGGGCATATTAATTGTTGTTTTATTTTCCTGAAGTATATATAAATATTTTAGCAAAATCAGGGTGTCTGTGACTCAAGTGTTGCAAACGTGCTTCATAACTCTGAAATACCCATCTCAAGCAGGTGTGAGCAATTTGGCAGCCGATCGCTTGGCATTGATTTCAACAATGGTAATGAGCGCCGACAGTTCAGTCACAACAGCAAACTCATCATCATGCTTCGCAGTACCTCGCTCTCATTATCGCCTGCCTGAAAGAAGCTCATAGTCTCTCGACCGCTCTTCCTCCTCGTTTATTTTCATATTCAAGGAGTCATTTATATCCTGTGCCCATCTTCATGTTGGTCGGCCCCTGCCCTTCTTCCTGGTACCATGCCTTTTGATATTATACTTTCCAATCTGCCATGGCACTTGATATGACCAAAATATTTCAGCTTCGGAGACAAGATGCTGTTTATTAACCAATCTTCCTTGATGTTCAAATCTTCTAAAATGTCAGTATTTCTTCTTGTCTTTGTCCATGGTGTTCTGAGAATCTTTCTATAGCATTTCAGCTCAAAAGCCCCTATTTTATTTCTGAAGGACTGGGAGATAGTCCACGACTCAAAAATGTAGGAAGGAATACAGAGAAGATGCATGCTCTCAAAATTGTAATTTGGATTTCTTTGCTGGTGCTTAACCACAGACTTTTAATGCTGTTTAATCTTTGTACTGCTATGGCCATCCTCCTTTTGACTTCTGTCAAAAAAGTTTTCATTTATAGAATTCCCTAAAAAAAAAAAAAAACAGCCCAAAACTGCTGGGGTCGGTTCTGCAATGTCCTGCAAAGGAAACACAATTATACTCATTCAAATCAGGGAGATGGCATTCTGTCTAAAGAAGTTCAGTCAAGCAGAATAAACGTTTATTCACAACTAAGTAGTATTCCGATAAGGTCTGCTAGTAGTTCTGACCTAGGGAGCTGGGAGTCCTATTAGATATATGAAAGTAGAAGACAGTGGTGACAGGTAAACTCAGATTAATTTTTAAACAAAAATGATAGTATGAGAAACCCGAATCAAGACCAGCCAGTTTTATAGAGACAGATGTTTGAGAGCAACAACAACAAAAGAGATGATTTTGTATCTGTAATCTGCTGAAGTATTATGGGGTGCCTTAATTTGGGTTTTTTCTACTTAAATGAAAATATTTTATGTGCATTCTTGTCTATTTATATCTATCATTATCCAAAAAATCAATGTATACTCCATAATGCTCCAAAGCACTCATGCTAATTCATTAAGAGACAATGTATGCCTGATGCTAGGAAATAAAAAAAATTATCTGCATGAATTACAATATTTACAATAGGAAAGTCCTTGTCATGGACTGCTGTTTTGTCTGCAGAATGCACTGTGTTTTCTAGCGAGTAACATGGGGACAGCAACTGTCTAAAATGCAAAATTTAAAAAAAAGCTGTCTCCAGGAACACAATGCGTCACAGTTTTTTTTTTTTTTTCATAAGTGGGGAGGAATTGACATAAGATGAAAAAAACTTACCTTCTGCTGCATGAGTTGTTCCTTCATCTCAGCTTTGTTCTTACGTTTCCTTGGTGTTGATCTGGAAGAGGTATCAGGCTCCGTAGAATTAATGCTGGCATTAGGATCTTCTGATGCAGAGTTTTCTGCAGCATTTTCTGCAAGTGCAGACACATCAAAAACAAAAGAAAATGAGCAAAAGAAAACTATGGAAAGAATCACTTATTCTGACAATAAACAGTCATGCTATTTTTAGTTAATATAATCATAGCCAGCCCTCCTAAACACTGAATAGACAATCAACAAAAAACAAAAAAAATCCAACTAACAGGCTTGTCAGAAATTGGTCAATGTGGCGAAGCCATTATAGTAGCCGCTGGGGATTTCTAAAGAGCGGCATATTTAAAAGGCGTGGCGAGAGTCCTATATAAACAGAGGCTTCAAAGTGAATTCTTATGCAATTACACTGTTCTTTAGTGATTCTCTTGTGGGTTTTCTGTGTATATGACCTCTTTCTAGCTGTTAAGCTGTTTGTACAAACTTTATTTGTCAATGAAAATAATTCGCTTTCTCTCTGTATTCTTAGTGAATTGCTCCCACCTTAGCTTATTTCAAAAAATAAAATTTTATACAGCCTGAGTCATGAGATACAATATTTGAAAATATCATGAGCATTCGTGGTAGTCTAAAAAAAAGTTTTTAAAACATAATTTTACTGCATGGACATTGTACAATTATTTAGATATCACTATACTTTACATTTTCTTACTCTTTACCCCAACTTCCTCCAGTTCATAAAATTTTTTCTAATCACCATTAACTTGTAAAAAATAGGGTATCGTAGGCCAAAGGGAGCTCTTTGGCCTACGATACCCTATTTCTTACAAGTTAATGGTGATTAGAAGAAATTTTATGAACTACGTCACAGAAATTGAATTTTTTTTTAAACTCTGCATGCCAAAAAGGCAATGACAAGAAACGTAGGAACAGAAAAACATTGCTGTTTCCATACCCCGAACAATTGTGCAGGTAGGATTACATGAAAATAATCACACAAGTAAGCGGCAAGAAGATGACAAAAGAAAGAGGTTAAAGCGCTGACAAAAAGGAATACATGACATCCCCGCAACATAGGAGATGCCGTGCAAAGCGACAAGGCGTGAATGGGAAGGTAAGTCACTCCCTTTCTGCGGCATAAAACATAACTTGAACTTATTCTTGTACACACATGCAGCCCTCTGCTAAAAATGAACCCAGTAAGTGCTGAGCTGCGACAGACACTGTACATCTCAGTCATGCTGTTCACAATTAATTTTTTTAAATCACCCAAGGCAGGGGTGAGCAAACTATGGACCAGAACTAAAACTGGCAATTTTTAGAGGCCCGCAGGGCTGGTGTAAAATTACTGCACAATCTGGTCTCTACCCCCCTCCCCCTTAAACACAAACACACTTTCCCTCAATAATATGATTTCAGCAATTAGCCAGCTTGAAAAAAACTCATTTTGGAATACACAGAAGGGTTTCAGATGTTGAATGCAGCTGGCCAAAGATGTCGCGAGGAATTATAATATTGGATCGTCTCACAAAAATATTGTGTTACGAGGAAATCTGGGTGTTGTTTTTAATGGATTTTTTCCATATGGCCCGTGACCAGGCTGTTAATTCTAAATTTGGCCTACACACCAAAAAAGGTTGCCTACCCCTGACTTAAGGTGAGAGGAATTCAATAAAAATACACACAAGAGGATTACACTGTATTCCAAAATGAATCTAGTGCACGGCCTTCTCAATGAATGGACTATAAAGCAACAAGAAATCAAACATAAATCTCAACAATGAGACTGCTCACTAACCTCCAGAAGATTCCAATGCTATTTTCTCTTCTGCTCCTATCTCTTCTTGTTGGGCCTTCTGTTTTTTCTTCTCCTCCTTTAATCTGGCTCTTTCTTCTTCTCTTTCCTTCCTTTTAGCCTCCATTTCTGCTCTTCTCTGCTGGCGTTTCATGTACCGCTCTTCCTTTTCTTTGGCCTGGTAGAAAGACACACTCTCGATGTTGTACAAAGTACTAAGTAATGTGTCTATAAAGTGTGTAAGTGTCAAACAATTTCTCACTCTTTTGTCTTTCTCCTCCCAATGAACGATGAGACGTAAACCAAATGATGATAGGCATTTGAAGACAAACGGATTTAAAGCTTTATTCTCCCAGAAATAAGAAAAAGAGTTGAAGAAGAAGAAGAAGAAAAAACTAATCCTAATATTTCTTCATTTTTTTGCGTTCACCAGCTGTAAACTCTGGTGGAAAGTTCTGATTGTTTATCCACTTCTGAACTACAGTCCTGTTACAGAACCTGTGTGCTGCGTGTGCATCTGACAGATCTGACACATCTGTGTGCAGACTGTTGGTTCACTGCATCTCAGGCAGATGCAGTCCGACATAAAAGCAAGGTCTGAATCAGTCGACTCTTATGACATGCTTTTGGGTAGGCAGTGGGTCTATTCTTGTTTTCCCTATAACAGGGCCCCGGAACCCACACGGGGAAACTATCCTAATAAATTATAAACTCTAGAATAAAGACACAGTTTACTGGTGTAGAAAGAAAGACTGCTTGTATTTGACAACAAATCTGTTACTGGCACACATGTAGGACCTGTATCTGCACAACCAGTCTGAAATGTGGCCTTTAGCAACATTCTTTGATGGCAGCTGGGGGAGAGAAAGGGAGTACATATCAGGGTTTTCTGCAGTGTCAGGACATGGTTCTACTCATAAATATCTGTGACATTCCCATGATTATTTCATTCCCTTTTCTGAATGCTTAACTCCTTCAGTCCCAGACATGTGTTTCTTTAACTATTCTTTTACTAAGGAGTTGCTGCTTAAAAGTAATGCAAGTCAGAAAAGTGAAAATTTATGGGAACTATACCCAATCGATATGACAGGGTTAATTCTACTTTTACTCATATTTTTCTCATGGCTACTTACAATTCTGGCTTTCCGTTCTTCTCGAGTCTCATCATCATCACTGTCGCTGTATCTGTACGACAAAGCCACCAACTTACGGGGCTTGCTAGGTGCAGATTTGGGAGCCTTTTGTCTGCCCACTGTACATGTTGAAATTAAGAATTTACTGTCATGATTATACTAAATAATATGCACTTGTATGAATCATAACCATTTTATGTTGACACATATGTATATTTTCTTTACATAACAACGATATTTAAACTCTTCTATATTAGATTTTTTCTTCTTCTTAGTATTCAACGGTTGCAAACTCTAGCATCAATGTTCTGGTTGTTCATCCACTTCTGGATTTTAGTTTTGTTCCAGAACTTGAGTTTTGCATGCACACCCATTTTACAGGTCTGGCTTACTCTTGTATGCAGACTGCTGAGTCCTCTTCTCTCAGACAGATGCACGCTGACTAAGAAGGACAACATCCCCCCCCCCACCCCCGAATTATCATTATTACATTTTACTAAAGCGTAAAGATAACTTCAGATACTAATGTAGGAATGTGAAGGTTTAAAATTCATATACACAGTTAAAATGAACTTGTTATGCACATGGCCTACCCACAATTTCTTCCCAAAAAGATTTGCTTGAACTGACTGTTGGAGTGTGGAAATCCAGTATGAAACTGGCTGCAATGAATGCAGCCAAGGAATGGACTGGCATGTAGCTAATCAGCACATAAGAGGGATAAGCATACCCTTGACTTATGCTGGGGGAGAATGATAACTGATAGGCATGTTCTGAGTGCAGCTATGTTGATTCTTTATCATTAATCTTATTCATCAATATCCTGCTATGCCATTTACACGTCGGATACGGCTCACAGTCAATTTCTTTAGTTCTTTTCTATCTTCTGCAGTCCTTTCAACATGTATAAAGAATCTGGTCCGCATCTCTGGCCTCTCTCATCACCATTTATCACAGTGTTTCCCTTGCACCTCCTCACTTCCTTAATCTAGCTGTTTCCCATTTCAGTAACTGTTTTGTGATTCTTCATGCGTTTCATCTCGGAGTGTGTCCAATATAGCGTAATCTATTCAGTGGCTTCCCTGTGTGGCCGGGGCCCCACTGCCTGGAAAACAAGAATAGACCCACTGCCTTCCCAACAAACATGTCGTAAGAGTTGACTAATTAGGGGTTTCCTTTAAAGTCGGAGTGCATCTGCCTGAGAACCCAGGAACTAACAGTCTGCATACAAACAAGTCAGATCTATAAAATGGATGTGCAGCAAGACTCAGGTTCTGGAACAAGTCTAAGTCCAGAGGTTGTTGAACAACCAGAACTTTCCGCCGGAGTTTACAGCTGGTAAATACGAGGAAAAAGAAGGAGATACCAGTGGTTGTTTATGCATTTCTCCTGTTTCTTCACCTATTTTAGATTCATATTCAGCAGTTTGTTTAGTCCACACATGTACAGTAATGAAGCAGACAGGCTAAGCTTATGAATTCAATTAGCTCCCTTCTTCTTCGCTCACCTTTAAAAGGGCAGTTGGCATGTTGTGTTGTTGTTTACATATTAGGTTGTTATATCTGTGCTGTTAGGCCTAACACATCCAACTTCAGCAAACCCCTCATTATTCCCTTTATGACATGCTTGTTAAGGGACAGTGGGTCCTTTCCTGCTTCCCCACGATGGGGCCAGGAACCCGCACGGTGAATCCTGCCTTTAAACCTTGTTATTTCTAGCCATCAGGTATTTAAAATGCTGAAATCTGACATGTTATCTGGAAACTACCTATGATAACGTCAACACTTAGATACTTACTGAAACTCTAATAGAATGAAGACAATTATAATTAAAAAAGGAAACGTTCTTAAAAATAAAAAAGCTACATCCAGAAACTACTTATATTATACCTGAAACTGCTGCAGAAATACTGGGTACAGCTTCAGCAAACTGAAGTTCAGGGGTATTCACTGTTTCAACTACTTCTGGAGTTTCAGGAATCAGAGAACTGTCTAAAGCGTTTGATTCTTCTGGAGAGTCTACATGTTCAGATAGTTGTTTTTCTTCATAAATTAAAGCAGTTTCCTCTGTAATAGTTTCAGATGCAGCCGACTGCTCTCCTGCAGGAAATAAATAGTTAATACCTTTTACTTACACAAACTATTATATATGACTGACTATTATATATAAGTAAAGGACCCTTTTCCACACCTTCAGGCACGCCAGCCACCTTTACTTCCTAGGACTATACCTTGGGATAAGCTGCTAAGACGTGTTTGTCGCTGAGACGTTGCTCCAGCCAATAGTCACGATCTGTTCCAGGCTCTCCAGGAAGAGTAAGCAGCCATCCCACAGGTCCACCTCAGACATCTTATCGCAGGAGATGCCAGTCACTGATCCACGCAAGAGGAGGCCACACACCATACCAACGGGAAAAGCTGTACGCCTAAAAATTAACGTGACTCAGATGCAAAATACAACATGTCAACTGGTTGGTGGAACCCTAAGATGTTCTTGTGTAAAATTTGAGTAATTTCACTTATTGCATTACAAAGAAGCAGAATGTAAAGTTGTGAGTACGTATGCTATGTGTTTCCTTTTTTGGACAGTATAAGTACTTTCAAGAAATAACTTCAGTGAATGCTAATGGTTAGTCATTGTGAGATTATTTTGCAGGAAGACATAGATAACTTTTTAAAAATAGAACTTAGACATTGCAGCAAGGAGTTCATGTGACAGATATACAGACTCATGGATTTTTTGTTTTATAAGATTCTCGAGAAGATAATTTGTATTAGCTTCACCTTCATGTGAACAAAAGAGACTTGTGATCTCAGTACTAGAAAAACAGCTACCAACCAAGCCAATAACATCATATCATTAAAAAAATCAAAATGATTTTACCTATGTTAACATCTGATTCTTCTTTCTCTTGCTCATCATCATCTGCAGCCGCTTCCACAACATCTTCACTGTCGCTAGACAGGTCTTCAAATGATGAGATGTCACTGGTGTGTATGGAGCTGACAGTAACATCAGACAACTCTCCCACGTCTCTGTCTACATCCCAGGCAAAATTATACCTTGCCACATAAAAGAAGGACAAATGAGTAAATATGTCAAAATACATGTATGTTTATACACACAAAATTCACACATATACATTTAAAAGGTTAGTTGCGTATCCTTTACAGGACGTTGCAGAATCAACCCCAGCAGCCCCTTGCTGTTGTGTGGTTTCTCTAGGCAAATTTACGCCCAGTAGTTTGTCACTGCTTTCTAGACGGTCGGCCCTCTGATACCACTGTTGAAACCAACGCAGACGCATGGCCCGCAGCTGGGATCGAACCAACCTGGCACCCCGGCATTACGAAGCATTCGCATAGACACAGAGCAGACACATATACATACATACATACATGTGGGTGTGTGTGTATATATATATTTAAACAAACTTACACATCGGTATTCACAATTATCAACAATTCAAATACCATTGTATACCATTGGCACTATGCTGAAGTGTCACAACATATTTATCTGCCTTGTTTCTTCTAAACAATATTGGCATATTTAATGAATCATTACCACTGACCTCCTGAATACTGACATTGCATCTAATGAAGATGGCTAAAAGATTTTGCTGGGAGACCATTTTTTTGTTGTTGCCATTTTTAAATTTAATAAAATAAATTTTACAAATTCCTAAATAACACAGCGTAATATTAGAAAACAAAATGAACAATTACAAGAATTTTACAATGTGTGGATAGAAGTTGAAACTATACTGATAATTTGGTGGCCACATCTGAAAAATTGCAAAATTGTCACATACTATGTCACATTCGATTTGCAGAATGTAGTGCCAGAATCAAATAGCTGCTCCATAAGTTATCGTCCTTATTTCCAGTCCAGACTAGACTACAGGTTACGCCACTTGTTTCATTCTCATCCTTAAAGTATTAGTCCTAAATAGTGCAATTCTGGAAGAGAAGACTACCTACCCTAGCCTGTTTAATGATTATGGAGAACATTTCTGGCGGCCACCGGCTGAAGAACATTGATGCAGACAATGTTGCGTGGAGTGTGATGATTTTAAAATTCGACTACATCAGGCAAAAACAGGTTTCTCAGTATTCGGAAATGTGTGGAAGTCAACAGACATTAAATATAGCACCAAATTTAGAATATTCAACCATAACGTCAAATGAGTACATGGGTCATGTAAACATGGAGAATAACTACATCAATTACTAAAAAAATTTTTAAGGTATCCAGAAACCATGAGTTGTAAACCTTTTGGCTCGGTACTATGGATATCGCAACCCTTCAGTCTTGATTCCATTATATGTTAATCTGGGAGAAATGTGGATTTTCTGCCTACCCCCGGACCACAGGGAGTTCGTCACCAGGCCGCAGCGAAAGTCAGGTTTAACCAACTATGCTAGAGAGCCGGGCATTACTAACAAATCGAAAGTTGTAGTCTTAGACTAATTTGAAGTTTCAACTTCACTGCAATCGGGTTTTCCCATATCTGCTCCCTTCCTATGCCAGTGAGAATCAAATTAAATGTCCCTCACTGTTGAATTTGAAAAACTGGTGAACAAACAATTAGTCCCGGAAACAATCCAGAAATATGCGCAAGCAGTAAATGTATACTTTCGTTGCTAGGACCAAAAAATATTTATTAATTAGTGACTATGGAACGAAGGGATGCAAATTTTATGACAGAATCATTGTGCAGCCTCTGACAACAATTAAACATATTAAACACAACAAGA
The DNA here is from genome assembly GCA_905116865.2 of Candidula unifasciata. Lineage (NCBI taxonomy): Eukaryota > Metazoa > Mollusca > Gastropoda > Stylommatophora > Geomitridae > Candidula > Candidula unifasciata. The sequence continues at coordinate 386,428 of CAJHNH020006246.1, read as the reverse complement.
AGTGAGGAAAAGATGGTAGTGCTGGATCAGACTCACACTGAGGAAACATCTTAACAGTTAATTAAAATTTCTTTTCTCCGGAACTGAAAGGTTAAAAACTGAGCGAGGCCTGAAAACAAATAGGAGACAAAAATCAGAGATTGAGATTAATAATATAGGAAGGATATGCAAGAGCTGAAGGAGGTGATAAAATACTGGATGACTAGGCATGAGTTTGTTGAGGGACTGTTTTATTCGTGGATAAAAGGCAGAAGTAATGAAAATTTATTTGTTTTATGAATAGTTACATATACTTTGCATAAATCAACCATTACAACAATATACAGAGGAAATCCCCCCCCCCCCCCCCCACAGAAATACTTATCTATTGTGTGAATAGTTACCTATACTTTTCATAAATCAACCATTACAACAATATACAGCGTGACGATACATTTAACTGTATTTAACTGTGGTGTTTTAATCTGCTGAAACAAGACTAAGAATATATTTCGACTTTTTGTTTCCTTTAAAAATAAATACAAATATAACTGTCAATTTTGTTTTGCAGCACCATTTTTAAGCGCAAGTTTATTCAAAAATGAATTTAGATTAAAGGTTTTTAAACCATTTATTTAAACTTTGAATATTTTACAATGAAAATGTTATCAAATTCAAATTTCAGGACAGGAAGCCATCACTTACTTACAATTACAAGTATACTGGCATTGCACTTAACTATGTCTTTTGACTACTAAAGTTTTAACATAATTTCTGTTTTAAATTTCTGCACAAAAATACTCATTAAAGAATTGTAAACACATATCCACATGTAAAGAAACTTATTTATCTCTGGAATTATTCACAAGCAAATAGAAAGAGATAAACCTTAACCTCGGCAACATAGCAAAATTAAGAATTACGGTAGAGTACATTAACCCTTAAGAGCTCAAAATAAAAAATAAAATAAAAAAGACAATGTTGTCAGCTGGTTGAGAAATACATCTTACTTTAAACATGTAGATATTTTATTTGCTGCATATCCCACAACCAATGATAAAATATATTTCAGCAAAGCAAACAATTTACTTCCATTTGGATCAAGGAATATGAACGAAATATAAAGAAACACTCTGCCCAGCTGGAAAGAACATAAAACCAAACGACACATTGTCTGATGAAAAAGTGAATTTATTTTCACTAAACATTTCTCAGAAAATGTATTCAATAAAATGGAAAACTGAAGGAAAAAACAGCCAATGGAAACTGTTAAACTTCGAAACACAATTTGGAGAGAAAAGCAGCTGGACGGCACAAAGCATTCAAAATTCACAGGTTTGCATCATTCAAATTAGCTGTCATTAAAAGAATTTTCTTTCTCACAAAGAGATCCCAACTACGGCATGATTACTGTAGGAAAGAAAAAGAATAAAAACCTAGAGAACACAATGTAAATAACAGCATAAAGGAATAATCCAATGCATTTATATTATATTCTTTATTATGGTAACAGTTTACTTAGTTAATCAGTTAATCGCAATTCCAACTTCATGGCAAACGAGTGACCCTATTATGGCTTCATTCCTGAGCCAGCTAAAACCACAAAGAATGCTTACTGCTGCTCCTTGTGAAAAAAAAATGTAACCAGCAGTCTCGGCAAAGTCAAACATGCATTAATAGCATAAGGCAGCCATCAGAAGTGTCAACACAAACAGCCTGCCACTAGAACTGCAGCCATTATCAATGGAAGCAGCAGTTATGACAAATCAGCAGTTGCACACATAAGTAATCACACAAGGCATCACCAGTTCTGCTAGTTGTTTATTCTGGCAAATAGTTATCTTTCTAAAGAGTCCAATGCATTTGCATTCAGGCTGTCTACAATCCTGAAATCGCTTCCATATCTTGGAATCTCATCATCTTATCTTGATTTTCTTATACTATGCGGTGCCGAGGTGAAGTATAATGGCGATTCCCAGGGACTCTGTTATTCCTTCGGTCCATGGCTTGCATGGTCAGCCTCTTCTTCACTTCCCATCTGGTCTGTACATCATTGCTTTCTGTGGTATACTGTTTGCTGACATCCGCGTTATATGGCCATATCATTTTACCTTTGTCTTCCACTGAAATCCAGAGCTACCGCTACCCTCATTCTCCTCTGAATTTCTTCATTCCTTATCTTATCTCTTATTGTTACATCAAGAGCCCTTCGTAGGAATCTCATTTCAGTTGCTGTAATTCTTTTCTCTCATTGTCCAGGCCTGGCGCTGGTAGCACACAGTGACAATAAGATGTGTCATAGAGTGCTCTTTTGGCACATTTTTGTTTTTGTATTGGTTCCATTTGCCCAATGAGCTGGTTTACTCTGTTACATCTGTCATCAATTTTATCTTGTTTTGCTGCCTGATGATATTATGCTTCCTAAGTATTTAAAGTATTTAACCATGGAGATGAGATGTCTGAGAAGGGCTGTAGGAGTGACCATAAGAAATCAGATCAGGAATGAGATCATAAGAGAAAAAGTCGGCACAGAACTAGTTCTAAATTACATTCGAAGACAGCAGGTGAAATGGTTTGCCCACTTAGAGAGAATGCCTTGTGACACCATACCATACAAAGCATACATGGAAAGAGAAGAAGGACGTAGAGCACGAGGTAGATCAAGAACAAGATGGAAGGATAACATCAAAGAAACTCTACAACAGCACGATGTGCCCATGGTCGAGGCGGCCAGAGGAGCTAGAGACAGAGCCTTATATCTCCCTCGACACCCACAGCGGTAGAAGAGGAAGTGAAGAAGAAAAAGAATAAGTATTTAAAGTTTTTGGTTTGTTTCAGAGTGTTTTCTGTAAGCTGGATATTCACTATTTTGTCTTACTTTGACTATTGTCATGATTTAGATTTTGTTGGCGTTAATTTTCATGTAATGCTCTTTGCAAATTTGGTTTAAATTATTTATATGGTCTTGCAATTATGTTTTTGAAGTAGCAATTAGGGCTTGGTCATCCACAAATGATAGTTCTTTGATGAAACTGTTTGACTTTGGTCCTCCTCCTCCTCCTTGGTGCAGTATAGTTCTTGTCAGGTTTGTTTCTTTACAAATGTTATCAATGTAAGTTATAAAGTTATAAAGACAAAGGGGGAGGGGAGTGGGTGGGGGGGGGGGAGACACACAGCCTTGCAGCACTCCAGATTTTAAGTTGCATGGTTCGGAGTGTCCTCCATTTGTTTTAACAGTACCCTCATTGTTGTTATACAAGCTTTTACATATGTTTATTAGATCTCTTGGAATGAGTTTGGTAAAATGACTTTTCTCTTTGTCATGGCTAAATGCATGCCTGCTGAGCTAAAGGTCTTGTGTTTGATCTAGTCTGACTTTTTCATAATGAACTTGGTTCCCATGTCAATGCAGCTGAAACAGGTTATCTGAATATATCTTGGGAAATAAAAGAGGCCAACATGATGCTGACCACATCACCTTTCAAGCTCTGATTGGTCTTAAAATATACAAATCAGTCACTGTATACCAGATGCGCCAGAAATGTGAAAAGGAACTATCCTTTTTTTTTTTAGCGCGCCCTCAGAGTCAGCGAGGAAGGAAAAGCAAGCCATGCTATTGCTAATTAGGCAAATCAGCAACACATTTTCCCACATAGGTTTCCTGCGCCTCATTTCGAGGGTAAAAAGAATAGACTCACTGCCCCTTTAAAAGCTTGTTGTAAAAAGAGGTTTTCCTTTTAAGTGGGAGTTCATCAGTCTAAGGGGCAAGGAACTAACAGTTTGCATTAAAAAAAAAGCCAAATTTGTAAAATGAATGCACATAGAAAACTCAAGTTCTGGAACATGACCAAAGTCCAGAAGTGGCAAACAGCCAGATGTTTCTGCTGGAATTTAGAAAAAAACCTAAATTCTCAATTATAATAGAGGAGAATCGAAAGAATAGTCCGTTTTGGTTCCCAAGCCAGATGGTGAAAGTGGGGGAGGGGGAGGAGAGGGGGGGACAGACTCCCCTACCCCTGTAACAAGCATGCTGCAAGAGTCGACTTAATAGGGATGTGTCTGAATTGAGTACCTCTGCCTGAGAGGCGAGGAACCAACAGTCTGCATACAAATAAGACAGATCTGTAAAATGGATGTGCATAAAAACTCAGGCCCTGGAATAAGACTACTAGAGATCAGAAGTAAACGAACAACCAGAACTTTCTGTCAGTTTACAGCTGATGAGCATGAAGAAGAAGAAACTGGTATAAATACAATAATTTGGCATGCGTGTAATCTGGATATATGTTTCTTACTCAGTCATAGTCTTCTCCTGTGCTCATTTTTTACTGCTAAAAGAGTAATAGATAATTCTTCTCCTTCTTCTGTACTTTATCCCACAGAAAAAGCCCTCGACCAAACCCAGTCAAGCAGTCCTAACCTTTGTTTTGCATGTAGCTCAGTCAATATCGTCCACATCTTTTTAACTTCACTTGCTAGCTCTTATCTCCAAATATCTGTGTGTAAAGATATTCTAGTTATACTTTTATCAGGTTTTCTCCATGTTTCAGCTAAAAACAACAGTACTGATTTGACATAAGGGCTAAATGTTTTAAGTTTGGTACCAGTTTAACTGTCCTTTGATTTCTACAGATTTCATAGAGCTCTAAACAATTCTCTAGCTTTTTGTATTTATTTTTGTATATCTTTATCAGTTCCCCCGTGTGTGTGTGTGTGTGTGTGTGTGTGTGTGTGTGTATATACACATATATACACATATATACATACATGCTATGTATATATATAGCATGTATGTATATATGTATACGTATATATATATATATATATATATATATATATATATATATATATATATATATATACATACATATATATATATACACATATATATATATATATATATACATACATGCTATATATATATATATACATGCTATATATATACATATATATATACATATGTTTGTGTGTGTGTACATATAGCATGTATGTCTGAGTGGAACTCTGTATTATATTTCTACACTATTTCCTGATAAGCTGTCAAGCTCAAATTTCGCATAATGGGGCACCTAACAATATATTATATTCACTTGAATTGTCAAAAGTTTAAAAGTTTAAGACATTATCTGTATACATTTGAATATATATATATTTATATATATATATACACACACACAATATAATTATATGTATTTTACTATCAAAGCACCTCATGCTTTCATAAGTCGTGATAACAAATTTATACCAATTTTGCAAACAGATTTAATCATATGTGTACATTAAACTATATGATAAATTACTGTTGTTATTTTTTTGACTTCTTGAAATGTAGTCATATTAAATGAAAGCTTGTATTATAAAAATGTATTAACAAATATTTTTTTCTGCACAAAGACTGCTGGATGTTTGCTACTAATTTATGTGTTGTGCCTTCTTCTGTCCAGACATACACTAATTTTATTTTATGGTCAAGGATCACTTTCATTCTGCACAAAGATTCCACCAAAGTGCTCCATTCTTTTTCTGCATATCTAGCTAGGAGCACTGCCATACAGTACATGCATTCTGTTGCGTAGCATCTCTGAGGATCCAACTGTGTGTTTACTAGAACCACACATTTCATCAAGAAATAACCAATTAAAAAAATGATAAAAGGTTGCTGGCGATGAATAGAGCTGAGCAGCCAACAGCCTGCTCACAAATAAACCAGATCTGTAAAACTGATGTGCATGCAAAACTCAAGTCCTGGAACAAGACCACAGTCCAAAAGTGGAAACACCCAGAGTTTATAGACAGTGAAGAAGATAAAGAAGAAGAAGAGGAAGATGAAAAGGAGGAGGAGGAGGAAGATGAAGAAGAAGAAGAAGAATGGTTACATCCCAGACTGTTACGTTAGTACATCTAATAGACTCAAAAGAGGTATATACTCCACTGAAATGTAACACATATATCTTGAGTAAATGAAAGTTTTCAACAACAACAACAAAAAGTTAATGTACTTACTTTTTGCCTGGCTGGCTTGTTGGGGGCTTTTCCTTTTCTTCTTCATCCTTGGAATCATCAGAAAGCAAAACACCTTGCTTATGCTTGTTTCCTAACTCCTCTGCATCTATCAACATGTCAAATGCTTCTTCATCTTCTGATACATCCTCAGCAGCTTTGAATACATCCATTAAATTATGCTTAAATGATAACAGTTCTTCCCTACATGCAGAAGTGATTTCCATCATTCTTCTCTTTTCCTCCTCCTCTTCCCTCTCCCTTTCTGCCTTCAATCGCTCAAACTCCTTCATGCGCTCTTTTCTTCTCGCTGCTCTGACCTCATGCTTTGTTAATGGTTTCCCAGATTCAGCCATCATTGCCTCAGCTAAGACACGAGGTGAAAACATTGTAGCCAAATCAGCTCCAGGGGTACCTTGTGCATTGCTAACAGTCTTGGTGATAAAAGCTGCTGCTGTTTTGAATACTGCAATCTTTTCAGGTGTCAATTCTTCTTTTGACACATTTGATAAGGTGTGGGATATCAGAGCTGGGATGGTGGGTGTTGTTGGAATTGATCGGAGAGGAGCTGAAGGACCCATAACTGGAACAGTTCCTGGTGGTGGTGGGATAGAACCTGGAGGTGGAGGTCGAATGATGCTGCCAACAGATCCAGGCAACATACCAGGTGGTGCAACTGGGCTAGACTGCAAGGGCATGCCTGGAGCTGGTGAAGACCCTAAGCTTGATGCAGAGTTCATTATTGGTGCCCCAGGTAATCCTGGCGGTGGTTTGCTAAAATCTGGGATGTTTTGGACCGCAGCTGACTGTGATGGCAATGCTGGTGCGCTGAAAGACGTATTAACATTACTAACTGAAGGAGACGCACTGCTGTTGAAAGGTTGCCCATTAGGGACTGTTGGAGCAATTCCACTATTGCCAAATGGAGGTATCATTGGCTGTCCTGGGATCATAGGTTGTCCATTGATGATAGGCTGCATGGTTTGATTAAAACCTTCCATTCCTTGCAACCCTGGTCCCCAACCACTTGTATAAAATGGTTGCACTATTCCACCAAACCCGTGTGAGTTAAATGATCCACCTGCATTTGCAGTTGAATTTGACATTCCTGCCATGGGAGAGCCAGGGAAGTTGGCACCATTAGCTGCATGAGACCAGGCGTTAGGAAGAATCCTTGGAACACTGCCAAAGTTGTCATCTGAAACATATATATTAGAGATGTAAGTGCCTCTAAACAAATGTATACGTGTGCATCTGCTCTGTACAGCAGTTTTTCTCTCTCTCTCTCTTTATGTGTGTGTGTGTGTGTACTTGCATTCGTGTGTGTGTACTTGCATTCATGTGTGTGTGTGTGTGTGTGTGTGATGTCTGCATGTGTGTGTCTCATCTCTTCCTCGGTTATTAAGGTTCCTAAGAAACTTCATATTTTTTAAGAGTATCTGCAGCTGCAGATTATGGAGAGGTATGATCGCCCAAGCCACTCGGCAAGGCACTTGTTGATGATAACGATGATATATGGGAAGGTGACTGTTTTTTAAAAACTGCATATATCAGAGATGCCGACAGCCCATCTCAATGGAGAATGACAGTGTCACAGGTCAAACAGTACAGCCTAGTGCAATGTAGCATGGTTTGTATGCTTGAGTACATACAATTTGTGGTGATGTATAAGGCTATGTGCATGTTTGTGGACTCTCTACCCTGAGATTGGCTAGGTTCTGCAGCTGTTTTCTATGGAAGGGGGTCACCAGTCTAGTGCCAACCCTCCCATTATTCATCTCTTACGACATGCATACAATATAATTTTCTGGAAACTGCCTCAGAAATGAAATGCGTGTTTAAATAAATCTGCATCAAGGGACCTTGGCTCCCAAGTTGCCCCGGCCTAAAATGTGTACCAGGTAATGTCCGGAGACATAAAGGTGGCCGGTGTGATGCTGACCACATCAAAACTGATGGCTGATTGGTCTATAAAATTGGTGGGTTCCAGTGTCCCACTGGGTGGGTGGGGGGATATACCCCCACAGCCCCCTGAAAAAGCATGTCATAAAAGGCAAAAGTCAAGTTCTGAAACAATACCAAAATCCAGAAGTGGATGGACAACCAGAACTTTGCACTGTAATTTATTTACAGCCAGTGAATGCTAGGAAGGAAAAAGGGTCTAAAAAAATGATTCTAGTACCATATGCTCAGTGGACGATTGGCTTGTAAAGGCAATGTAACCACCAAGACCTTTACAACAGGTATGGTAGGCTACGGTGCTAGTACTATTTGTTTTCTTATGGGTTCCAGTGTGTGAGTCGCAGCAGTGTAGCAGCCAGAGGTTTGCCTGCTAGCCCAAAGGTCTAGTGTTCAAATCCACAACAGGTGGAAATTCTTTTCAAATTTGGTCTTGGCTCGCAGGTTGGCCCAGCCTAAAATGACGGAAATAAAGACAGCCGGCGTGATGTTGACAACATCACCCATTGAGTGCAGATTGGGCTACAGAAATATTGGTCTAGCACTATATGCTTATGGGAGCTGCCGTGGTGTAGTGACTAGCTGGTTCAGGTCCTGATGGCAGAGCCGGACTTTTTCAAAAATGAATTAGTCTCCCAGGTTGATCCAGCCTTAAATGGGTACCAGGTAAAGTCCTGAGAAGTAAAGGTGGTCGGCGTGATGCTGACCACATCACTCACCAAGCACCGATTGATCTTAAAATATAGGTCTAACCCTAAACATCCAATATGCCTAGATAGATATGCATAGATGTGGAAAATGGTCCTTTTGTCAAAAAGATCCAGAAACAGGTAGTAATTTTTTTTTATACACAGTCTCTACAATGAAGGTTAGCAACAGTATACCAATGGTGCCTCGGCCTATATTAAGTCGTAAGGCCCAATGCTGTGACTATTGTACTACAGTGAAATACCACGAGAACGGCTTTTCATTTTACTTACCTCCAGTTTTATATCTAAAGAAAAGTATGTATTAAAATCAGTTAAAGTGGTCCCACAGAAAAATACTGCCACTGGAGGTGTGAAATGTTAGGCTTTCACACATTCTAGGCCACAACTCAGAGGGGTCTCCAAGGCGAAGTGGTCAAGCTGTTTGCCTCACGCTCTGAAAGTCAGGGTTTGTGTGATGACTGCGTTGTTTGGTTCAGGAGTGCTATTTTTACTAAGACCCCTGAGGATAGCTGCTATGGTGTTCATACTTTGTCTGACATTCTTTGCAGGCGGCTAGCCATTCCACAGAGAGAATGAGCCACATGGGATAAAACCTGGTGCATTTAAATCAATCCTCTCTACTTTAACCTTTTAATATGAGATGAGGTAGCCAGTTTCCATTCTCTTTACTTTTTCTTCTCAGACAATTCCAGGAAATTATCTGGTACCCACTTTTATAAGCCACAGTGGTCTAAATATGTCTTCCTTTTCTTCTTAATCTAACATCATCATAATTCGACAGGTCCTTTACAGAATGCGTTCTTGCCCCCAGCACGCGTGAAAGTCTCTTTTTCCCTAGCCAATTCTCCAGCCCTTTATGCATTCACTGTTAATGCATATTTAAAGTCTTAGTGGCAGTCTGCCTCTGTCTCATTTTCTTGAAACTGAACACTCCATCACTGTTCTGTCCAGGCCATTATGTCGTTTAACATGGCCGAAATACATAAGGTTTCAGGACAGAATGCTGTTTTTGAGCCTATTCTTGTCAATCCTCAGATAATGTACCATTGGTATATTTCTTCTGCTAACATCAGCCACGCTAGATTTTCAGTCTAAGGTAACTGCTGATTCAAAGCTCCACTCACAAGGTAGCTCCATGGTGGCCAGATCCACAACCTCTACTGGCAAACCTGTAGCATATGTTCAGGAGTCTGTCTTAGGTCTTGAAATTAATCAACACACAAAAAACAACACATACCAGGCTTCACATTCTGACTCATCAAACTCTGCAAGTGTTGCTGCTGAAGGTGCTGCTGCTGTAACATTAACCTCTGCTGTTCTTGCTTTCTTTTATGCTGCTGCTCCTGTCGAGCCTTCAGGTCAACACCAAGGTAGCTACATACAGCCTCGTCAATTTTAGGTTTGATGCCCTTAGAATATAGCAGTGCAAAAGTAAAAATACCCTTTTCCAATCAGTGCACATAAAACTAGACTCATATTTTAATAGGCCGATCAGCATTTAATATGTGATGTGGTCAACAACACGCCGGCTGCTTTTACCTCCCAGAGGACTTAGTATCCAGTGTAGGTTAGATTGATCTGACAGCTGAGATAATATTTTTTTTAAACTACCTGGTGTGGAATCTTCTTCTTCTTCTTCACGTTCACTGGCTATAAACTCAGGTGGAAAGTTCTGGTTGTTCGTCCACTTCTGAAATTTTAGTCTCTTTCCAGAACCTGAGTGTTGTGTGTGCATCCATTTTACAAATATGACTCATTTGCATGCAGCTGTTGGTTCCTTGCCTCTCAGGCAAGTGCATTTTGACTTCGAAGATAGCTCCTAATTAGTCAACTTTTACGACATGCTTCTGGGTAGGCTGTGGGTCTATTCTTTTTTTCCTACAATAGGGTCCCAGAACCCATATGCGGAGGTGTGGAATCAAACCTATCTTTAAGGCAGCCGGCAGGCATGGATCTAGCCACTGTTTACCTGTGGCTCCCCTTGCTGCTGAAGATAGGGATGGATGATAAAGGGAGTATTCCGATTGCTGCGATGTCCATTCTTAATTCAACATTTCCCTAAGAATTTAATAATATAATAACTGTTCTTCCCTAAGCCTAGGTTTTTGATTGCTATCTGTAGTTCTTCTTCACGCACACTGGCTGTAAACTACAGCTAAAAGTTATGACTGTTCGTCCACTTCTGGACTTTGGTCTTGTTCCAGAACTTGAGTTTTGCATGCACATCCATTTTTACATATATGGTTTATCTGCGTGCAGACTGTTGTTTTCTTGCCTCTCAGGCAGATGCACCCCAACTTTGAAGGAAACCCCTAATCAATCAACTCTTACAACATGTTTGTTACTGAGTCAGTGGTTTACCCCCCTCCCCCTCCCCATTCCACCTATATGGGGGCCCAGAACCCACAGGGACTATCTGCAGTCCAGGAATGGCCAACTTCCCATAATATACAATGAGTTGAGTTGATTCAAGAACCGACATCACAGCACTCAGGGCATTCCCATTAGCGCTCCGTCCCCATCTTCAGCAGCCAGTATAGAGTTTTGATACTAATGGTGCCAGTAGCATTCTGATTAAACGTCCATCTTGCCTTTCCTCTGAGCCCCAAGCATCTGCCAGAATCCCTCGTCACTCCCTGCTGCATCAATCTCACCAGACTCGTAATCCATCTGCTCCTCTGAACTGTACATACTCTCCCACAAGGCACTAACCACGTCTGCCTTATCATGCATCAGTATTCCATCAAGTTGTGCAGAGCCAGCCAGTCTGTCCACCTGTTAATTTCCCAACACACTGGCGTATATACAATGTGACCATTTGGCAGAACTCCTGCATCATCACCATCCTGTTGTGCCACTTATGTGTACCATATGGCTCACAGTATATTTTCCTTATTCCATCCTATCCTGTGTATCTTTTCGATAACATGGATGGAATCCAGTCCAGTACCTTTAGCCTTTCTCATCCGTCTTTATCCGGGCAGGGATTTCTCTTAGATGTCATCATTCTCTCAATCCATTTTTTTCCATTACAGTACCTGTATTTGACTCTCTGACTTCTTCTCTTCAGGGTGTACCCAATAAGAAATCCAACATGAAGTTGCTTAAAAAAAACCCAGCAAAGAGCCAGCCGAAGCATGCAAAGAAGTACATGATATTTCTTTAAACGCAACACAGTGGCCTGTAAACTTTATACCACATGTGAGATTAAAATTACATTGCATACATTTTCTAGAACACAAGCCCCACAGAACTGTTAAATTTAACCCACCATCACCTAATTATCAATTCACACACTAACAGTGACTGACTCAATGATTAGGCTTGAGTCTAAAGTCCCAAGCAGTTATTACTCAACTCACTCTATCTCTGATACTGAGCTTAAAAGCAATAAATATTTAGATCTGGAGGAGTTAAATCGGTGGTCTCAACCTTTGGGTTGGGAGGAGTTTAAAAAAAAAGATGGGGGTGGAGGTGTGAAGCAATTTTGAAATTTAGTCCATGCATACATGTAATAATTGAGATTTTTCAGTTAACAGTCTTGAAAACAAAACAAAGCTGCCATCTTGATGTGGAGAGTGCTCTCTGTTGTGCCTTGACAAACACAAGACCAGAAATAGCAGAAATCCTCAAGACAAAACAGTGTCAACCGTCATACGGATATTTGGACGCCAAATTACTAGTTGGTGATTGTTGTTTTTTTTTCTTTTTTGACACTGAATTAAGTGCATGATTTTTCTCCAAGCTCTTATTAAGTGTTGGGATTTGTCTTTTTTATTCTCTTCTTTTGTTATCTTGGGGGTAGGTAGGCTTAGGGGGTCTTGTCATATACTCAAGGGGGTGCCACCTTAAAAAAAAAAGGTTGGAGACCATTGAGTTAAACAGAGAAAAGATGGAACATAAGTAGTAGAACTAACAGTTTAGATACAAAGGGTTAATAAAACACCAGTCTATGACAGAAGACAGTAAAAACTTCAAGTTATCTCTGGAATAACCAAAGAACATGTGGTGAATGCTTGATACTGAAAGAGTTAAGAAGATTCAAACTGGCAAACTCTATAATTAGTATTAAAAGTAAAAGACCCGTTTCCACACTCTTCAGGTGTATTGGGTATATAGGGCTAGAGAGATATTTTATAGACCAACTGCACAAGATGGGTGATGTGGTCAGCATCACGCTGGCCGCCTTTACTTTCCAGGACAGCACCCAGTACCCACTCAAGGCTGGGTAAACCGGGGAGCCAAGGTCATCTTTTTTTTAAAGTCCGGCTCGGCTAGGGAACAAACCCACAACCTTCTGATCCGCAGATGAGCGTCTAGCCGCTAGGCCACAACGACTCCCAATAATTAGTATTGGTCAACAGAATACAGAACTCCTGCCCCAAGAAACTATCTTGGCTGTACATCAAGGACCGTGGGGTGAAATGAAAGGAAACAGCTGACAGACCAGCCGTCTCTGCAGTGGTTAGTGGAGGAAGAAGTATGGACAGGGTGGAAATACTGAATGTGCTGTGGTGAGACAAATGAGTCAGGGATGATGAACCGCCTGTCCGAAATGGATAATAAATCCAGGACAAGCATGACAAACCAGTTGCGGTGCAAAGAAAGTTTGCCACACAACTATAGCTAGGTTTGTTGAGCACCGACACAATGAGATAGCTGCTGCATCTGAGGACAGAGCAGGAATGGGTTGAACTGATGTGCTAGGGGGCAAAGGAATAAAGAAAGGCCAAAAAACACACGGAGAAGAGAGCTGGATAATGAAGTGAGAAAAACAGGGAGGACATGGGGAGAGCTTCATGTAAGAGCAAAAGATTGAACAACATGGTGTGAGTTGGTTGAGGGCCTATGCTCCATTGAGGGATAGAAAGGCAGAAGATGTATTAGGATGCTGATATGGATAACAAGGAAGAGTTAATTGTTAACTGAAAGTCTTCCTTCCTAGACGTTATAAATCAATATGCCAAAGACAGTGAAGTGTCTCAGGTCAGATCACAAAGCCCAGACATTCACCCCGGTAGCATGCAGACATGCTACTGCTCTGTCAATAAGATGCCTGACAATCATCAGGGTCATTCAACTAAATTTACACAGCAGCCAAAGTGTTGGGAAATGGGAATCACCATGGGCCAGAGGCCCATGACCAGCAGAGAAAGATCAATAATGCAATATAACTGGCAGGTGATCCACAGACCACTTGTTAGGCTTCTGTAGGCTAAATCTGTAGTAAATCAGTTGAATAGCCCTGAAGTACACAGTAACAAATAAACAACAGTACATACCAGGAGTATCTTGGGATTTACAACTTGTTCAATAATGCGGTCAACACCAATACTCATCACACCAGAGCTGAAATTAATCAAATTTACAGGTATAATGTAGCCATTGGATTAAAAAAGTAGGGCTTATGTTAACCTGGAATAATCATGCTATTTTGAGTGAAAATATCTCTTATTCAGTATCAGAACAATATCAAAAATATATTACATTTCACTGATGTTTCGTTTTCCATTTTTGTCAGAAATTAAAGACCAAATATTTTTCTATGTGGGTTCCGAGGCTACATTTCGGGGGAAAAAGAACAGACTCACTGTTTTCTTTTATTGCTTTAATTTTACCACTTTTGTGGTGTAGACAGAGGGGTCTTTGAGCCTGAGGATTCAGGACTGCATGATTAGTGCTGTCGCCACAACTGTGCAGGTGAGAATTGTATTTTTTCCCCGGCATAAAAAATTACCATTCTTACTGAGGATTTGAACCTGGGTCTCCTGTTTTAGAGCCCAGGGTTCAAACATTTGACCAGCCGCTCCAAAGACTCACTACATGTCGTAAAAGACGCCTAAATAGACGCTTCCCTAGAAGCTGGAGTGAACAAACAACCAAAATTTCCTGCTGGAGTTTGCTGACAGCAATTGCAAAGAAGAAGAAATACTAGAGTCTAGATTTTACTTAATTATACTATGGTACTTACTTGTTTAACTGGCGTCTGAGGGCATCTCGTAGTTGATTCTTGTTCACATTTGTATTCCATTTTTGACCATTCAAAAATCGCTCCACAAATTTTTCTACACGCTGAATCAAGTTGTTGTAAGCAGGCTGCAAGATCAAAACATTTGACATTCAATTACTACAAAAAAAAATGTAACATCTATTTACCACAGGGGGAAAACATATATAAGCATTCTATGTGTCAGTCGCTGTAATTTTTTCCAAAAACTATTTCCCTGACGCAGTGCCATTAGGCAATAAATAAGGGAAAGTAAAAGCCTCTTTTTCATGACAGTTCACACTGGGTGTATGGTTCTAGACTCATATTTGTTAGATCAATCAGCAAATCGATGGGCGATGTGGTCACCATCACACTGACCATTGATACTTCCCAGAGCATTTCCTGGTCCCCACTTTTGGTCTGGTTGACCTCGGAGCCAAGGTCAATACTGACAATATCCACCCCGATGTGGATTCGATCACAAGACTTTTAGGCCAGCAGGCAAGCATCTAGCCATTAGGTTAACATGGCTCCCTATTGTAATGTTGTGAATTCCCGGGGAAATCCCAGTGAGTTCCCGATGGGGAGGACAAGGTCGGAGGACCAGTGATAGAAGAGAAAAACGGGATAAGTGGGTCTCGTGTATCTCATGGGGAGTGAAGTGAGAGACGCAAGAAAAGCATGAGATGTGAACGGAAGACGTGAACCGGGAGACAGAAGTAAGACAGTTGAAGTTCGGCCCTGACTGAGAGAGGTCGCATGAGTGGACACTTGAGAAGAATGAACGAATTGTGAAATGAGTGTTATATTTCGATAGGAGGACTGAATGTTTTTTCCACACGTCGTAATGTCAGGTACCAGGGTTCGTGAAGGATGGATGGATGATTCAAGAGACGTCGACGGATTCATTTAGTGTGTAAGAAGTCCGACCAGGTCGCTAGATTCAGCCAAGCAAGACGAGCACGAGGACGCGAGGATGTGTGTATGCGATAATTGGCGATTCAACGAATAAAAGCAAGCAACTCAAGATTCGCTCATGTTGTGTCGTTACAACTCACTGTTCGTCTGAAAGCAAAGAAAATTAACACATGCCCCTAGCAGAGCATATTACACCTATCACGTAAGTACCAGCATTAACAAAATTATTTTTATACAGAAAGACCACAGAATAAATCATGAGGAAACTTGATAAAAGTATAGTTAGCTACTACAAGCCATTCTCAGGGCTTAGATTACTTGCAAATGCATCAGAATTAATAGTTAAAACATCAGCCTTCCAAGGTATTCTTAACCAACCATGAACATGAAAACAAACTAAACAAATTTCAGTCCTAGAAAAGCTGAAAATGAAAAGAGATGAAATATAACCAAGAAAATAAACAACTATTTTACCACACAAGATAAGAATCATGTTGACATGAACCTACAAATAGGAAAAGTTTCAGGCAGACAAGTAAGAGGTAGTGGAAAAAGTGGCTCTCTTTTGAATAACGGTCCCAAATGAACTATGCAGACAGTTAACCTAAACAGAGCCTCACTCATATCTAAAATTTGCATGTCTTTTGAGGCGATTCAACCGTGTCAAAAGTAGGATTAACTGCGCACGACATTTTCGCGAAACGCAACGGATTTTTGTACGGCGATTACATGGCGGCAAAACTAGGATTAACTGCGGACGAAAAACATTAGCGGCACGCGAGAATACTCCAGATAGCGCTATCCTATGGCAGGGCCCAAGTTATATGTAAGTTGTGGACCGCTTTTCGCCGACTATAGTGCCACCTCCAAGAGTATTCCCCGCGCCGTTACACGCGGTGCTGAAGGGGCTAAACTAGATGGCTAGGACTCACGAGCAGCAGCTTCCGCAGCTATTGCAGCTTCCTCCAATGTATTTGCTCGTGAGTCCTAGCCATCTAGTTTAGTCCCTTCAGCACCGCGGGTGATACTCTCGGAGGTGGCACTATAGTCGCCAGAAAAAAAGTCAACAATTTACAGGAGCTACTTCGTCTGTTGGAACTACTAGCGTTATCGTGGCATCTGCTGGTTTGAAGTTGTCCGAGGCGACATGCGCGTACATTTAACCGCGCATTAGAGCTGATCACGTCTCGCTCGGACAGGCCGTGCTGAGTTGCGATAACGGACAGCGAGACAGAACAGATATTCGTGCACTATTTGCAACTAGTGTGCCACAATTTTCACATATAAAGGTTTTGATTTTCGGTAAGTAGTAGACTTTGCCCCTTTTCCTTACACTTTTCGTTCCTTATATTTCCCGAGTTACAGCTTTCAAATGTTTGTAGGGCAGGACGTAATGAGGCTCTGTTTGGGTTAACTGTCTGCGTAGTTCATTTGGGAGCGTTATTCAAAAGAGAGCCGAAAAATTTTCAGGCAGACAAGTAACAGTTAGTGGAAACAGTTTCAGGCAGACAGGTAAGAGCTAGTGGAAAAAAGTTTTAGGCAGACAAGTAAGAGAAAAAGGAATAAGTTTCAGGCAGACAAGTAAGAGGTAAAGGAATAAGTTTCAGGCAGACAAGTAAGAGGTAAAGGAATAAGTTTCAGGCAGACAAGTAAGAGCTAGTGCAAAAAGTTTCAGGCAGACAAGTAAGAGCTAGTGCAAAAAGTTTCAGGCAGACAAGTAAGAGCTAGTGCAAAAAGTTTCAGGCAGACAAGTAAGAGGTAAAGCCAAAGCCTAAGATGATGTGAATGAACAATTGAAGTATCAGAAGTGTTGGATGATCTACTGTAGTAAACTACACTGCATTAATGATCCATAGATCTCTGCAGTAAATATAAAGTTTGATCGCTTTTTACAATATAAATTCTACAGTTGATTCACACAGTGAAAGACCTGACTGTTGTTGGTATATTATTATTTAATTGTTAACTGAAAAGGTGATTTCATAGATCTAACTTACTAGCTGAGTCCTGACAAGCTTCCTTTTGCAAAGACAATGGTTGAAACGTCTGAATCCTCCTTACATGAGTGCTAGTTAAAACTTTAAATACATTATTTAGTTAATAAATGACTATTATGTTATCAGGCTACTGTGGTCTCGCTTGACTCCTGATCATCTCAGGTAAAGTTCATAAGGTTTGTGATTATTTTATGGGGTCTGAGCGTCTCTACCAATGTTTATTATGTTTCTGTGGATGGAACTAGAAATGACATAAACACATTATTCACAATTAGCAGTTAGTTAAGAAAAAAAAAGTAATGGGTAAATATTTTAAATCTAAACATTACCTTTGTATCAACGTCAGCAAGGCATTCTTTCCTAAATTGATCGAACAAGCCCTGTGATTTTACTTTACTAATCACCTCTCTGATGGCGTGTGCGTCGTGAGAGCTGTTTTCTGGTGACTGTTGATTCTCAGACTCCATAATCACTTCGTCACATTCACCTGAACTAAGACAAAATTAAAAGCAGGTGCAAGTATTAAACTGAATGTGTGACAATTACTAAAAACAAAACAGAACAGATCACACTGAACTTGTTTTGTATGGACATCGCCATTTTGGTCGTCTCGTTTCTCAAATAGACGATTCCAATATGCATAGAGGGGTGTTTGGTTGTGCTAACCCGGCGCGTCTATCTGGCTTCTCCGAGGGAGACGAAAACGAGTTGAGATCCACGTAAATCGATCTTCTTGTGTCATTTCTTCTTCTTTTTCCACCTTTATTTAGATGGATTTTGACACATGAAGTTATTCATCATTCAAAGGTCAATTCGTCTGATAACGGAATGCAGGGCTACATACTCTGTTTGGACAGATTCTGTCCAGGGCAACTGACTTGATTGACTCATTAGTTAAAAAAAATTACCCTCACGTCCTCAGGCGTATTTGGCATATAGTGCTAGACACATTTGAAAGAAATAGACCAAACGGCACGCGGTGGGTGATGTGGTCAAACCTTGGGTTGACCCAGGTCTTTTTTTTTTCAACAGTCCGGCTCCGTTCGGATTTGAACCCACGACCTTGGATTAGCATTTCAAACTTGGATTAGCAGGCGAGCGTCTATCCGTTACACCTCGGCAACTTCCCTTGACCAAAAAAGTAGGATGTTTAAAAAAAAAAACATAACACCTTCTGGGATGAAGCTCTCCCCTATCAAAGGAGAAACAAGATATTGCTAGCTTTTGATAGACGTTTTCCAGTCTTAACATACGGCTGTGTAGCCGTGATAATCTGCCAATTTTCACTGCATAAATAATGGCTGTACTCAAAGCTCTTGAACGCTCCCTCCCAAACAACTGACAGTTTTAACGAGCTCAATTTCAACTTTTCAGGCTTTTAAAAAACAAATTTACAAATATGTAGAATCAAAGCAATGTTTCCCCGTTGTAATTTTGAACAAAGAAGACACAAACAATAGATAGCACAATTTATTGCCTGATATATTACGCTGTATCTCGCCAGGTGCTTCATCTATGTAATTGTTACAGCCCGGCTCTCTAGCGTAGTTGGCTAAACCGGATTGCTCGGTGACCGGGTGACGAACTCCTTGAGGTCCGGGTTCACTCCCAGGGGTAGGCAGAAAAGCCACATTTCTTCCAGATTTACGGTATTCACAATGGAATCAAGGCCGAAAGGTTGCGATATCCATAACACCGAGCCTAAGAGTTAACAACTCATGGTTTCTGAATACTAAAACAAACATGTAATTGTTACTGTAGTATGCACCTGACGAGGTACAGCGAAATATGCCAGGCAAAATATTGTGCAATCTATTGTTTGTGTCTTCCTTGTTTAAAATATGTAGAAGACCTGAAAGAAGGGATATCTCTGACAACTGCATATTTAAACACAAGAGGTTGCTTGGTGCTGGTTGTATCGAGACCTGCTTATGTGGGAGTACTTGGTAACGAAACTACAGACAGGGAAGAAGAAAAAAGTGGAGGGGGGATGGAGAGTAGATTCAATAATGTTACTGTTAAAATAGGAATTAACGCAGGGGACATCAAACCACAAATTAAAAAATGTATACAAGAGGAATGGTCATTGAGCTGGGATTAAAGCCTGAAGGGTAGACATTCATAAAAGTTGTTCAATGCTCCTTACAGACACACAAAAAAACAGATTACCTTAAAATGTCTTGCACACAAAAAAATTCATTAGATTACAACTTGGGTGAGACTGCTTTACTATACAGGAATAGACCTGTAATCTATGCCAGAAATATAATAATGCAGAGTCCTATTTGCTGGAGTACAGGAAATATGAAAACCATTAACTGAATATATAAATCTCTGTAAATTACCTATGACGATGGAAAACGTGTTGCACAAAAACAGCCTCAGAGACCTAAGTGGGAATGTCGAGCAATTTATCACTACAACTAAAATCCATATTTAGAAGGGTTAAGTAGGCTTATGCCCATGCCATCTTTGAAGAAGTTTCCCCTGAAGATGAAATCGAGAATAATAATAAACTGTTACACTAAGGGAATAATAAATCCAACATGTTAATGACTCAAAGTTGGTAAGATTGTCTAACAATTCATTGTACAATTTCTATCATAATCAGAACCCAGATCAAAGCAATATGGAAACAATACAAATTACATATCGGTCTTATGAATAATTACACGATATATAAACATATCCCCAGTTATAACCCTGAGGGTTGAACGCGACATTTTTTTTTAATTACTACTACTACTACTAACTACTACTACTACTACTACTACTACTACTACTACTACTACTACTACTACTACTGCTACTGCTGCTGCTGCTGCTAAGTCCTTCCCCCCCCCCCCCCCCCCCCCCCCCTCCACCCTCCCCCCCCCCCCCCCCCCCGTCTTCCTCGATCAGAATACCGTGAAACCACGGCAGATAGTTCTTGGTTGGGTCTTAAGTTCCAAAGAGAACAGAGGATCATATTGTAGACACCAACAGGAGGGAAAGTCGGAAATAGCTTCTTCAAAAATGATTCCTCAACTGATTCTTTTAAAACAGGTGAATATTTAATCTTGGAAGGGTTATTACATATGACGAAAGATCACCAATACAAACGTAATCTTATACAAGACAAAAAATTACCAACGATTGAAAATAATGTACATTGGGTGGAGGGGGGGGGCGTTGAAGTGAAACATGAAACATGCACTACTGTATGCATATGAAATTCCAGAGAAATTTGACTAAAAAGCTCAACAAAATGGGAAAGAGGAAAACGTGCACAAAACAACACAACGTAACGTTTCGACCGAGCAGCCTTTTTCAAACACAAGTGAACTACACAAACTTTATATGCATATGAAGTGTGGACAATCAGCAGACAAGCTAAGATCTAATACAAAGAAACACAATGGCAGCGGGAATGAAGTTTGAGAGAAAGGAGAAATAGAACATGATGGACGGATATGAAAACAACAAAAGCAATGTTTCAAGAAACAGAATCTGACTAGAGAAGTCTTCTTCGCGTTCACCGGTTGTAAACTCCCGGGAAAGTTTTGGTTGAACTTCAGAAACTGAGAGTTGCGTGTGCATCCGTTTTACATGTGTGACTTATTTGCATGCAGCTGTTGTTTCCTTGCCTCTCAGGCAGGTGCACTCCGACTTCGAAGGAAGCTCCCAATTAGTTAACGAAATGCTTTAGAGACGGCAGTGGGTCTATTCTTGTTTTCCATAAAATAGGGCCCTAGACCCAACTCGGGGAACTCGAGAAATAAAATGCAGGCTGCTAAGATTTTTTGGAGCGTTTACCGATACAGGAATTACATTTATATGATTCCCAGTACCTTTTTCTTAAATTCCAAACTAAACACAATGCCATGAACGGGGTTTACTATCTGAGTCAAGCTTGTGGCAAGACAAAGAGGAACGGATAAGTAGGTAGTTGAAA
The DNA here is from genome assembly GCA_905116865.2 of Candidula unifasciata. NCBI lineage: Eukaryota > Metazoa > Mollusca > Gastropoda > Stylommatophora > Geomitridae > Candidula > Candidula unifasciata. The sequence continues at coordinate 364,942 of CAJHNH020006246.1, read as the reverse complement.
CAGTCAGAGTTGGCAAGGAAGATACTTTGAAGACCGTCTGTGAATTACTGTTAATGAATCGATAACACAACAACAGATGGAACAGTTTAATTAACGATGCTAAACTTTTTAAAAACGTTGTTCCAGTTAGACAAGGTGTCTCATCATCATCAGGGGCCTTGCCGACTGGCATGGGCGATCATGCCTCTCGACAATCTGCGATCTCCTGCAGCATGTATCAGCTCGTGTGCCGATACACCTCCATGCCATGCAGCAAGGCTGTCAAGCATCTTCTCTCTGTGTCTTCCTTTATCCCTCCTTCCACAGATCTTTCCAGTGGTCACAACATGTTCTTTTTTCCCTCTTCTCATAACATGGCCGAAAAATGATGACTGTCTCCTTCTGATGTCTGTGATAAGTTGTCTTCGGACCTCTTTTAAAACCTCTTGGTGGCTCTTCTTGGCTGTCCAATTTATGCTAAGCATTCTTCTGTAAAACCACATCTCTGAGGCCTCAAGAAATTGTTTGGCCTGCCTACCGATTGTCCATGATTCACAGCCATATGTTAAGACTGGATGTATGTAGCAAGCAAGAATTATTTTTCTAACTCTCAATGACAAGGATATATTGCACAATATGTTTTTCATTTTATAAAATGCAGTTTTTGTCTGTCCTGTTCTGTTTCCTATTCTGTCTAGAAGAACGAATCGGAAATAAATACGACGAATGTTTACAAGAAACGATCAACTCTGTACGTGAGATTTACCGAGGGAGACGGATTATTTATGATGGTGCTATGACGTCTGTCTTTAATTAACCGTAACAACATTATAGAAATTTTGTTTTAACTGGTGTGTCGTACATAAAAATATTAGCCATCACGCACATAAACACCGCAATAAATTCCACCAAAAGCATTAATTTTTTTAATCGAACACTGGTGTAGTCTCAGCTTCGCCATGTTAAAAGGACCTGCCTGTCTTCATAATGTCAGAAGATAAGCAGACCGCAACTATTGGAGAACATACCCTTTTCGGATGGGAAAGGACCAGGCAAACGGAAACGTTATTATCTCGTATCTTGTAACTAGACAGGGGACAGTCAATGGCTAGGGTAGACAAACAGAAGACGGGCGTTAAACTGACAAAATAGGATGTACATTTTCCACAGGCATAACATTATATAAAAAGGTATATTTAATAAAAAAAAAAAAAGCATGTATTTATTAGAGATCATAGAAAGCAGAGGTAAGGTAAAAGACACGTTAGTTTTTAAAAGTTAGCTTAGATTGGTTGCCAGTTTAGCTCTGTGTTGGTTTTACAGATCCTTGTGTAAGACTCCTATCACACTTCCTCGTTGTGTGCCAAGGATAATGGTCTATATTGGCCGAATCGAGCTGGCAAGGGATATTTGAATTGGTGGCCATTAGAGAGACGGTGTCAAGAAATTCTTTGGATCTCATCGGCCGATCTCAATGCATAGGTGAAAATGTCCGTGAGTCAAGTGTCCTACAGCATAACGTCACGCTTTAATCCATTGAATGTCCTACTGTGTGACAGCCAAGGTTCAGAAGTCCGATCGTCAAATTTCTTGCTGTGTAACAGAAAGTTTAGCACTGTCCCTTTTTGTCGGTGTGTCGGGGCCATAAGGGGAAGCCAAGCTTGATGCATGCACTTACTGACGTGTTGATTACCCTGATGCAACTATGTTAACGGTGTCTAACATGCGGAGGAAGATTTTGCCCATCTATGTGGTCATCAAAGTCTCGGATCTGCAGGCTGCTTTTTGTTTATATCTAAAAGGCGTAGCCCGTGATGAATGAGAAACTTAAAATACAAATGTGAGGGTCAGCAGTTCTGTGCAGGACGTGATGACTCCTCGGGTGAGCCCAGGCATATGGTGCTAGGCTTTGCATTCATGAAAGCCTCATTGGATGGTGGAGAATGCATATGTCCTGCCCCGTCTTCCAATGAGAGCCGACCAGTCTACGAATGGCTGCCTTAGGCGGGTTTTCAGTGATGGAGTATAGTCTGAAACTGCTCTCATTATCTCACGTCAACAATGGAAGTTGTAGGTGCCACTCTGGACTGTGCATGAGATACATCAATTGTGTGCATGGAGTGCATGCTTGCCTTGCCGCCTGTATACCAAAGCTACATGGTGCCGCAGGCAAAAATGTGTCTCAAAAGTGTTACGGACAGGGAACATAACGCATTGTCTGATACCGCAGGAAACAGGCTGAAGAGAGGTGGCCCATGGAATTACACAATGTCACATGTATAGGGTGTTCTCTCTATGCTGCGATTTTGATATACATTTCTGCATGCATCACAATGTCACTATCGGAATAGTGCATGCCCACTGTATGCAGTTGACAGGATAGCAGATGGTATGAAATAGGTAGCACACCTGTGAAAACATCAATGAACAGATTGAGGGTGTCAGGAATGGATAACTGACGAAACAGAGGCATCGGTACAACAGCTTCTTCTTCTTCTTCTCTTCCACCTTGTACCTCATCGAAGTGTCGGGGAGAGATGTAATGTTCGTTGATGGGCTCTGTCAAGAGCACTATTAAGACTGATGTTCATTTCTGTAAGGCTGTTTTTTAATGCCATCACTCAATATTTTCCGAGGTCTTCCACTCGCTCTATACCCGTTGTAACGTTTTAGTGTGGCTCGCTGTGGCGGATAGTACCAGGGCATTCTTGTTAGGTGTCCAAACCACTTCATTTGTTGTTCTTTGATGACCTGTAAGACTGGCTTTATTCCTAGCATTAGTCTGATTTCATGATTTCGTATTCTCTCTTTCCTTGAAACTCCTGCAGCTCTTCTAAGGCATCTCATCTCTGCTGTCACAATTTTACGTTCATTGGAGGATGTAAGTGTCCACGTTTGGCATTGATAGCATAGTGTTGACCAAAAAAAAAATAGTTCTGATAAGATTCACTTTAAAACTCCGAGGTATCTGCTTATGTGTCAACAGGGGTGATATTTGACCCATTACTTGATTAGCTTTGGCACATCTGGAGCTAATTTCTCTGTCCAGTTTCCCGTCAGATGTAAAAATTGCTCCCAAATACTTAAATTCCTCTGTTTGTCTCAGGGTATTATTTTTTTAATTTTCTAAATTGTCTTTATGTCTTTCTATCATCCTTGTCTCTGTCTTCGTAGTGTTTATTTTCATATTATATTCTTCCACTTTGTTACTAATTTGACTTAGGTGGTTCTGTAGGCATTGCGTATTTTCTGCGTACCTGGTCGTCGGCGAAAAGTAATTCTGTAATATCTTCTTCGTGATTAAAGTTCGTTTCGCTACGTATGGTATCTATGTATGTTATATACACAAGAATATATTTTTAAGAGTGTTGATAGATTCCTGTGATAACTTAAGAATAACTAAACAGGTACTGAAGTAGGAAACAAATGGATTGAGACAAACAAAAAAAAAAGAACATCTAAGAGAAACACGACGCTGTTGACAAAGGACAAAGGAACTTCTAGATTCCGTCCATAATATCGACAAGATGGTAGTAAGGACAGAATAGAACGGAGGACTAGACTGTGAGCCATATGCGGCACGATAGAAAGAGGATGATTTCAACTCAAGTTCTGGAACAAGACTAGTTTCCAGAGATGGATGAACAACGATAACTTTCCGCCGGAGTTTACAGCCGGTAAACGCGAAGGAGAAGAGAAAGGTTTTAATGGCTACAATGAATGTCAAAAAAATTAATATTTCTTAAATGAAACAAAATCTCGAATTTCGATAAACAACAAATTGCCGATGTTTAGAACACTGACTTCCCTCCAATAAAGATGGACTATTCTGCAACAAAAGATGGCTGCGATTGGTTACGTCTACGAGAGGTCACGATGGCAGAAAGCGGACAAGTTGACCACATGAATCTCTGTTGGTTTGTTTTTGCGTAGAAATTAATGACTTTTTGGGTGTTGCTTTATATAAACATTGGTAACAATGGAAGAAGAGGATCTTTATGAAACGCTTGGTGATGCAACTTCAATGAGCACACACATGCTTGCTGGAGCTGCGGCCGGTATCATGGAGCACTCTGTTATGTATCCTGTTGATTGCGTGAAGGTAGGGCAGATGCTTCCATTTAATAACGAAGATTTGAAAACAATAAATGAAAGTTAATTTGTGTTAATGATATTTGCGAGAAAAACATATTAGGAATATACATGTAATAAGGATTGGTGTGTTCTAATCTGTTGGTCTCTCAACACTTGCGCAAATCCAAATCACATAGCATAGCAATTCACAATATTAAATACTAATAGTTATTTTGATTTGCGCAAGTGTTGTCAATAGCATACATTTCATAAAAATTCTATTGAAATGTTGAGTTGATTGGCTGTGAGTGTGAAGATTCGGCTAAGGAACAAACATGAAAATGTATTGTATCAGTGTGCTCCCTGTGTGGGTTCCGGGGCCCTATTAAATATTAATATTAATATAGCGATTTTGATCATTCAAGTGACCCACTTAAAAACGAAAGTAGAGATCGCTTAGTTACAAGATGGCGTCGGTGGTCCACGAAAAATGGCTCCTTTGCCTATCAGTTACTTTGAAATCCCGTCGCTTAATACTGGCTGCTCAGAATCGAATACGTGGGCTCAAAGTTATTCAGAAGAGGTCGCTCAACCAAACGACACCTAACTTACATAGCGATCTTTGTTCAGCCAAATAAATTTCACTATTTGCTATGCGGGAATTAAATTTCTTTAATATCTCCTTTTTAAAGTGAATTTAAATACTTTTAGTTGACATTTTTGGATTCTGTGTCCATTTTTACATAAATATGGGTAGTTTTGCTGGAATCTGTACATCATAGAATATAAAATTTAAATTTCTTCCCGGTCACTTCTTGACAGCTAAATCGGCGATTTCTCAAAATGGCTACCGCGTGGCCTAAACGAACTGTTTATCTCAGATTAATTAATCTAGTTATTTATTAAAACAGTTCAAAAATAAGGCAATTTTTATCGTATTTATAATTTACCTTCCTTTAACTTTAATTTTACATGAGTTTTAATAATTTTAAATACTTGAAAATAATGTTTTAGCACGTTTTTAACATAGACTATTTTCTAGGGTATTTTGCGTTGAAAATGGACACAGACATTGGTTTGAACATTTTTAAATATACTTTAAAATCACATTAAAGTAGTTTTTAAATCATTTTTGGAATCTTTAGCCATTATAGCATTTTTTAAGCCATAACCTATCATTTGGCATGAATAATAGTTCCTGTTTAAAGCCTTTTTACCTGTGGACCCCCCACTCTCCGCACCCAGGCTGACATTGTGGACGCAGACAGTGGTTTAAACATTTTTTATTATACTTTAAAAAAAATATAAAGTAGTTATTTAATCATTTTTCGAATCTGTAGCCATTATAGCATTTTTTTAAGCCATAATCTATCATAATAGTTTCTGTTTAAAGCCTTTTTACCTGTTGACCCCCCCCCTCCCCCAACTCCCCGAACCTAGACTGACATTTTAAAAAATGTCTGCCACACATTTCTACACTGATTTTGTGGTGCATTTTTATTGTCTTAGATAGTATGAATAACAGTTACTATTTATGACTGATACTATTAGTTTTAAAATTATAGTATTGACTTATAGATGCTTATTTAGAAAGTTGACGATTAATAAAATTAATAATAAATTATAATTTGTTTAACTGTGCATAAGTTTACTTACTTACAGCCAAGGCTAATTACAAATTATGATTATTAATATTTAATAATTATTTTCTAAATATACTAATATATATACTAGCTAGCAAACAGATCACATAGGACATAGATACGTTAATAAAATATATATAATGTTCTTTTTTCTCTTACCTTATGAAATGCTGCTCCATGAAAACACAACATAAATCCAAAGCGAATCACAAAAGAGCTTATTTAATAATTTTACTCCATGAAAACATAGCACTGAATCACAAATCAGGTATGAGCAGTTACCTTAGATTATTTTGAACTAGTAAATAAAATATCCAGCAGTGTTAGTTAAGAAGAAGAGGGGGACACTGTGGTAAAATGCGCTCATCATCAATAAAATTAAAGAATAACTCGCAAAGACTGAAGAAGGGATTATGTTAAATCAGTAAAAAGGGTGCATATTTTCACTTGGTTATCAAACAATATTGGGGGTCTCTGTAGAAAAGTAGTGAAGCCATTAACCTCGTGCTCGGAAGGTTGCGGTGAGTTTATTTTACAACTGCTTTGTTCGTCTCAAAAATACATTTTGTTTGGGTTAACAGGAACCCCTGGAGGCTGTTGCTGGAGCTACGGTATTCAGGCTTACTGCTAAGGTCTCGGCATGCGGCTAGTCGTTCATGGTTATGTGGAGAAAGACCAAGCCATATGAAACCAGTAACGATGCAGTGAAGTCAATCCACTCGCTATTGAACATTTTTTAACAGTGGAATAGAGCAAATTTCGGTCAGATGTATAAACACTACACACACAATTAAGAGTGCAAGAAAAAGCATTTTTAAACAAATAGGAAGAGATGCATCATAACAAGAAGAATAGTTACAAAAGTATGCATATTACAGTATATGTCTTGGAAGACTTACTGGATAATAATCATTTATTTAATTCATAAATAAGGTTATCAATCCTGATAAACAAACTCATTTTTATGTTATTTAGGTTTGCATCACATCATTTTTTTTTAAAAGGCAACAATTTTAGTCAGAGCCTGCTGTCCTGAAAGCAATGACATATGGTTGCTAAGGGGTTCAGCAAAAAACTTGAGAGTTATTGACATTAAACATGATAAATTGAGGTCCAGTTTTCACTTGGGAACATGCCGCCATCTTGTTTCTGTGTTTTCCATTATAAATTTTTGGGGCAACTTTCCGTCACTGAAATGTGAATATCTCCGCTTAGAATTGACATACAGACTTCATTGAGGTACCGTTGGACTCGGGTTTTCAACCTCTATTCAGCTGTCTTGGTTTAAAAGTAAAAAACCTAATTTTTTAATTTTGACTAAAATCCCTAATATTAATAAGGAAAACAAGAATAGACCCACTGCCTACCCAAAAACATGTCTTAAGAGTTGACTAATTGGGAGCTTCCTTTGGAGTGCATCTGCCTGAGAGGCAAGGAACCAACAGTCTGCATACAAGTGAGTCAGATGCGTAATACGGATGCAGACGCAACACTCAGGTTCTGGAACAGGACTGCAGTCTAGAAGTGGATGAACAACCAGAACTTTCTGCCAGAGTTAACAGCTGGCGAACGGGAAAAAGAAGTATCAATCAGTGTATATTTATCCTTTTTTTTAAAAATTGTTTTATAAGGTTGACATCATAACTTCATTTGGCATACACCCAATTTATACTTTGTACATAAATGTAGGGATGACAACCAAACTTACTGCTTATCTTCATTCAGCCTAAGTGATAAGTTGTAGGGACCACAGGATGAAGATATATCTAATAATGGGGGGCATCATCTTAGAAAATACAGACAACTGGTAGCCTAGCTGCTGTTTATCCAAGAGTTCAAAACTTCTGCAGACATATTGTAACCATGGTAGCACAATGGCGTGCATGCTTTCCTGTGAGCTTGGTGGTTATATCTTCAAATCTTTGAGACAGGGGTAAATTGGAATCAGAAAATGTGTTAAGTCATCGTGGCAGCCAGCATAATATTGACCATGTCAACAGCTGAATGCTAATTGGTATGAGTCTATGACCTTATACCCAGTGCACCTCCAGGCGTGGAAATGAATTCTGAAAAGAAGAATGACATATTCTTGCTTTGATAACATGCATGATATAATACCTAGTTTTATGACATTAATTTGCAACAACAGACAATAAAAGTATGTTTAATGAGTCCTCTCCTTGGATATATTATTAAGAAAACAGAAACAATGGTTATATCAAAGAAGTAGATAACTCCAAAAGATAACAGCAATAGAAGAGAAAGTGCTTAACCATGTCAATAAATTCAAGTATTTGGGAACATTCATAACAACTGATGGATGATGTTTGACAGAAATTAAGAGCAGAATTGGCCAGACAAAGGCAGCTTTTCAGAAGATAAAAAGTATTTTATGTAATAAGTTGCTCTCATTAAACATCAGTAAATGAGTATTGAAATGTTATATCGAGCCTGTTCTATTGTGTGGTAGTAAATCTTGGAATGTTAGCAAACACATTAAGAAGAGTTTGGAAGCAACTGAGATGTGGTTCTTGAGAAGAATGTTGAGAATATCTTGGACTGCCAGAATAACTAACATTGAATGCCTGGAAATAGCTAATGAAAGTAGAACATTATATACAATGAGAAGGAGACAAAGTTCTTTGGTCATGTAATGAGAAAAGCAGCGACTGGAAAAATCACTGGTAGAAGAGACAGACCAAGAGAAATGATGGTGGATGGCTTAAGACAGTGGCATGGAGGAAAATCGCCAGTAGAATTGATCCAGAACACTGAAGACCAAGATCTGTGGCGACACATTAACGCCTACGCCAGCTGGCAAGGTACTTGATGTTGATGATAATGGATGAATCCTGAGAAGAATATTTACATAATGTTGCTTTGATAAAATTAATGACATTCTTTAATTTAAAAAAAAAGGTATGCCAAAATAAGTTTCATAGAGCTGATGAAATTAAATTGAATGTTGCCTCATTCAAATATCTGTGTCATTTGTAAGTCAATATATTAGTTGAGCAGATAATGAATAGATGAATAAATACTGCTGTTGGTTGTACATTAGAAGCCACTCCTGTTCTATCACATGATTAGCTAGTTCATGAGATTGCATTCCGCTACTCAGTTATTTTAAACTTTACTAAAATGGCTTTCCTCTTGTTAATTACTTTCCTGACAAATTACCAACAACCCATGGCCTGATATTTTTTGCAACACTTAGGGATCCCCGACACCTTGCCTTCCAGTGTTATGCTGCTTTAAATCTTTATAATATATCCCTTGACTTTTATTTATGAAAAAAAATAATTAAAAAGACAAAATATCTAAAATTATGTGCCGGTACTTACCACAAAGTATCTATAACAGGCACAGATACTCCCCACTCAGGTGTCTATCTAAAGTAGGGCTGAAAAATTATGTCTCAGAAAAATTGCTGGTACTGCATACAGTTGCGTACCCCTAAGTAAAAAGCCCTGATCTATCCTACTGATACAGTTCCTATCATTTTAATTAAATAATTAAAATGGTTATAAACAAGAACCTTTTGAGTGGGAGTTCTTTTCTATAAACATACTAAACAGTAGAAAGGGTAGATAATAAAACTGGTTTAGTTCAGACTTTTATAAATAAGACTTATATAGAACTTATGATCCATAACTAGAATCTGTGCAAGAAATATTAGCCATAAATTGAAAAAAAAAATACCCAGTTTTCGACTGTTAGATATTTTCCAGGTTAAGAGTTCCATCTATCTCACACTGGAAAGAAGAGTTCTGTGCTTATAACATTACAAGCTAGATGCTGTAAGGGCTCTTTGGGAGCAAGTGAAAAGTGCAGAGACACAAATAGATCATTATGGTCTGTGGAGAATGGTGCTGTAGGAAGTGACCCGAGGATCTGGTTGACACTCAAGGGAAAGACGAGACGGGCATATAGTTAAACTGTTATTGGCGCATTCAGAATTGGAACTTGGCGCTTGTTACTGAAAATTAAGGATGGAGCGCTTATGGGAGGGTCATGAGGGATGTGATGTTGATTCTTAATTCAACATTAAATTCATAACACATAATTCTGAGTGAATTTACGAAAAGCCAGGCATTCAGTTTAAACCCATAGTGAGAAAAAATAAAATCCTCTGTATTTCTGATAGAATTGGCATTCTGCCAAGAATTCTTTACACTAGTGATTCCCAAAACTGTGCACCGCGGCGCCCCGAGAGCTGCGGCTTCTTCACAGAAAATATTCGAAGATACACATTTTTTTTTTAATCTCTTACATGCGAATAATCATACTTTTGCTTAGGCTAGGACGCTGTGAAAAATTTTTATTGAAAAAAATCGCAGCGACTAAGAAAAGTTGGGGAAACACTGCTCTACAGTATCAATATCCTTGTGGAAATCTAACCAACACCCATATCGTGGAATCAGATAGCATATTTTCTGTGATCTGTCAGGCAAACACTCACTGACCTAATTGCGTTCATGATTCTTTCTTGTGATAATAATGCCCCAGCATTAGCGATCAGCTTTGGAGATTAGATCCAGGTAAATCCTTAGTTTATGTGTCACATATATTTCTGTGTGTGTGGGCTTATACCTGCCTATATGTACATACCCATTTTATGAGGCTGAATTGTTTGCTGTGCCTATTTATCAGAAAAATTATTTTTTATCACCGCAATGGAATTGGACTCAAGGCTAATGAGCCAACACTCTGCTACCCTGCATCAGCATCCAACTGGTTTTAAATATGTATATATGTGATGTTTATGTATTATCTAAGTGAACTGAGATAGGAACTGAAGTGGACGTTGACAACAAATTTCCTCTAGTTCATTCTTATTTAAAAAAAAAATTGTTTAACAATTAAAGAATCAGTCAATCTCTAGTTTTTTTCTCTCCCTCTCTTTTTTGTGGGTTTTCAGACAAGAATGCAGTGTCTGATGCCAGATCCAAAAGCCGACTACAGAAGTGTTGCAGATGCTCTAAAAAAGATTGTTCGGCATGAAGGCATTAGGAACACAGTTCGGGGATTCAGTGCTATGGTCACCGGTGCCGGCCCTGCCCATGCAATGTACTTTGCCTGCTATGAAAAGGGAAAAGAAGTTTTAAGTGGAGGAAAGCAGGGAAATCATCTTGCACATGGTAACTTTTGCAGTTAAAAAAAAGTTCACTGTGTGTGTTCAGTGGTCCTATTTGGGGAGAAAGGGGGTTTGGGGGGATAACCTAGGCAGATGACTGATTCTGGGTTTTCTGAATGTGTTGGGCTGAAAAGCATAGATATTGCAGCCAAGCCAAGCTGTAAACCACTAAATAGACTGCCTACAAATTTTTTTGTTTTTGTTTGTAGGATGAACACAGAAGAAGAAGCAGTTTAGAAATCAAATATATAATTATGTTGTGCTTTGAATGCAATGAACCTATTAATTTCTTTGTCTCATATATGAGAAAGGGGTTAGATCTGATAATTTAATACTGGCATGTCGTAACTTAAAAAAAAAAATTTATGCTTGTTGTGATAGCTGGTGAGATGTTTGGGATTATTGTGTGAGAGCTGGTAAGATGTTTGGGATTATTGTGTGTATGTGGGAGGGGGGGGGGGGGGTCATATGATGTAAAGAAATGGCAGTATATTAAGAAATTTGGTGTGTAAAAAGTAATTTTTCACGCTAGACCTATATTTTTATAGACCAATTGGCACAAGATGGGTGATGTGGTCAGCATCACGCCGGGACTGCACCCGGTACCCACTCAGGCTGGGTCAACATGGGAGTCAAGGTCATTTAAAAAAACGAACCCACGACCTTCTGATCCTCACACGAGCGTCTAGCCGCTATGCCACGGTGACTCCCAGTATGGTGTATACAAAGAACAAAAATAATCTTGTTTTCTGAATTTCTGTTTTAGACAGATTATTTTTTGCATGAATAAAGTATTATTCAACAAGTTTATCTCCTCATTTCTGTTCTTAGGAGCCCATTCATAAAGTTTATCTTCACTCATTTCTGTACTTAGGAGCCCATTCAACAAGTTTTTCTCCTCTCATTTATGTTCTTAGGAGCCCATTCAACAAGTTTTTCTCCTCTCATTTCTGTTCTTAGGATCCCATTCTACAAGTTTTTCTTCTCTTATTTCTGTTCTTAGGAGCCCATTCTACCAGTTTTTCTTCTCTTATTTCTGATCTTAGGAGCCCATTCTACAAGTTTTTCTTCTCTCATTTCTGTTCTTAGTAGCCCATTCAACAAGTTTTTCTCCTCTCATTTCTGTTCTTAGGAGCCCATTCAACAAGTTTTTCTCCTCTAATTTCTGTTCTTAGGAGCCTGTGAGGCCTAGCTGCTAGATGCTTATCTACCGGCCTTAAAGTTTTGGGTTAAACTCCACATTGAGTTGGCTTTTTTCTTCAGAAATGACCTTGGTTCCAGGTCAGCTCAACCTGAGATGGGTTCCAGGTGAAGTTCTGGGAAGTCAAGGTGGCTGGCCGGATGTTGACCACAACACCCATTGAGTGCCAGTTGGTGTACACAAATATTGGTGTAGCACCATAAGCCAGAAATACCACTGACTTGAAAAGCCTCTTTCACCTTACTTTACTTTTTTCTTTCCCCAAGGTTGTATCCACTAGAAAATCTTAGGGTTCTCTTGTCCAACTGTTAGCATGTACTTTTATCAAACTTGTCTGAAAATGATACCAGGAGCATTGCTTTTAATTGTCAACAGTTGTCTTCGTTTAACAATTAACTGTTGCAGAATACAGATTAGGCAAACATTTTATTTCTTTCCCTGAAGAATGCTTATTTTAAATCTCCAGGTCTAGCGGGGTGTACGGCAACATTGCTTCATGATGCAGTTATGAATCCCGCAGATGGTAAGTTCCTGTTTTTCTTTCTAAAATTCTAAAATTTTGAAAATTATTTTCGTTCGTAATTTTTTAGTGGGGTTTTAAAAATATGTATTAACAACAGCATGGTGGTTCTGCTGCTTCAAGGCTAAGACGGTGGTTCTCGTTCCCTTAGCGGTAGTGGCATAGTTATTTTGCTGACCAGTATAATTCAGATGTCACACTATTATCATTATCATGTAGTAGGTCCTTTTCAGAACGTCTCTCACATCACAGTCTACCTAAAAGAAACTTGCTCTCTCGCCAGCTCTCCTGCCTTGTGTACTTTCCTATTGAAAGAGTCACTTTTATACTGTCCCATCTTGGTGTTAGTTGGTCCCTGCCCCTCCTTCCTGGTACCGTGCCTTCTGCTATTATTTTTCCCAGTCTGCCATGGTGCTTGATATGGCCAAAATATTTCAGCTTCCGAGATAGAATGCTGTTTATTAGCCAATCTTCCTTGATGTTCAGATCGTTCAAGATGTCCGTTTTCTTCTCTACTTTGTCCATGGTATTCTGAGAATCTTTCTATAGAATTTCAGCTTAAAAGTCCCTAATTTCTTTCTAGAGGACTGAAAGTTCACGTCTCACATCCGTATGTTGCTAGGGTCACCAGCCTCATTAAAAAAAAAGGAAAGAGTTCAGAACTGACATCCACTGCACTCTGGGTGTGTTCTGTCTCCTTCTTCATGGCTAACAAAGTTGTCATACTAGTTGTGCCAGTAACAAGCATATCTTTTCTCCAGCACACTGTGGGTCGTTCAGACCCTCTGCTAACTCGTGGCTGAGTCAGTCTTTTCATACATGAATAGTCTGTCTGTTCCTGTGCACTATCTGGTATATCCCAGAGAACCTTCTCAATATTTTATCATCATCCTTTGTGTGCCATTAGACCTCACTTAGGGCTCACATTTGATTCCTCCACTCTGCTCTGTTGCATGTAACTTTCTTTATTTCTGATGTGGAGTTCAGCCCAGCATTTTTTGCTGCTTGTACATCATATTTTCCTTATAATAAAGTAGCTCAATACTCACGGGAGCTGCAACAGCTAATTGATCATCATCATGTGCCCTGGCAGTTGGCCTAGATGCTCATGCGTCCCCACAGATCGCGATCCCTGGTTGCCTGAAACAGCTCTCTTGATGATATCCCTGCATGCCATCATTTCAGCCCATCCAGCATCATCTCTCTTGGTCTGCCTTACCCTCTTTTTCCACTGATCTTTCTAATTGTTATGATGTTCTCCAATGTCTCTCTTCTCATTATGTGGCCGGAGAACAGTGTTTGTCTCTTTCTTATTGTTGTATATAAAGACTGACTTTCATTAGCTTCTTTCAAGCAATCGTTGTTAGTTACTCTGGCCGTCCAAGGTATTCGTAATATTCGTCTCAGAAACCACATCTCTGTTGCTTCCAAATTCTTCCTAATTTGTTAACTGACATTCTAAGATTCGCTGCCATACAGCTAATCTATCATCATAGAAATTGATGCTAGACAATATTAAGAATTTTCTGGAAAATATTTACGCAGGAAAGTTGAAAAGATTAAGAAGTTTTCATGATGTGTTTTTAAAATTTTGTATAAATTAGTTTTTTTAATTATAAAAACTATAATTGAAAAAAGATTAAGCATCGTATCAAAGATATTTTTATTAATAAAAAATGCAGATGCATTTCATATATTTAACATGTTTTCATACGTTAACAAATTGTAAAATTTCAGTTGTCAAGCAACGCATGCAGATGTATGGCAGCCCGTACCAATCCACATGGCTGTGTTTTCGAGAAATCTTACGGAAAGAAGGAATGGGCGCTTTTTACAGAAGTTATACAACTCAACTCACCATGAACATACCCTTTCAGTCAATTCAGTTCATGGTCTACGAATGTATGCAGGACTTGCTGAACGGAGAAAGGAACTACGATCCAAAATCTCATATTATAGCAGGTGCTACTGCAGGATCAGTGGCCGCCTGTATCACTATGCCTCTAGATGTGTGCAAGACTCTGCTGAATACTCAAGAGCATTGTACAAGGACACATTTAACTTACATTAGTGGCATGGCTTCTGCATTTAAGACAGTGTATGAGTTTTGTGGCATCACAGGATTCTTTCGAGGACTCTCCGCGCGAGTTATCTATCAGATGCCGTCAACAGCAATATCGTGGTCAGTGTATGAGTTTTTTAAGTATGTTATTCATCAGCGGAAGCAACAGATGCATGAGGACAGGTACCTGAGACCTAACATGCATATATCAGCTGCTACTGCCAGGTAAGTTTCGACAACTGATGTCATTTTTGCACAATTAGAATGAATTATAAACATGTTAATGGACACATAAGGAACATATTTGTCTGCTTTCAAAAGTTGTATTGTTGAATTCTCCTTCAGCATTGTGAACCCTTGAGGGTCATTGCTGCAGAAACCACCTGCCATCGTTCATCTCTGTATCCCAGTTGAAGGCCTAAATATCTGCTTCATGATGAAATTAGCTTTTGCAATGGTGTGGGTATTAGCCCAATGCTGCAGCCTTCAGCTTGGTGGACCAGGATCTCTCTCTTCCTTTTTTGTACCCCCTTGACCTGTCCAGCTTGGCAGGTTTTGCTGGCTTAGCTGTCAAAGTCACTGAGAAAAAAGCTCCAGTACAACTGTTTATTTCTCATTGTTTTAAAGAATTGAAATTTGTGTTGTGTGAAATTGTGTAAGCAGTTTGAAAATATAAATATTGTAACCTGTATCAGGGTTGTATGATTTATACAAGTAAGTGCCGGGAAGACTTTGGGTGACTCGCATAGGAGTAAAGAAAATAAGCAGAGATAAGGTAGCACACTAGACACAAAAATGATGACACACAAGAATTTGAAAACTGCTGCCTTCAGATGACAGTAGATGAGGCTTTGATTCAACGCCCCTTATCCAACATTCTTGGCATGCAGTGATAATTTCCTTTAGTACTTGGCACTTGTAAATCTAGAATTACATAAATCTGCAGGAAAAGCTGGCTTTCTTGGGAGACTCCAAGGTTGCCAACACAGTTAATGGACAGCACTGTTCAGGTCTCTTTATTTACAGTAGGGAAAAGAAAGAAAGAAAAAGGCTGTCACAGAAAATACTAACTAAACTTTAAGGTCTGTATGACATTTCCTTATAGATGGCATTAGTTGGCAAATAGATAACATGAGACAGAGATAACAGAAAGCCTACTCCAAAAGATTTGAATGGGAGTAGACCACGAGGCATCCCTGTGTGGTTTCCTAAACCCTATTGGGGAGGGGGGGGGGGGGTAGAACCAGTGCCTCTTTGCAAGCATGTCATAAAAAGGGGACTAGTTAGGGATTGGATAGGCGCTTCACTGACTTAAATGGGCCAGCAATTATGGTACCCACATTCTCCTTCAAGCATTAGAAAACAAAATACTCAGTGGCACTGAAGTCTCCATTATGATTTTCTCTTGTTTATGAGGAAGGAATACATTCACAGATCTAACAGTTTTTTCTTTCTTTCTTTTACTCCCACCTTTAGCACAACAGCCACAAGGTAGCCGGAAGTGACACCAGAAATGGCCATGAAAGAATTTGAACACATCTTCAGCATTTCAAAAGGATGTTTTCTTGTTTTGAATTTCAACGAGGACACCAGGAATATATTGCAGTTTTGTTTTGTGTGGCATTGTTTAATAATTGACCTTGGCTGCCAGGTCCATCCAAAAAACAAGAACCAGGAAATATCCTGGAAAATCAAGGTGGCTGACCATATCACCCACCTAGTGATGATTGGTCTATACACATATGAGTTTAGCACCGAGCTGACTTGAAAAAGGTCCATATTTTCAACAACAAAATTCCCATCAGGTGCACATTACTGAATTTACAACATTTTATACAAGTTAAGTAAATGAAAGGATTGTATGGTTAACCTTAGACTTCCATGGTGAGATCCAGTGTAATAATGAACTATGTGATTTCTGTATCTCACTTTAAAGGATTAATTTTTGTGTTTCGTTATTTGTTGATGTAGCTTCTGCAGTTTCCATCTGATAGTAAAGGTAAAGTCAGGAAATGTGAACCAGCATCATTGCACACGGTATAAACCATAAGTGCTCTGCCACCAGTACAGACAGCTGATAAGAACTGTCCGCCTGTGTGACCGTTAGAACATAACTCTATAGCTACAGCGATGTTCCTCCATTTACCCCAGAATGTCAACTCTGGTACCCATTTCCTAGAGGCTGGGTGAACCCCGGGAACGGCACTGTTTCGAACACCTACTGTGGGCTGCAGCGAGTCGCAGCTGGATTTGAAAGCGAGCCTCTTATCAATTGCGCTAACGCGGCCATCTGATGGGATACAGCTTAAGTGAGACAGTACATTGTGCAATGTATTGTTTGCGTTCTGAAGATTTTAATTTGATTTGTTGTAGGTTTCTTGAAAATGTGATGATGACCGGGTTTTGCCATGTCTAGTGTTGGTGTGCATCTTGTAATAAGGGTGTTAACAGCGTGTTGTTGTTGCTGTATATTTGAGTTTTATTTCTGGCGTAGCTTGCCTGCAAATGGTTGTGGTTGAGATACTTGGTGGCTAGGGACAGAGAAGCTTAGAGTACATGTGACTGCAACTGTCAGGATGTGCTGGACACAAGTCAGTCACTGGTGATGAGAAGAAAGCAGTTGGAGCCTCTTGTGACAGCCTGACAGATTTATGGAAGGAGAGATAGAGAAAGACAATGAGAGATAGTTCTTTAGTCTTGACATGGCACAGAAAAGTGTCAGAACACAAATTGATATTTCCTTTCCGAGATCTCAAGAATCGGGATAGGCCATGACTGTTGGCAAGATACTTGCTAACTGATGATAGGGCTTTAAGTTCAGAATCTGTTCTGTGTGACCTACAGAAAAAAAGGTTGGAAAACTAATGAGTCACTCCAGGAGCCATTAACCTGATCGCCCCCTAAATACCGAGATCTAGGCTTGTCAGGTTTTTTTTAATGGCATCTCACTATACCTGCATAAAAGCTTTGGTGCTGGATGCAGCTGCATAGTGTGTAGAAATAGTGGGCATGGTTGTATTTACAGCAACAATACCCCCCCTCCCAGATATTTTTTGGTGTGAACAGAAATAAATTTTTACAAAGTTTTGATGTCATATAATTTCAAAGTTGCATCACCTTGCTCTTTTAGATGGTTAAAGGGAAGGAAATCAACAGGTTAATTCTTTGCGCTGTTTGTATTTAGTGATTACTTCCCTTCAGTGGGAAATGAACGTTGTTCCGATTTAGACAATTTGTGACTTGAAACATTCAACTCTTTTAGTGATACACTGTCATCAGAGAAGCATAAGACTACACCTGCCCTATATGCTCAAATGTGTACCGGTACAGTATGCTGGATACGTATTGAAAACTGCCCAAGATTTCAAGCGTCTGCTGCTGTTTCTTCTTAGTTATAACAATGGTTTAAAAAGGAACACAATTTGAAAAAGGGCCATTTTTCTAAGATTCTTCTGTGACAAATGGGTCCTCCTTATATCCAGTCCACAGTAAGTGCGGTAGTAAAAGTGGCTAGTGCAATGGGTGTGGATTCAGTTTTCCTTGATGAATGCAAGTTTATTGCTGGTATGCTTCTGTGCTTGATCTGGAGATGTGGAAAGGGTACCACATTGATTCTGGTGAATTAAAGATCGGTCTTCATTAATTCAACCGACAGTGGGTTGCTGCAATGGAAGTCACCACTTACCTCGGTTATATCTACTGCCAGCTGGTCATCTCCTGACTAGGATCAGTTTATCTCTTGCTCAACTGTTTTCAGTGTTTGTTTTTCCAGCATGGTTTTTATAAGTATGTCATGCATTCCTCTTTACATTGTGTGTTGGTTGGTCATAGAAAATATAACTGCTTGAATGGCATTCAGACTGAGTGAGCCACAGCTTTGTGCTCTGTAATCGGGGCCGAGTGGTCTCGAGGTGTGATGTCTGGTAGTCTGGTAGTCTTAGTTTCAGCTTCATAGCAAACGGGTTGCCCCATCTTTGCTCCGCTCCTGTGCCAGCGAAAAACACTCAGAATGTCTATCACAGTCCCTTGTGGAAAGATTGACAGACTGCTGTCTCAGCATATCTAGCATACACTCGCTTTAAAGCATATGGTAGCCATCCGAAGTGCTAACACAAACAGTCCAACATTAGAAATGCAGTTCATCATTGATGATAGCAGAACTTGTCATCAACAGATCAGCAGTTGTCCGCGTGGCGTGATCAATTTTAATACGGGCCCCGCCAGCATTGAACGACAGGCATCGCGCCATTTTCTGAATCTACAATTCACACCACCACGTTGGTCACAGTTGAAAAAAACATTCCAAATGCAATCCGCAGCTCACAGGGTCATGCCATGCATTCAACTCAGAAGCTGGGCGACGAAACTATATCCAGTCTACAAATGGAGCAAAAATGCATCGGCCACCGTTCGGCAGAAGCAAAAAATGTGCCTCTGTTCCGAACGGCGCCGCTGTTTAGCGTCCATTTTAACCGGAAGTGTGATGTATCCACCTCGAGTGCTTAAGGTCCCGGGTTCAAGGCCCCATTAAGGCTGGGATTTTTTCACGTGGACTTCTAGTAATTTCTCTAGTCTCTGGGTAGTAAAATCGAATGCCCGTGTGTATTCTTGTGCACACACACAAAATCCCTTGGTAGTTGAAAATGAAAAGCGTAGCCTAACGGTGCTGCCCGGGCAAAATCTAGAGTTAAAAATCCACCCAAAGTATTTCAGGATCCTCGCCGGTGCAACGGAGTTCGTGCACTGCGCTGAGATTCTTCAGACTCAGGCTTGAGTAAGAGGTGGAATGGAGCACTTTTGGGTTACACCCATGTGCCGTGATGTTGATCCATCCAATAAACATAAACATTTGTACTCTGTAATTGTTTGGTGTTTGCTGATGCTTCTTCTGACCGTCATCTCCCAGTAAACAGGCTGTTGGTGAACATCCTCCCCTTGAAATCTCCTTGCCTCCTCCATTTTCTGGGCATATAAATGCACACAGAATCTTTTTATCTGGCAACTGGTTTTTATGTTTGACCAAATACAATACAGCAGCAGCCTTTAATGGGTGCCAGGTACAGTCATGGGAAGTCAAGGCAACCGGCGTGATGTTATCTACATCACCCACCAAGTGCAGATTGGACTTAAAAATATAGGTTGAGCCCAGTATGCTTGGAGGTGTGGAAAAAAGGTTAATAATTTTTTTGTAAAGAAATATAGTAGGATAATATGTCATTTGATAATTATGTATGGCTCGAAAATCATGTTAAAAATAAAGTGGCATTTTGCAGACACTGCAAGCCCTTTGTAGACTTGTTCGTGATTGGTTTACTCAAAGGTTTAGGTTCTAATCCACATCGAGATATTTCTTTTCCCCAACTGACCTTGTCTTTCAGGTCGAAAACCTGAAAAAGATACCAAGAAATAACATGAGAAGTAAAGGCGGCTGGTGTGATGTTGACCACATCAGTCACTGTGTACCGAATGGACTATACAATTCAGAGTCTAGCAGCATATGCTGATGTGCTACTGGCATCTTATTTTTTTTCTTTGTATTCACTGGCTGTCACCTCCTGTGCAAAGTTCTGGCTGTTCATCCACCTCTGGACTTTAGACATTGTACCAGAACATAAGTGTTGAAGGCACATCCATTTTATATATCCGGCTTATTTGTCTCTTAGTTCTTTACCTCTGGATGCTCCCAGTTAGTGGACTGCTACAACGTGCTTGTGGGGGAGGTAGTGGGTCTGTTTTTTGTTCCCCCACAGTGAGGCCCCCAGAACCCACATGGAGAGCCACTGGTGTAAAAAAAAAGGGTGCTTTACTTTTTATTGGAGCCCAATTATTGAATGATGTCAAGTCGAGACAGGGTTGCTAACTGATCTCATTCACAACATCCGTCGCCAGCAGAGAAAGTGAGCACCATTTGAAGACTTTTTTTAAAATAAAAGACTTGCAATAGTATATTATTATCTGTTGTGAGTTTTAATCCTGATTTAATTGTAATTTAGCATCTTTTTCATTGCCACTTCTTGGGTTGTTGAGGTGCCATTTGTGTGTGTTCAGTCTTCCATTGCTCTATTTTAGTTTGTCACATTCTCCAACTGATTCAGGGATAGAATGAGCGCTTCATCATGCCCCAAGTGCACCAGTGTAATTTTGTTTATCATGTTTATCCAGTCCACTAATTTTGGTTAATTGTCATAGTCCATCAGTTTATGATTTCAGTGGTTTGCCTTATCGCTGCTTGCTTCTCAAACTGTAGCCTGGAGGATAATAAATCTTGATGAGCAGTCATGATTACCTAGATAGCCAAACCAGATAAGGTTTTCATTTTTACACTGATAGGATGGAATCTTTGAAGCTTGTATTTAGATTATACTTAGTAGACTGCATGCAAAGGATGTGTAGAATTAGGTCGGGAATGGGGACACAGGATGAAAATAGCAGGCCACATTAGCGCAGTCGATAGGAGACTAGCTTTCAAATCCAGCTGCGACTCACTGCAGCCCACGGCCGGTGTTCGAACCGGGCGGTTTCCGTTGTTCAGTCTAGGTAATGGGTACTGTAACACTCTGGGGTAAATGGGGGAACGTCGCTGTAGCTATGGAGTTGCGTGCGGATGACGACACAGGTGGACAGTTTCTTATTAGCTGTCCGTAGTGGTGGGAGAGCACTTATGGTTTATAACTGTGTGCAATGACGCTGGTTCACATCTCCTGACTTTACCTTTTACCTTTTAGGATGAGAATAAAATGGCAAATAGGTTGAGAATCGAGCATCTGAGAAAAAACATGACAGATTTGATGACAGCAGTGGTCCTGAAATCTCATGTACTTGTAGAAGATTCTTGACACTTGCCATCTCCTTGGCCTTTGTTGTCAGTGGAACACTATCATCTGGAAAGGCACCATCTCTCAGTATAGCAGATACATACTGGTTGTGATTAGGGTTAGGCCAAACAATCTTGGAGGTGTCAGCTAATTGGGTGCTTCCTTTCAGGTCGCTGTGCATCTGCCTGAGAGGCAAGAAACAAAAAAATCTGCATGCAGATAAGTCAGATCTGTAAAATGGCTGTGCACACAATGCCCAGGTTCTAGAACAAGACTAGTCTCAAAGTAGATAAACCAGAACAGCTGGTAAACACTAAGAAGGAGCACGCCTGTGTGCTCAAAGGTCAGGTTTGAACCTGCATCAATGTAGGTTTTAAGTAATCGACTTGCATTCCTAGGTCGACTCAGCTTAAAAGTAAACCCAGCTTGCATACCCTTGACTACATCACCCATCAAGTGTCAGTTGGTCTGTAAAATATATGCTGACTAGCATATGGTGACCATATGTGTTCCCCCCCCCCCCAATTTATTTTAGGTGTGTCTATTGGTACACCTCCCATGGCCAGTCATCCTAGAAATAGGACTGACGTCTTCCCTCGAAGTCGGAGTACATCTGCCCGTGAGGCAGGGAACGGCAAAAGCCAGTAAAACAGTTGTACACGCAAAACTCAGGTCCAGGTAAAAGCCAAAAGTCCAAGCGGACGATTAACCGGGACCTTCCGCCGGAATTCACAGCCGGTGAACGAAGAAGAAGAAGGTACACCTCCCCCACTCCCCCCAAGACAACAGTCCTGTTTAAAAAAAAAATCCTAAGAATAAGCTTGAGAGTACTACATACTGGTAGACCACGACTAGTACACAAGAGATCCCTGTCTGGACAGGATGGGGGCAGCAAAAGTAACTAACGCTCACTCAGAGGAAAGGCAAGACGGACATATAACCACACAGCTGCTAACATCTCTGCAGTGGGCGCTAAAGTTTATGGGAATGTTCCAAGTGATGGCAGGTTATTATGTCTGGGTAAAATGTTAGATTTAAGAAACAGAATAAGGGCTGTTGAGCTGAAATGCTAAAGAAAGATTCTCAAAATATCTTGGACAAAGAAGAGGAGAAAATACTGACATCTTGAAAGATCTGAACATCAAGGAAGATTAGCTAATAAAGAGCATTCTGTCTTGGAAGATGAAATATTTTGGTCATATCAAGGGCCATGACGGATTGGAAAACATAATAGCAGAAGGCATGGTGCCAGGAAGGAGGGGCAGGGACCGACCAACACGAAGATGAGCACAGGATATAAGCGACTCCTTGAGTATGAAAGTGCATGAAGCATGAGAGCTGGCGAGAGATTGAGTTTCTTTCAGGCAGACTGTGATGACAGCGACGTTCTGCAAATGACCTGCTACATGATGATGATGATCTTGTTAGATTTTATAGTTTCAGATACTTTTAACGACTGAAACACGTTGGCGAGAATTTTCATTGTAGCATGTATTTGTTGTTAATTTCTTAGCATCAATGGCTCGGGTTTTTATAGTACCATTGAGGATTAAGTAATTAACCCTTTCACCCAGGTTGCCTAGGGAAACAAATAACAAGCGTGGTCATGATTGACTTGGGATGGCTCATTTTCAGCTAAAAATATTAGTGGAATGTCCCTTTTCAGCACAGGACATTTTGGTGACCCTCATTTAGCACCAAATGCCCTTTCATTCCTCTACTGTTAAGTAAAATGAGTTAAATGTTAGATAAAAATATGATCTGTTGATGTAGTTTAATATGTCAGGTTTTGTTTAAAACTGTTGTGCTTAATGTGTAAGAACAAACTTCACAAATAAAACTTGTTTTGATGAAAATGTTTCTCTTATTCTGTGGCAACAGTCTTTTAAGTGCCATCTGTTATGCCTATATTGAGTTTGCTTTACTCTGTTAACTCTTTGAGTCCCAGAGGGTTTAGCATCGCAGGCCCAAGTGGTAGTAAAGAGAGACGTAAAATCAGTGCATCTTGCGTTTACTGGGCTTCTAGGTAGAAGCCTATGAATGTATGATGCGCTCCTTGGGACTCAAAGAGTTAATATTCATTTACAAAAGCTTATGTTATGATTATCTACTTCAGTTTATGTTTACATAGTTGGATCGTTGCCTGTGACAGTTACACACAGATGTCATAATCTTCATGACTCACACAGTTCTGGTTTTGCACCAATGGAGGCAAACTGAAGCATGACCAAGTGGAAACAGTCTTAGGAGAGCACGTGAACAATAGAAAAGAGCCGGAAAATGATCTGGAGAGAATAGGGCACCGAGTACAAAAGAGAGGTCACGGGTCTGGAGAAAATGGAACAGTCGGTACAAAAGAGAGGTCACGGGTCTGGAGAGAATGGGGCATCGAGTACAAAAGAAAGGTCACGGGTCTGGAGAAAATGGGACAGCGTGTACAAAAGAGGTCATGGGTCTGGAGAAAATGGGACCGCGGGTACAAAAGAGAGGTCATGGGTCTGGAGAAAATGGGACAGCGGGTACAAAAGAGAGGTCACGGGTCTGGAGAAAATGGAGCAGCGAGTACAAAAGAGTGAGGTCACGGTCTGGAGAGAATGGGGCGAGTACAAAAGAGCAAGGTCACGGTCTGGAGAGAATGGGGCAACGAGACAAAAAAAAATAGTGAGTTCACGGGTCTGGAGAAAGTGGGACAGCGAGTACAAAAGAGCGAGATCATTGTCTGGAGAGAATGGGGAGAGTATAAAAGAGCGAGATCACGGTCTGAAGAGAATGGGGCGGGGTCACAGTCTGGACAGAATGGGGCAGCGATTACAAAAGTAACCAACGCTCACTCAGAGGAAATCAAGATGGACATACAATCACACAGCTGCTGGCATCTGCACTGGGCGCTGAAGCTGATGGGAATGTTCCAAGTGATTGCATGTTCAGTTCTTAACTCAGATCTGTTACAATAACACTATTTTCTGTCTTGATCCACTCGAAGAACCTTTCTCAAGCAACTCACCTTATGTGTCTTGGTAATTTCAAAGATTGATGTTCCTGCCGCCTTCCATCACAGATGTTATATTAACCTTCTCTGTCTGAATTATTATGTAACTACTTCTGTGCTATAGTCTCTCTGTTCAAAACCTATTTATTTATTACTTTTAAGTTCAACTCCTTCAGACAGAATGGGTTAAAGTGACAATACCCTGTCCTATTTGTGTACATTCTCCTCAAGACAACCACAATTTCAAAGACAGCAAGATGTTGAAATATTTTTTATTCCAAAACATTAGCAAGCTTTGAAACATATCAGTTCCAGTCTTCTTGTTCACATTATCAATTCACATTGTTAAGAAGGCAGCAGTACACTAACAAAATCCATCAATAGGGGAGAAAGAATGAGGGAGCTTTCACAAAAGTCTTAGTATTTTACTGGTGTCTTGGCCCTTTGTCTATGAAGAATTATGATCATACAGAACACACACTGGAACAAGCCCATCCCCCATGTTGGTGGCAACAATACTGACACTTTGTACTTTTTTTCATTATTAAAAATCTTGTTTATTCTCAACTATATCCTCTACATTAAACTTTACAATATTGTGCTCTTATGAGGTTACAATGATTGGCCCGGCATCGGACAGGAGTGATGTCAATATTGCCATGCAAGATGCATTTCACAAAGACAACTATGACAAGGGGCGGGAATCTGTACTCCCTTCCAGGTGGGTATGGGAATGCAACCTGGCGCAATCATGCATAAACATTTTCCTAAGGGCACAAGACGTCAGATTAATCAACACAGAATGGGCTCGTTATGCTACTGAGAAGGAGAACAGAGCAGCTATGGATCTGTCCTGGGGGTGTTGTGATGATGGTCCCCACTAGTCACTGTATATGATTGACATATCTTCTAACCTACCAAAACAATAAATACATTGGCACAGAGCAAACTTTGCCAATGACCGACTGGTTATATATAGGCCAGTTTTTGTGGGGAGGCCATATGATTAAAAAATGTACACATTACGGTTATAATCGGCAAAGTTTCCTACGCGAGGAACTACTTAGCTGTGGATGATTCGATGGAAATCAGAACTGAGGCTGACTGAAGAAACAAAGATACAACCTTACAGTCTCTTATAGTTCTCAATGTACAACAGATACATTTCACAGAACACACACACATTCTAGATACATGCATACACAGAGATAATATGTATGGCTGTCCTCATGGATGTCAATGAACATACAAACAGGGGCCTTTTTCTGGCTTTACCCAACACACCAACTGATTCAGTGCTGCTGTAACAGGTACTTTGTGGTTGGGTACCGATACTTATTTTTAGACACTTGTGAGTACTGAAACAGTTTATGTTTTGTAAAGTAAAAGACCTGCTTACAAACATGCACTTACCATCTGAATATTTCTCAGAAACATGATATACTCACAAACCAGTGTTCAACTATATGAATGTGCATCCCTGAATACACAAACCAGTGTTCAACTATATGAATGTGTATCCCTAAATACACAAACCAGTGTTTAATTATGTGATTGTGCGCCCCTGAATACACAAACCAGTGTTCAATTATGTGATTGTGCGCCCCTGAATACACAAACCAGTGTTCAACTGTGTGAATGCACCTCCCTGACTATCTCTGTGAATGAATGTGTTTATAGTAATGAGGTGCTTACATAATTATATGAGGTGTTTATATGGACATTTAAGTGTTTATGAGTGTCTGCGTGTGACATGTGTAGTTACAATTTATCAATCTTCCACAAAACTCCCAGAAATCAGTGAAATATGACATTCAGTTACATTTCCTTGTATTAATGTCTCAGTTGATTTACTAACTGAAATCTTTGAAATATGACACTTATGTTACCATTTCCTTGAATCAACCTCCCCAAAACTCTTAGTGAAATGTAACAACTGTAATTAAAATTCTTTGTATCAGTCTCTCAATTACCATACTCATAGAAATAAGTGAAATGTGAAAATTACGTAATAATTCCCTCTATCAATCTCCCAGTTCCCATATTCCCAGAAATCAGTGAAATGTGACAGGAAGTTACAAAGCGTTGTATCAATCTCCCAGAAACAGTGAAATGTGACAAGTACAGTTACAATGCCTTGTATCCATCTCCCAGAAATCAGTGAAACGTGACAAGTACAGTTACAATGCCTTGTATCAATCTCCCAGAAATCAGTGAAATGTGACAAGTACAGTTACAATGCCTTGTATCCATCTCCCAGTTCCCATACTCCCAGACATCAGTGAAATGTGACAATCATAATAACAATTTCTTGTAGAAATTCCCCAGCTCTCATGCTCCCAGAAATGAGTGACACAGGTCAACTGTAGAAACACTTTGTATCAACCTCCCAAAGATAGTGAAATCTGACAATTACAATTCCGTGCATCAATCTCCCAATTCCCATAATCTCAGAAATCAGGAAAATGTTGACTCCCACAAACCAGGAAATGTGACAATGACATACAATTCCTCGTATCAATCTCCCAAAAAATCACAGTAAAATATTAGTTACAATTCCTTGTAATCAATCTCCCAGTTTCCCATACTCTCAGAACATGTGACAACGGTATTAACATTTCCTCATCTTGAACTCCCAGGTCCCGTACTCCCAGAAATCATTATGAAAACAGTTACCTTCATTTCACTAACAACGTAATACAAACATAACAAAAACAATTGTATTCTTTATAACAAACAAGCAGTGCGCAACAGACTCTTCTACCCTCCTACACAAGACGGACAGTCAGGTGACAAATCTACAACGAGGTGTCTGTCAAACGAGGCAATGGCAGCAGTTTCAAGTGTATTAGGTCGTGTTTTTTGTGTCTTTTCTTTTCACCTCATGAAGTTTTTGACAGTTAACCAGTTTGTTTCTTTTCTTAATAAAACCGAGGAGATAATTTCAACTTTTCACTCATGTTACATAAATAAAAACACATGGTATATCACTGATGTTGTCAACGTTTTCTTGGTGAGTCGCCGTCCTTCTTTGTCTGGAAACCACCATGATGCTCGCCACGGTCAAACCTCGTTAGATGAAAGTCACTGGGCCGGCTGAAAGCCTGCCAAAAGAAAGTACATAACAAGAGTTTAGCCTCGGGTGTCACCTGTTGTGAAGTTGTTTGCTGTTTTTGTACTAGTGTTATCAAGATGTTTGAAATATTTAACCATACATTTATAAAAATCGATCACATGAGAGTGGTTTGCATTTTGGTTGACAGCTAGGCTGCAATAACTACATCTTTCAATAACACAGCACATCTAATTGACAAAAAAAAAAAAAAAACACCAACCAAAAAAACCCCTAATTAATTGCCTTTCACACTATGCATGACTGTGGTTCATTCTTATTCTTCTATTTGTTTTGTGTGCACATCTGTTTTATAGATCTGGCTTTTTTGTGAGCACAAATAAGCCAAATGTTGGTTCCTTGCCTCTCAAGCAGATGCACTCCAACCTTGAAGGAAACATCCCTAATGAGTCAATTTTTACAACATGCTTATTATGGGTCAGTGGGTTAAAGAATAGTGGGTCTATTTTCCCCTAACCCAGTACCGATTTCTATATTAGCCAATACTGGCATCAAAGTTTTTTTTTTAATTTAAAAAAACCCATCCAAAAACGTGTTGATCAAGTATTCAATGTTTCTGTAAACCTATGCTGATATTGTTCAAAGTATTCAATGTTTCTGTAAATCTATGCTGATGTTGATCAAGATTAGTGAAGTACTCCATGATTTTATGTTAAACGTGTGTTCAAAATATTTAATGCAACTGCTGTCCAACAATGATATCATGATTTATGAAATAAGTTTTTCACATGAATAAGTGCATTAAAATGTGGTAATCACACGGGCCTAAATACAGTGCAGACAGTTAAGGTACTCTGGCACTGTCCATTCTTGTGTGCGTTTCTTTTCAAGGGTCAATTGGAGGGAATAGGGATGGTGCATCACGCAAAAGTTAGACAACATCAAGAGATGGTCTACCTAGAAGAAACCTCAATAAATGAAACATACTGTGAAGACTGAGTACAGAGAGTGTTAGTAACTTGTTTCTCAGTCCGACCTTTCATCTTCAACATGCAGATGCCTCCTAATAAAAACGATAAATTAACCCATTCGCTCTGAGAAGCCAAACAACCAACACTTTCAGTTTCTCGTAAATGTCACTTTACTGACTTGCCTAACGTGATCTGTTTGCCAGATTTCGTGACTGCGCAAACGTTTAGGAGGTGAGGATATGAATGAATTAACTAATAACAGCATTTAGAGAGGCTTTCCTTTGTGCTAAAGGGCATTTTCAAAGCAAAGATGACATCAGATTTTCTAATAAGCCTGAAGAATAATAAAGGTCATGGGGTCAGGGCAAGGGTAACCAGATACATTTATTCCTTTCATATATCTTGTCAAAAGTTAATGTTAAAATGTTGATATATACATTTTAAATGAATTTATTAGTGACCTGTGTAAAACTTATTTTTACAGATTTTTTTCAGGATCCTAACATAGTTTTTTTTTTTTAAACAGTTCTCCGGGTAAAAGGAACTAACATTCATATGTTATTTAACACGTACATACTGTTTTGTTAACACTGTACCTTTCAGTTTCCAACTTTATAGATTTGATTTTCTATTCTTTCCCAAACCTATGTAGTTTGTGTCCACGACTGTTAATGCAATGAGGACTTCCAAAGAGAAACCCCCAACTGAACTTTGATGAGAGAGAGAACAAGGGTGCCGGACTGGACTCCATCCATGATATCAAAAGGATTGCACAGGCTACAGCAGAATCGAGGAACAGACTGCGCACTAGGTGATTAGCACAGACCTGATAAGGGGAACTCATTGGGGATCCATCAGAAATCCCTCTTATCCAGAGAAGAATTCAAGTGAGAAAAACTGTCCAGGATAAAGAAACTGTTCTTCACAACATAAATTTGCTATATCTGAGATTGCCTGAAGCGGTCTGCAGTGCATAATGGCACACGAGGATGCCGATAACTGTTAACAGCAACAACAGTTCAGATGAAATACTGTCCACATTTTCTTAACTTAAAGTACCAGAAGGTTTCACAGGAGATATAAAATAAAGAAATAATCACAAAACAAAAATTATAAACACTCTTACAAAGTGGCAATACAACATTTGCAGTGACCAGTGTAGTGATGGAGAAGCCAGATTTCTTTAGTATTTTCTGACCAAAAATTAAAAGTAAGAGAACAGTATGCAATATAGGGGTAGCAAGGAGTAAATTCATATCAAACATCAGGCACTGCCAGGGACTGCAACAGCTAAGAGACTTCTACTATAATCCATCATTTCCCTGTGTGTGTGTGTGTGACCATCATAAGGTTTTTAAATGTAAAGCTAAGGACCCTTCTCACGCCACTGGCCCATCGGGCATAAGATGCTACATCTATATTTTTTATAGACCAATTTGTGGCTGATAGGGCAAGGTGGTCAACTACATGGCTGTTGCCTTTACTTCCCAGGACGTTTCTTGGTACCCAGCCAAAGTATAATTTTATAGAAAGTCATGATGTGATTCAAAGCTGGCAGACAATGGCTATCCAGTTCACGGCACAAGACATTGTTCAAATGAAGCAGGAACATGGAATGATTTAACTTACCAGAGATTTTGAGACCTGGTCTCTGCTGATATTATTAGTGAAAAAAATTCAGGATTTTTTTTTTTTTTTTAAACGCCAGTGGCACATCGGGCATTAGCACTTTGTGGGTGATGTGGTCAACATTATACCGACTGACTTTACTTCCTGGGACATTTACTGAAGACCAGTACCCATTGTAGGATGGGTCGACCTGAGAACCAAGGTTTTTGGGGGGGGAACTTCTCACAGCAAATTTAAACTCACGACCTTTGGGCTGGCAAGCAAGCATATAGCCACTATGGTACCACAGCTCAAACTGGTATTAACAACACTTGCCTATTTATCTGATCTGTGATGATTGGTACTGCTTTTATGTTCATTATCCTGGACAAACTAGTTTGCAATATCTTTCCATTAACAATGATTTATGGGGCGCCGCTGTGGTGTATAGTGATACGCTTGCCTGTGGAGCCAAAGGTCGTAGGTTCAAATCCAAATGGAGCTAGACTTTTTCCTTTCAAAAATGACCTTGGCTCGCAGGTCGACCCAGTCTTAAATGGACATGAGGTAAAGTCTAGCAGAGTAAAGGCAGTCGGCACGATGGTGTCCACATAACTCATCGAGTGCCTATTGGTCTATAAAATATGCCCAACAAATCTGGAGGCGTGGTAATGGGTCCTCAACTTTTTACTTTAGCAATGACTTATGGGATTGCCAAAACAGGAAAGAAATGACAGGAATGGCTTAGTGGTAACGGATTCCAGTATACAGCCATTCTAACTGAACTGTCATCCGATTTTCTCAGTGTATGTCCTATCCAGATGTCCTTACAGATAAGTGCAGAACTAGGAGGACCTGATGGTTAAAAACCCCCTTAACATTTGGAAATCAAAAATGGCCCATAGAAAAAAGTGCTGCCCACTCATTTCAAAATCAGGACATCCCCCCCAAATCCTATAGAGTTCATCCACTAGCTAAAATTTTCCTTCATTGATCTACATGAGACCGCTGCATATATATATATATATATATATATATATATATATATATATATATATATATATATATATATATATATATATATATATATATATATATATATATATATATATATATATATATACACATACACACACACACACATTCAAGTTTGCAAAGCACAAAAGGGATAACTGTAAAAGCCAAACCAAAAATGAATGCAGGAGATATGGTAATGCAGTAAGTGAAAGCAATAAATGTATGAGGATAAACATGTTCTGTCTGGACATATTAATGTTCTCATATTTCTTATACCAGACCAATATTTGCCAGTCACAAAATATGCATACTTTAAAACCCTACTAGTCATTGTCTAGCGTTTTTGTGTGTGTTAATTTTAATATTTTTTTTTACACCAAGAGACTGAACATAAAGAATTATAGATCAAACAGATCAACAAAATTCACATTCTTCTCTGTCAACTAGTAATATTAAAAGCAACACAAATATATATCTCATTTACAGTCTTGTGTATATTTCAGTGTCTAAATAATTGTATTTATATTCCCCATCTCTTTTATGTCTTAATTATTGGGGGGGTGGGGGGGGGGGGGGGGGGGTCTCCATGGAGAAGATGCCAAGAAGTCTGCACCTGCTGTGAAGGGCACAAGTTTGTCTACAGACTGTGCTGTACGGCTCTTGAGTGCAATTTGTCTACAGACTGTGCTGTACGGCTCTTGAGTGCAATTTTTCCCCAGAAATCCCCAGAGGCTGTCCCTGGAGCTTTCCTCCCTTGACAGCTATTAATTCAACACTGTCTGTCATATTAGAGCTTTGTACCTGAGAGAAACCATTTTGTGTTGGGGGGGGGGGGGGGTGTTAGTTTCATGGAATTAAACATTACAACTTTGGGACAGGGGTGCATTATAAAACAATTGAATGGGACGGGTCACATACCAGAAGGATGGGATGGGGCATGTACCAAAAGAATGGGATGGGTCATGTACCAGAAGGATGGGATTGGTCATGTACCAGAAGGATGGGATGGGTCATGTACCAGAAGGATGGGATGGGGCATGTACCAGAAGGATGGGATGGGTCATGTACCAGAAGGATGGGATGGGTCATGTACCAGAAGGATGGGATGGGTCATGTACCAGAAGGATGGGATGGGTCATGTACCAGAAGGATGGGATGGGTCATGTACCAGAAGAATGGTACAGAATACTCCCCATTTGTGTTCCAGGGTCCCAATCTGGTGGACAAACTAACAGCTCCACCACACCTACACAAGCATGTCACTAAAGGTGACCAATCAGGGGCTTGCTGAAATCAGATACGTGAGGCATAAAGGCGTAGATATTGCAGTCTAACTGTAAACCACAACACACTTTGCCAAGGGAAAAGGTAAACACTGAAGAAAAAGAAGAAGAAGAAGAAGGAGGAAGAAATAGAAAGAAAAAGAAGGAGGAGGAAGAAGAAGAAAAAAGAAGACTATTCAAGCAATATGTACCATTTAAAGAGCTACCTTTGTGAGTGTCCCAGTACTGAAAGAGTTTGTTCACTAATTCGCTCAAAAGCAGACACTGTGTAACCTCACATCCCTAACCAAAGCAGAGCCACTACCATGGCCAACACTTCCACTTTTGGGCTACATGAAGTCATTACAAGGGCACTGCTGGACTCTGGAATTAATTTATCAGTACTGCATTCTACTGTTTATTCTTTAGCTTCGTGGTCATGAACAAAATGTTGGTCCCTGCGCGGATGTATTAATTTGAGTCCCTGCGCGGATGTATTATTTTGAGTCCCTGGTTATCAAATATCTTTTAAACACAAACTCTTCGATTTTTCTGTCGCATGGAAATCGAATTAACATGTTTTACTGTACTAAGTTACACTGTGCTAATATTGAGTAGTATATATTCAATTTCACTAATACTATTTCCCCGTGTGGGTTTGGGGTCACCCTTGTGGGGAAAACATGAATGGACCCACTGCCATCCCAATAAGCAGGAGTAGGAGTTGACTAACTGGGGACTCCCTTCAATGTTGGAGTGCATCTGCCTGAGCAGCAAGGAAGAACCAACTGCACATAAATAAGTCAGTAAAACGGATGTATACCCAATACTCAGGCCCTGGCATAAAGCCAAAGTCCAAATGGACGAACAACTATGACTTTCTGCCGGAGCTTATAGCTGGTGAACAAAAAGGAATACTAATACTATTAAATAGTCAATTTTATCAATACTATTGTTTACTAAATTCAACTTGCTGGCACCTTTCCAGACAAGAGTATTATACTGCACTCTAAGGAGGCATAGGAATCGCAACGGCTAGTGTGATTAGTACAAGACCAGTTTGTGACAGCAGAAATCTTCCACAACAAGTGCATGAGATTTTAGGGTCACTGTTGGCATCATGGGTATGTGACTGCTCTTAACTCTGTACCAGAAAAATGCACTGCATGTTTGTTGATTACGCTACACATGGTATATGTTTCTGATCTTTTCTGTGTGTGATATTCTTTTAATACAGTAAATCCTAATGTCCTAATTGTTATTTAATTTAAAATAGTTCTGTTCCATAAATGTACTGTTTTAACCCTTTTATCCTCAAAGACTTGTATTCACATTTACACAGACTTCAGGACTGACTGCTTTGTAGTAGCAAGTTACTGGGACTCAAAAGAGTTAACCCATTTGCAACCCTTATCTCTGTTTCCCTATTCCCTTTTTAACTGTCACACCAATACTATTATATACTCATTCTATTTAGCACTAACTATTATATACTCGGTTTACATAATATTAACATAGCACTGTCAATATGTTCAATTTAACTGAAGCAGATGCTCGACTACAACATCCAACTGCTGTTTAACAAAAAAAAATTATCAGAGCTAACAATACAGCTTCAATCAAGATCAGATTACACACACAAAACTTTAGTGTCACTTCCAACTATAAATGATTAATTTCTTTCAAACTGGTTTGCTTTCCAAACGAAAAAAGCCAGAATAAGCAAAGTGATAAAAACTACACGACTACTTGGCCTGTGGTGAGGGTTAGGAAAAGCATGCAAGTTAATATAAGCAATACTAAATGCATACAATTTAAAGAAGTATAAAAAAAAGGGCCCTATACCAGGCTTAGATCAGTGATTTGGCCTTCAAAGTTTAAATATCCTAGTAATAATCAATGCATGAAACTATGAAAACAATCATCTCTGCAGCTGTAATAAAACTACAACATTCACGAGAACAATAAAATCAAGAAGAAAAATTAGAAAATATATGTTTATAATGACCAGAGTCAGGCGAACTGACAAGCATTTAATAGCAAAAGTAGAATTAAACACATCTTATCTGTTTTGTCTGCACACCCTAGGCAGGGTTTAAAACTGACCATAGAGTTGGAAAAACCACTAATGTCAAGCACATTCACTAGGAACTTGGTAATCCACTGGTGGGACATATGACCACAGACATCTTCAGGCAATTAAATGAAAAGTGTATTCAGGCAGACAATATGGAATTAATTCAGTTGTTGTGCTCCAATATATATTGATGTAACTCTGTTGTAGTAATGTACCAGATAAGATACAGTGAAATATGTCTGGCACTAAAATGTGCAATGCATTGTTTGAGTCCATATTATTTAAATTCACTAATGGGAAAACAGTTTTGAAATGCAAAGTTAAATTAAAGGGACGTGGCCCATGCCACTGAGCGATAGCAGACTAGACCAATATCTGAATAGAGCAACTGACACTTGGTGGGGGTGGGAGATGTGGTCAACATCAGGCCAGTGTGCCCGTTTTAGGACAGGTCAACCTGGGAGCCAAGGTCAACCTGGGAGCCTAGGTCAACCTGGGAGCCTAGGCCAATATTAAATTTTTTGTGAGTGAAGCAGTTCTGAAGTGGATTTGAACCTAAAACCTTCAGGCCAGCAGACTAGTATCTAGTCACTATGCTACCACAGCTCCCCTTACAGCGGTTCCCACATGGCAAATAAGGGTCAGAATATAATGTGACTAAAGCAATGAATTTAGACTTAGGACTGGAGTACATTGTGACAGTAGGAAAGTTAGGGGGAAAAGGAAGCAGAGTTTGACTGCACAGCATGGAAGATCAAATGTGTCAAAAATGACTGGAAATACAGGAGACAGAAGGCTGTGAATGGACATGACGACTAATGCCATATGGTACAGACTGTAAGAAAATGCAGATTCCTGGGTAATGGATTGCGAGTATAACCTTCTCAGATAAGGTTTACCCAAAAAAATATATACTTTACTACACTGCTGTTGAAAAAAATGTAGTTGACTGAATAAGGTCATTTCAGGCTAAGGTAACACCATACTATAATATTTATACATAGCTGGGGAGGAGATGGACACCTCAAAGTTACACATCTCATCCGTGAAAGTATTTAAATTTTACGACTTCATAACAATGGGTTGTTGCCTCACTGAGGTTTTCTCTGGGCACACAATACGAAATAAATCAGCTGAGTGAAAAATAAGAATAGACAGACCATATTATTATAAACCAACAGGAAGGATCTGGTAGCACACTTTTGTACAATTAGTGAAAAAATTTGTAACCAAACAAAGAAAAACAGGTAATAGTAACTAATTTTCAGTTGGAGAGGATAGTAATGGAAACAGATCTAAGAAGGATGTTTCAATACACTAGAAAAACTAGTTAAAAACTAGAATATGATCATAATGTGAGGAATCACTAATGAAAAATGATTATAGTAGAAAAAAATGTCTACATGAAATATCAAATGACAATTATATATACGATTCAACAAACACTGTAATTTAATACAGAATATTAAATACTAACATAAAGATAACACTGTAATTTAATACAGAATATTAAATACTAACATAAAGATAAAGGAAAATAAAGCACACACAAAAAGGAACTTTAATTATGGCACACAGATGGGATAGAAAATACAGACCATCAAATCTATAATGGCAATTTACAAGAGGCAGAATACAATGTAACTATTTGTTAGTGATTGAATATAATATTCACGCTTTATACAAATTCACAAAGAAGACCAAGGGGGGAAAAAAACAAAGAAAATGGTATCAAAGAGAAATTTAAAATAAAATATCACACAGTTAGAAGTATCAAGATATAATAAAAAGTCTGCACTACAATGAGCAATCTTAAAGAAAAATAAATGGTTACAATTGATAAAATAGCCATTGAGATATGAGTAACATGCTCCTGTTTTTTTTTTAAAAATAGGTATAGAACTAAAAGTGGATAAGCAATAAGAAAAAATGTATGAATTCAAGTCAGCAAATTTGTTCAGAGTATAAAGGATCTGCAAACAGGGGAAAGAAAACTTTCATCAAGCACAGGAAATAAAGGACTACAACAAGAAATCAGACATATTTTTTTGGAGCTGAAGAACTACAGAATTACACTGACAAGATCTCTGTGAGGGTTCCAGAGCCCCATTGTAGGGACATACAAGAATAGACCCATCACCTCCCTAAGCATGCTGTAAGAGTCGAATAATTGGGGGTTAAGTCGGAGTGCATCTGCCTGAGAGGCCAAGAACTAATAAATCTGCATACAATCAAGTCAGATCTGTCAAAGTGATGTGCACACAACACTTAGGTTCTGGAAAAAGACTTAAGTCCAGAGGTGGACAAACAACAAGAAGTTACAGAAGTTACAAGAAGTTACTGCCGAAGTTACAGCCAGTGTACGCGAGAAAGAAGAAGATAAACAGGTAGAGATATTATCACTCTGCCAGTGACTGCATGTTACCAAGAATTAATAATAATCTATGGCTGGAGAAATACAAAATGCAAACTACCTATGAAATGCACTGTCTCTGTAAGGTCACTAAGAAAACAAGAAGGAACAGGGTTAAGAATACCAGCATTCCAGAGAAAGTTAGAATAATACTGCCTCTGAATTATACTGACTAAGAAATGGTTTGGTCATCCATCTAGTGAGAGTGCAGCCAGACTGCATTTGAGACCTTTTTTTTTTAACAGCTGAAAATTTGGGAGGAAGGCAAGGGAAAGGCTAAGAAAGAAATGGATAAATGGTGCAGCTGAAACCTGCAAAAAGATGGAAAAAAATCCACTACTGCGAAGTGCAAGACAAATACAGAAAACAACAATGCTGAGCTACAACCTGGATTCAGTGAGAGGACAAATGAAGAAAGAAGTATTTAACAACAACCACCTGTGACAGAAAGTATGCCAGACATCTAAATTGTCTTGGACTACCAAAAGAATGCATGAGTTGTTTGGTACTGAAACAGTCAAATTAAAAGGAGAAAAACCCACAGTAAACTATCATGGAACAGACTATGACACAATCGACAGTAGACACCTAAAATGTACAAGTCAGAGTTTCTGCAATCATAGATGCTTTATAAAGATGCACAGAAATGAACAGTCAAGAGGTTTCTGCAGTCATAAAGTCAAACAGTTCACTGCCTCTACAAAGGAACATAACATCCAGTTGTTACCAACTTGGTTATGAATGTGAGTCAGGTATTGGAATAACTGCAACAGTGTTAGGGTAAACAGGGCACTGTCATGCAAACTGTGGCACTTCTGTTCAGACTGTGTTGCATTAGTCCGGTCATATGTTTTCCCACAAAAACCACCCATTACTGCCTGATTATTTATTATAAACGCTAACATGGTTTCATATGCCATGACTATCACTTAAAAACATTAAGCTACCGGAAATGTGCAAGGAAAAAAAAATGAACGTTTTTATCAAATATTTGACACTTTATCCCATGAATTTTGTTTCTGTTTCGTCAGAATTTAAAATAAAATAATTTAATGAATCAATAACACTAATAATTTATGATTAGTTTAACTGTTTTTCTATTGTCCAGTTAATGCAACAAAGCTGTGCATGCCACCATCAGCTTACATACTCACAGCTGAACACAACTTGAATTTATGGCAATTTTCATCACTGCCCTTCAATGTAGGATTCTGACTCATCTATGTATAACAAATAAGCACAAAAAAATCAGAATGCAGAGATGGTGAGAAAACAGGGATGACGTAATGGCATTGAGTATGTATGAAGTTGACTGAGATGTACTTTAGCAGAGTTGATGACATTAGCAAAACGAATGAACTATCTATTTATGGAAATGGAGGAAAATATATGAACAACCGGTAAGGCTAACCCGGTCAACAAATGCCCACAGAAGTCTGAAATGTTGGCCGAAAGGTGCAAATATCGCAGCCATGCTGTAAACGGACACAACGCAATTACATCTTCGGATGAACGCAGAAGAAGAAGCATATGAACATATTAAGTAGATAAGTCACAAACATGAGAACAGCCCACTAAGAGTCATCATATGGAAAGGACCGCACGGGAAAGAATGGACCCGACTGTAAGCCAGATGTGACCTAAATCGACACTACAAAAACATGATATTAAGAGCCTACAAACAACTCATAACAGGTTCAGGGTGTGGACTGAACAAATAAACTTTGCTTTCAAAGTGCTGGCATACGGGTCTTGTTAATATTCTGCCCTTCTCAGAAAGTGAAGACAAAGATTCATTTAAACAATGCGACCAGACAGCCAGCCAGTCTGCAACAGGAACAGAAGGAGAGAAAAATAACAACAAATGGTAATTACACTACATGACAGTACACACACACACTGAATAAACTGAAGGCTAAAAAAAAAAAAGAAAAAATGAAACTATAAATAAATCTTGCAACTTAAAAGTGGATAATGCACACTAACAAAGTCCTGGTTTGTTCGTCCATTTGGACTTTGACTCTGAGCCAGGGCCTGAGTTTTGCATGGACATCAATTTTACTAGCTTATTTGTGTGCAGCTGGTTGTTCCTTGCCGCTCAAGCAGATGCACTTTGAATTCAAAGGATGCTCCCAATTAGTTGATTCCTTGTCAGGAAGGCAGTGGGTCTATTCCCCCCCCCCCCCCCCCCCCCCCCCCAAAATAGGGCCTTAAACACACACAGGGAATAATAAAAGAATGTTAATGTCTTTGTTGAGAAAAATACTACATATCTTGGCAGAAGAAATATATAAAAACCCAGAATCATAAAATTAACAGATGAATTAATAAAATGCTGCAGAGATGATTGCATTTTTCCTTGTAACTTGAAGTAATGGAGAAATCTATGTTAACTCATGTTGGGTGCAAAAAAAAAAAAAAAAGATTTTAGAGTGAATCATTTGCACAGTATTTAATCTGAAATAAAATAAAGCACAAAAAACATAAGCGTCATGGGTGAATCCAGTTCCTCTTATCTTTCAATACATGTTTAAGGATGAACAATTTATTAATATTTTTAAATGTGTTTAAAAAACTGCTTTAAAAAAAAGCTTCACTTTGTTCAGACATTTATTTTAAAAATTAATGCTGTTAGCAAATACATTTTGGTTTACTTATGTCTTAATTTATATATATATATATATATATATATATATATATATATATATATATATATATATATATATATATATATATATATATATATATATATATATATATATATATATAAATAAATACGCTAGTTTTATAGATGATATAATCAGAAACATAGGGGTAACTGCACTAAACTAATTTACATATTTTACTTACTGAAAACCTGTGTTTAAAGTCAAAATGAACACAAATTGGTAACCTTTTTAACTTGACGAGCTTCACTTTATTAAACTTAATTAGCGAACTACAGAAAGTCAGCTTGAAAAGAAAGGGATGACCATCAGTGTCTCCAAAACTAAAACCATGGTGATCTCAAGAGAGGAGAAGAAACACCAGATCATGATGGGTCAGTATGCGTTGGAGCAGGTTAACCAGTTCAAATACCTTGGAGTTGTATTAGACCAAAATGGAGGCATTAAGACTGAGCTGGCTACACGAAAAGCAGCTGCTGGGAGACTCTTCCAGGCCATAAACCGAGGGTTTCTTAGCAAAAGAGAAATTGGCAAGAGGACGAAAATGGCTGTTTACCGCTCTACCTATGTACCAGTCCTGACCTATGGGTGTGAGTCATGGGCAATGACAACAGCTCACAGAAGCCAGCTGCAGGCCTCGGAAATGAGATACCTGAGAAAGGTGGTCCAAGTGACAAGAAGGGACAAAGTCCGCAATCAGACAATACGTCAAGATCTTGATACCCAGCCCTTACTAACCCGAGTGGATCAGTCACAGTTACGATGGTTTGGACATGTGTGCAGAATGGGAGAAAATCGGCCACCATGGCAAGCATGGGAGGCTAAGAACCAGGGAACCAGACCTCCGGGACGACCCAGGGTGCGCTGGGAAGACAACATCCGACAGTCCCTGACTGACAGAGGACTGGAATGGAACAAAGCCAGAAAGAAAACTGCTGATAGAGACGTCTGGCGATCTCTCTGGCAAACCTCTACACCCCAAGGTAGAAGAGGAGCGACTAAGTAAGTAAGTAAGTAAGTAAGACTACAGAAAGTGACAAGTTACTAGCTGTACACTAGTACTGGCCAAAAAGAATAATATACAGATGAAAGAAACCAACAGAAGGGCACAATAAATGATCAGGTAAAAGTGATAATTAACATACATTAGCACTCCAAATTTTCACAAAAATCTGACGACTTTCCCACTTGAAACCGGAAATCATTTTTCCTTCTCATGAATCTGATAAATTTCTAACCAAAATCTTCCATCAATGCAGACTACAGGCATACTTAAAATTTTCAGCATGTATGACTTCTGACCTCTCGTCTTCATGCTAATTTACATTTATGTGTCACCCAGATAGGACTACAACAGTATGCACTTCTATTCTGTCTTATCAATCACAAAAATAAATATTTTGAGCAGTGAAATTGATGTAATCTATTTCTTCGTAAAAATGTAATTGCAGCAGGCATAACTAAATTTCTGACAAAGGCTTAGCTTCAACTTAAGAAGAAAAGCACATCATTTATTTTTTCTGAACTCTACTTGTGGGTAGCAAAATAAACCTGGTAAATAGGGCCCAACTGGGTAATGAGAACTGGTTCACACCATAACAAAAACTTTCACAAAGATTTAAAAAAACCTACAAAAGAAGAGTTAAATTTGTCTAAAACGGCCATTTCACTGATCTATGAACCTGGTATAGGAAAACTGTCAATCTCACCCTGCGGCAGTGGGTAGCTGACCATCCCTTGACCCTGACCATTGAACTGCTGCTGTGCAGGCTGCACCTGTATACCTGCATACTGACTCATGGGCACATTCATGCTTCTGTCGATCGGAAATACAGACATTTGTCAGTCAATTTTTCATCTAGACAGGAAATGCATGTTTATCTAACTAAAAAAAATAAATATAGGACTTATTTGAGGTCTCTGGCATATCGGCACAAATTTCTAGACCTATACTGTTATAGAACAATCTGAATGTGATATGCGGCAACATGCCAGATTATCTCAAAAAGACTTAATTAGCATATTTCTGGCTAGCAAATTACAGTAATATAATCAGTGGACTTGGACTTCAGTAATTTCCCCTGGTCTGTGGGTAGTGAGACCAGACGCCCGTGTGCACTGTTGCGAACATAAAAAATCCCTTGGCAGTTGGAAATCGAAAAGAGTAGTCTAACGGCAATGCCCAGGCAAAATCTGGAGTTTAAAATCTACCCAAAGTATTTCAGGATCCTCACCAGTGCTACAGAGCCTGTACACTGTGCTGAGCTTCTTCAGACTCAGACTAGATTAGAAGAAGAACGGAGCCCTTATGGGTTACTGCCCGTGAGCCATGAGTTGATCAGTTGTTCACAACTTCAAGTGTTATAATCGTTAAATTCATTATCATGGTTCACCATTGCACATAATCACTAGAGTTTATAGAATAAGGTCTGCGTTATTTTCTTGATTGTACAATACGGTCTAGACATTCAGGCATCACCAAATTAAATCTGCCAGCAGTCACTAAGCATGGGAGTTTGTTTCTCCTCGAAACACCCCCAAAATATTGACCTTTCATGTTTAACATTACTAATCGGTTTAGTTTTCAGATTAATCAAATCAATATTATCATATATAATCATCAAATATGAACATTTAAAGGACACAAAGTCATCAAATTACTGACTCGGGGAGGACTTGAGTCATCAAGTTTTTAAAAAAGGGGATTCAAACCTATGGCCACTGGGCTAAAATATCACAGAGTGAATAATTAAAAATGCGCAAATTGATTATCTTAACTTCCTATGTCAGTTCCAGGACCAAACTGGCTGGGTGGTTGGGGAATAGATTGCAACTAGACTAGCTTGTCACAAATCTGACCAATTAACACTCTCCTGAAATCAGATGTGTTAGGTCTTGAGAAGCAGACACTGCAGTCTAGCTGCAAACCATAACACAAAATGCTAACTGCCCTTTTATGGGTGAATGAATAAAGGAGAATAAGATGCTGATGACAAAAATTACTTGTTTAACAATCTGTGTTTGTGCGCAGCCATAATGCCACATAGACTTCAACTTGAAATTGGACCAACAATGTAAACCACGGAAAAGAGAAAACTACTAGATCAAGAACAGGGTGGCTTATTCACATGACTTTTAAAAAATGCAATCAAATCATTCACTGAAAAATTTTCTCATACACATACTGATAAATAAATGAGTGAATGAATAAAATCAATTGAGAAATGATGTACTGCAGGAGCGACACATTCCAACACTTATAGACATGGCACATGATGATGTTACGACTTACCCATACGCCTGGTAGCTAGAATAACCTGGCCACTGTGCCGGAGCTGTAGGAATGTAGGGAGCGGCCTGTGGGGGCACAGGGCTCTGGTATGTTGGCGCAGTGGCTGCATATGGTGCTCCCTGATAATAACCCATACTGTAGAACTGGCCATAAGGTGACGCAGCTGGCGCGGCTGTGATTGGCTGCTGCTGTGACTGCACCATGACAATTGGTGGCTGCAAAACATAAATACGTCCAGAGCTTAAGGCTAAAGACATGGCAGGGCAAAACACACCTGGCGACCCATCTATGTGGGACTGCAGGCTATTTCTAATCATTTTGTGGTGTTTCATTATCACTGTACTGTATTGTTATGCTGTTGAGGCTATATGGCTGCGGCTATATGGTTAAGGCTATATGGTTGAACAGAGTTTCCGGGACCTGTAGCTGTTTGATTCTCATACTTGTGATATTAATCCCATAGAACAAAAAATCTGGAGAGAGAAAAGGGCAGGGCAGAAGGGTGGGGGGGGGGGGGGGGGGAAGAGAAGAACACACACATCTGGCTCAGTTCTAGAAGAAACCTTATAAAACAGACCTATATTTTTGAGAATCTTACACTCAAACCAGGGTAATTTAGCCCTAGAGAGCCGTCAGGGGTGCCCAAGAGTTGCATTACACATCGGGAGACAATGGCTGCATCGACATCTTCGATCTGTGGCTTAAATTATTTACACAAACCGATGGCAGCCCATGAGGATAACATTTGACAGTTATTGAGCAGAAGGAGTTAAAGTAACAATAAGGATAGAATGAGTTTAAGTAAAGAGAAATGCGATAGAAGTTTTAAAAGTTTTTCAAAAAATGACCTTGACTCCCAGGTCGACCCAGCCTTGAGTGGGTACTGGGTGCAGTCCCAGGAAGTAAAGGCAGCTGACACATCACCCATCTTGTGCCGACTGGCTAATAAAAATATAGGTCTAGCCCTACATGCTTGAAGGCATGGAAAAGGTTTACTTTTACTTTCACGTGTACAGAGAATAATAAACCTAGAGTGACTTGCCCGGCACTGAAAGCTAAAGTCTCCAGTTTGACATAAACAGCCCCAGAAAGAATGGATCCACTGTCACTTAACTAACATGTTGTCAAAGGTAACTAGCTCTGGATTTTCTGAAATTAGACGTGTTGAGTTAAAAGGTGCATATATCGCAGCCTAGCAAAAAACCACAAAACACTGTGCCAAACATCCTTTTAACATCAAATGCAGAAAATTATAATGATGAAAAGGAAGATAAAGGTGAATAAGAAGATAAGGAAGATGAAAATGAAGATAAAAAAACAAGAAAAAGAAAAGAACAAGAGAGGAGGTGAAGATGATGATGACAAAGAAGATGATGATGAAGAATATGAAGAAAACAACCAAAAGAATAAAAAGAAAACATCAACATAAGTACGGAATGCATCAAGTAAAACAGGCCTTACGCTGCTAGATGTCGACTGCTGGCTGGATGGATTCGATTCATTAGACTCCTTTCCCCAGGAACATTTCA
Source organism: Candidula unifasciata (assembly GCA_905116865.2). Taxonomy (NCBI): domain Eukaryota; kingdom Metazoa; phylum Mollusca; class Gastropoda; order Stylommatophora; family Geomitridae; genus Candidula; species Candidula unifasciata. Next base: position 320,614 of record CAJHNH020006246.1, on the reverse strand, counting down.
CTGGCTGGTCATTGATTGTGGTACCATGGACAGAACAAATAGCCTGTGTGGCAGCCTCTTTTGTGCCGAACCTGCAGGATGCGACAAAGAGAAATCAAGGATGAAGACCCGCAGATAATGCACTTTAAGCATGGATTTAACAGAAAAGGTTCAATAGACAACTGGAAAAAACCTTCCGCTGAAAGTTATTAGTGCTTTGTATCTGAAGAATGGGAAACTTTAAAAAAAAAAAAAAAAAAAACCATTCACACTACTGAAACTAATCATAGTAATTTGAGGAGGAAAAGGGAAAGGACCCTTTTCACCCCCAAGGCACACCAGCTGCATGAAGCCAGACTCATATTTGCTATAGACCAGACAGGTACTTGATCGATAATAAGTCAACACCCTGCTGGCCACCTTGACTTCCCAGGGCACTTCCTGGTACCCATTTAAGGCTGAGCCAACCTGGGACAATGTGTTCCTTCCTAAAATTTATTTCAAGAACTTGCAAAAAAGGATCTTTTATATATGAAGTTTGCTGCGATGCTGAGATCAAATTTAGAATAGCGTAAGAAAAAAATGGACATAACAGGGCTATTCAACTAGTGGCCCTGCGCACCAAATCTGGCCTGCAAATGCCTAGCAAGTGGCCCACGGATCCCTCGCCAACTGTATTGTATTAATGATCACTGCTGGTGTTCAGACCTATGGCCCAGGACCATCCCTATTTTCCAACAATTTGGCCCTCGACTAAACTTAGTTGAATGCCCCTGATGTAAGAGTTACAAAATGCAGTGGCCAGCCCACTTGCCTACCAGACTAGCTGTCGTGTGTTTGAATTTATTTTGATGCAGGGATGTTGTTCCACTGATATCATCATGATCATGTGCCTTGTCGACTGGCGTGCGCAATAATGCCACTCCACAATCTGCAGTCTTCAACAGCATGTATCAGTTTGTGTGCTGACACCCCTTTATGCCAGGATAAAACACTGTCAAGGGCCTCCTCATAGTGTTTCTCTTTCTTCACAGACTTTTCTAGTGGCCACAACATTTTTCAGTTACCCTCTTCTCATAACACGATCCAGAAAAATAATGCCCCGCTCGCTAGCTCAGTTGGTTAAACCTGAGTGCGCGGCGACAGGGTGACAAACTCCTCGTGGTCTGGGTTCATGACTGGGGGTAAGGCAGAAAAGCCACGTTTCTCCAAGATTTACTGTATTTATCACGGAATCAAGGTAAGACTTGCGATATCCATAGTACCGAGCCAAAGAGTTAACAACTCATAGTTTCTAAATTTAAAAAAAAAATTGATAGCTGTCTTTTTCTGATCTCTGTGTAAGTTGTCTTCAAGCCCTCACCTCTTTCAAAACATATGAGCTGATCTTTTCGGCTGTCCAAGGAGCTGTAATGATTCTCCTGTAAAATTACATCACAAGACCTCAAGAAATTGTCTGCCTGTTTGTAAATTGTCCAGGATTCACTGACATACATAATATAAGAACAGAAGACAAATATATAACGATTCGGCACATAGTTCTATCTCTCTGTGTGGGTGGGTGTATACAAAAGAGTGTGTGTGTGGCAGAGAGAGAGAAGGGGGGGGGGAGGGAGGGAGGGAGGGAGGGGAGGGGAAAGAGAGAGAGAGAGAGAGAGAGAGAGAGAGAGAGAGAGAGAGAGAGAGAGAGAGAGAGAGAGAGAGAGAGAGAGAGAGAGAGAGAGTTAAGCAAACTTACCGAATGAATGCGTAGCCTTTGTCTTTGAAAACACGCACTTCTTGAATAGTGCCATACTGTGAAAATGTCTTCCTCATCAGTTCATCTACAAAGAACAATCAGTGATAAAATATGTGTGCATTATCACTTAAACTACTGTTTAAATCTTCAACAAAAATATAGAACATTTCCACACACACACACATACACACACTCAAAAGTCATAATACAACTTATTTTCAAAATTTTGTTTACTTACATGAGTATTGTGATCTGTGGAGATGCATGAGCACCTACGCCAGTTGGCAGGGCACATGATGATGATACCATGAGTGTGTTTTCATACATTCAGTGTGGGGGATATAAAAAAAACTGCAGCTTGGAAAACAACAGCCTCAAATACTAGTCCCATGTCTACCTTGATAATCTATGTGACTGGTTTCAGTTCTAGTCTTTATCTAATTTCATTTTAAAATTTAGCTCTTCTAGTTACTCTGGCAACTCTCCTAAAACATCTCAATTCTGTTACGATTCTGTGTTCGTTTATTGTTGCAAGGATCCCTGTTTAACACTTGGCAGCATAAAGTTGGCCAAACACATTTAAAAAAAATTAGACTTGTCTTAATAGGCACAGGTATATTTCTATGTGTCAAAAGTAGTGTTAAGTTTCCCAGATTTGCTTTTGCACATTATATGGTGATTTATATATCCATTCTTCCTTCTAATGTAAGAATGGATCATAGATATTTAAGACTGGGAAGGATAACCCAGTCAACAAATGCCTGCAGAAGTCGGATGTGACCGCCAAAAGGCACAAATATCGCAGCCATGCTGTAAACGAACACTATGCAATTAATTTTTGGATGAACGCAGAAGAAGAAGAATAAATTTAAATTCACTATACTCTTCAAGACAGAAGAAAAGGCTGCAATCTCTGAATCCTGTTATATCAACATTTTCACTGCATAATCAAACTGTAATCATCAGATTCCCCAAAGACATGCGTTTATTGATTTAAAAAAATTATTGAGATTCTGGCTTCGTTGTTTTTATGACTATTTTATATTATTCACTAAATTATAAATGTTAGAAATTTAATTCTTTCTAATGAAATTCTAACAGAAAATTAATTTTCTAACAAGGGTCTTTTAGAGAGTCAAATTTATTGCAGCTTTGAAACACAACTGATATTCATAAATGTTAATCATAACTAAGTTTTTTTTTTTAAACCTGGTGATAGCTATTTCAACACACAATTAAAAAAATGCTCTTCCTGAAGATTATAAAACAAAGTTCACTCCAATACTGTGATAGAGGTGGGTAGTTGCTTCTAATATAGTATATAACACCACTATAAGAGAAAGAAAGAAAGAAAGAAAGAAAGAAAGAAAGAAAGAAAGAAAGAAAGAGAGAGAGAGAGAGAGAGAGAGAGAGAGAGAGAGAGAGAGAGAGAGAGAGAGAGAGAGAGAGAGAGAGAGGGAGGGAGAGAGGGAGAGAGAGAGAGAGTGAGTTAAAGAATCAGACCCGGCTTGAAACAAAATGACAGCTTAAGAAATAATTAGCTTGAAAAAAGAAAAGAAAAAGTGATTTTGAGAGTAGGCATGAGAGAAAGAGTGAAGGAAAGACTGGCATCTTGAGAGTAGCTGAAAGCTTCAGGGAAAAAGAAAAAAATGAGTTTGAGAGAGGGCTTGAGAGAAGGAGAAAGCATGAAAAAGAGAGAAAGAATGAGTTAGTCTGACAGGGACAGAAAGAAAGAGAGACCATGAAAGAGAGTGAAAGACTGAAGCAGCTGACAGGGACAGAGAGAAAGAAAGAGCTTGAAAGTGAATGAAAGACTGAGGCAGTCTCAGACAAGGCTTGAGAGAAAGAAAGGGCTTGAAAGAAGGAGAAAGCATGAACAAGAGTGAAAGAAAGACTGAAGTAGTCTGACAGGGTCAGAAAGAAAAGACAGGCCCTTTAGAGAAAGAGAGAGCTTGGAAGAGAGTGAAAGATTGAAGTAGTCTGACAGGGACAGAGTGTTAAAAAAAAAATGAGGCAGTCTCAGAGAAGACAAGACAGAAAGAAAGTGAATAATAGAGAGAGTGAGAGACAGATAATCTGAGAGGTCTTGACATAAAGAGAGCTTCATTGTGCGTGATAGACATAAAACAAGCTACAGAGCTTGAGAAGGAGTCTGCATGAGGCAGATAACTTCCTTCTTTGACCTCTTTCCTTTCTAGAAAATTTGGAATAGTTTTTTTTTTTTTTAAATGGGGCTTACCCAAGAAAATCACGGTTACGGGTTGGGAGTGAGAGGGAAATGTGTGTGATTGAATACTGGGTTCAAATAAACCAAAGGTTTCACTGTGTTGATGCCACAGGATCCTGATCCTGAGGTAGTTAGTGGTGGTGGAGGAGGAGAAGAAGAAGAATGCAGTGATGAACATTCCAATCCATTATAAAGTTAGGTATGCTCTTACTAACATTTATGCACTGATAACATGAATTGACGGCCTGAACATTAGACTTTCCTAAGAAAGATATAATGCTCTCAGTTCCTAGGTGGCGGCCCTGAACCAGGAAAGGGGGGAATTCGGGTGGGCAGGGAGAGAACTCTCATAAAAACGACTAGCCCAGGCAACCAGCACAGACATCATTTTGATAGCCGCACTCGGTGGTGTTCTCCAGGGACCAAGTCTCGGGCATCACCAGCCAAAACAAAGTTATTTTCCCTCAGCAATGTTTACTCTCTTCTATCCCATAAAAGTAATCGAAGAGGGAAGGATAACAGAGTAATCCCCCACTAAAGGCTTACATAAACAAGTAAAAAAGCAAGAGTTAATAAAACTACACTGTGTATTATTCCTATTTAGGCAATGAAAGATGGAAGGAAAACTTCCCATCTGGGTTTTGGGGGCTCTTTGTTTAAGAGTATCCTCCCCCCCCCCCCTTTCCAAAGTTAGTTGCTGTCCAGAAGCTGACAAACAACCAGTGACTGCTAAGTTAGTTAGTTGATAGATTATCCTCATTGCAGAACGAACCATTCAAAATGCTAAGATGAAGAAGAAAGGAAGGGAAAAGGCAACAAAGCTTTCTGAGAACCAGATACTGGGTAAGTTGACAAAATAGAACAAGGCAACTTCTACCCTAAACATAATGCTCCTGAGAAAATTTGTCCCATTTAAGCAATGGAAGATAGAAGGACAGCAGAGCAACAAAGCTTACAGAATCCTAAACAGACTGGATGAGTTAAAATCTGGACAAGGAATTGTGAAGATATGTAAACAAGTAAAATATTTCACTAAATTACTGCTTCAATATTTGTATTTTCTATTTATCCTACAGAACTTTGCTCTCCTTAAACCAGATATTTGATATATACCCCCAAAACAGTTCCTTTAGGAACACTAGCCTATAAATAATGATTCACAAACAATAGATACAAACAAACATAATCATCACAATGTAAATTTACAACTTTTGTTACAATGTTAACATTTCATGTTTACAAGACAACAATCTAAACAACTAGAGGTGGCTTTAGAAATAACTTCTATAACTAATTGTAAACATAAATAATTAAAATTCTATGGTCAACTTTCACAAGTAGTAATGGCATCCTATGTATGGTGGAAGATTATGCTCTATCATTGGTGTATGTGTGTCCGTCAATTCTACTGCCTTGCTGAATTTTCTGCCTTGTGTGTTTGTGTGCAGGTGTGCGCAGTCTGTGTATTTTTGCAGGTACATCTGAAGGTATGCATATGCCATCAATGCTTTTGTATCCTTAATTTATATTCATACTATGAATTCTGATACATAAACACAGTATGCATGACATATAAAACACAACTGTTGTGTTGAAGATGAGCGTTGGAAAGGAGTGAAAGTAAGACAGGCATGTGTGCCCAATTTGTGACCTTTTGGAAATATAGTTGGTTGAGTGGAGCTTTTGTATAGTGTGATAGTGTAATGATCATTCCCAAGGGGAAAAATAATATTGTGCTGCCTCCATAATGGAGGTTGGCTGCAATGTATCCCCTGCAATACGGAAGCATTATGTGATGAGTTCCCCAATCTTTCCCACTGAGTGACTCTGGTACCATTGCCTCAAAGCTGGTCTTTTTCTAAATCGCCCACTGCAGGAACAGAACCTTGGTAAACATCAAGGACTGCATTGAATTACCCTTTACTTAAAAGCACTAAGTCACACAGCTGTTGTTAATTTTCATAAAAGATGCACTGATATTCATTTTCTGCCTTCATCCCTGATGAAGGAAAGGCTCTCAGCCAACTCACACCAAGCTATCATGTCTGCTGCAATCTCCTGCAACTTTCTCTCTGTGTTGTCCGCATATTATTTATCTCTGTATTTCTCTTCTCCAAGTGTGTTTAGGTCTCCTACTATCTCTCTCACCCTGTGATTTCCACTGAAGGGACAATTAAGTTTTATTATCGCCAAGTTTTCTGTGTTTCCGATCTAGTGTTTCCTATCAAGTGTTAGTGTCTTTTCCTCATCTTTCCCTCACCTCTGGATTTGCTGGAATTTGTTTAGATTCTGATGTCACTCATGGGTATAAATGGCTGCTGCTTCGGAAGACTGCGCACGCATGGGTGTGCCCAATGTGCAGTGACATCGATTGTGAGAACAAAACACAAAATAACATTTTGTAGGAAGTCGGCATTCCGAAACCCAAGTTCAAGGTGCCTCCTTCGTGCCAAAGAACTGCATGGCTGTTGGGTGAACAGTCGTTAATGAAGGCTGTCAGGTCGTTGTAGGGGCGACGCCTGCTGATGGATGCAATGTCCTAAGTCCCTTCCCCAGCTAATAGTAAGGGTACTGCTGGGGCGACCATTTATTAACCCTCACATAATGCTTCAGGTCAAAATGGACGCTAGGCACGGCAACTTTTTTTTTTTTTAAGACGTGGCAAATGTTCTTTTTTACTTCTGCCATGCGGTGGCCATCGCATTTTTGCTCCATTTGTAGACTGGAAGCATATAGTTTCGTCGCCCAGCTTCTGAGTTGAGTGCATGGTATGACACTGTGAGCTACGTGTGTTTTTCGTCGGCACAAGAGATGAGCAACTATGGGGTGACCCGTTTGCTATGAAGCTGAAACTATTATTACCAGATTACCAAATGAAGTGTTTCCAATTGATAATCCAGAACAAGTGTGACAAACTAAGAGGATGGAAGAAATCACCAGCCAGTCTTGCATTACTACATGCTCAAAATATCATAGCTTACATGTCACTAAATTAAAGTCATTAGCAGTTATCTACTCTCATCGTCAATAATTTGAATCTTTTAGGTTTTAACAACAACAATGTCAAAGAACTGATAAGTAATGACAATGAAAGAAGGAAACATTACGTTATCTGCCGAACCTTTTTCTTCTTCTTCTTTGCTCACCCTTAAAAAAGCATTTTGCACACTGCGTTGTGGTTTAGACTGCAATATCCAATTTCAGCAAACTCTAAATTAGCCATACCACTTCTGATGCCGTGAAGGGGCATTGGATCTCTTCTTCTCACATCCCTCATCACCAAGGGGTCCGGGAACCCATGAAGACAGCCAGCAAAACATTAATGACTATTAGTTTTTCGACAACAACAAAGTCCTAGGCGATTAAAGAAAGAATAAATATCTGACCTGTCAAACCATTAGTTACACCTCCGCAGTATACAGTGCAATTGGTAGAACTGGACTGGTTGAAAACATCCTCGTAGACAAGTGGCTTGGCATCTATGAAACAGAACAATGGTTGACACCAGTGAGCATCAAAACACTAGGGATTTACATGTATCAACTAACAAGCATGATTACTAGAATCGTAGTGAAAAATAGGGGGCAGCTGCTATTAAGCTGATAACAAAAATACACAAAGGAGTGGACAATTTCTATTACTGAAATTAATGCGTAAATAACTGAAACATTAGAATCAAAAATAAGTATACTGTGTGTCTGCAAAGAACCATAATAACGAAAACAAAATTAAATTCTAGCAAAGAAATATGGGGGGTTGGTGGGGGGGGGGGGGGGGGGGGGGGGGGGGGGGGGGGGGGGGGGGGGGGGGGGGGGGGGGGGGGGGGGGGGGGGGGTTTAAAGAAAGACAAAACAAAAAACGGGAAAAGACATTTTTATAACAAAGACAATTTAGCTTGCTGTCTAATGGTGGTGAGTTGAAAATGTGGCTTTTACCCAATTTGAGACTGCATACAGCCAATTAATGCAATAATGTGGCCACACGGTTGACCACAGCTGGGTATATTATCATATAATTCCGAGCATGATAAGCTCATGAATACTTTACAGGACGAAACAAATAATCCTACTGTGAGCAGTGAAAACAGCACCTTTTAGTAAAAATTACTAAAATAAACAAACTAATGGTGAAAAAAGAAAAACAATATGACTAAAATAAACCAAACACACACACACAAGTAAACGACCCTTTTCACACCTCTGGAACACTGGGCATATAGTGTTTGACCTAGATTTTTATAGACCAAATGACTCCTGATGGGTGACGCATGCCGGCCACTTTTACTTCCAAGAGTATTAACTGGTACTCATTTTAAGGCTAGATCAAGCTGGGAGCCAAGGTCAATTACAAAAAAAGACAAAAGTATTGTATGGTATGAATGAAAGATTAAAATTCACAGTACCGATTTCATTGTACCAGGCTTTTTCTAATCATGCTTAATCTCTTATCGTAGGATGGCTGGCCATCTATTAAGTCTGTGGCAAACAGCAATACTCTGCAGTTTTGGCCATTACACATCTATTTCCCCCCCCCCCCCCCCCACCCCCCCCCCCCCCCATGAAGTGAATGGTGTAGTCAGAAAATGCACCCAACTATCTTATAGTGCAAGGCTTTCATAAATATACTGTTTACTGTTACATAACCATAATGTGGAGACGATAAAATACTGGGCACATCATAAAGACTGAGAATCATTAAAGAGACACCACAATGAAAAAACAAAAGCAATGAGCAAATAATGAGGCTATCCAATCAAAACCCTTAAACAAACATTGTAGAGAAAGGCCAAAGATGCTGGATCTTTTACTTCATATCGAAAGCAAGGCACAGGTCGGAACGGAATGGAGAATCAAACTGCAAGCCCTGTGTGACGTACAACAGAATGACAAGATGATGATCAGAAAATTGAGCATTTCTGTAAGGACAAACTTAACCCATAAAAAAAAAACACATTCAAATAGTGGCTTACTTTCTTTGACCACAGGGGCTGGCGGTTTCCTTGTGGCCCAGTTAGTTCTGATTGGTCGCGTGCCCAGCCATTGATTGTTCATGTTGTTAATAGCAGCTTCAGCATCCTGAGAACAGATCATACATCATACACAATTCAAGATTATAACAATAAACTAACTATCCTAGACAAAGTTAGAAATGATATTAACAGACAGACTGTAGGAACAATTCCAAGCAGCAAATTCATTGAGGAAACAGAAGATCAAATGGTTTGGTCATTAAGTAAGAATGCAGCCAGAACAACTACCATCGCAGGCGCTACACATGAAAAGATCGGAAGTGAAAGCAAGAGGCTGCCCTAGAATAATACAGACTGATGACATTAAAGACAGGGAATGACAACAGCCATTGCTGCCTATCAAGCAATGACAAGACAGAAGAAAAATGGTCACAACAGAAATTAAATGTTTCCATATTATGCTAGGTGTAACAAGAAAATTTCAACTCAGGAATGACGACAGGAGAATTGGCACAGAGCCAATACTGAACTTTATCAGCTAAAAAAAATCAAATGGTTTGGTCACGTAATAAGATTGGCAACAGACAGAGCACCATAGAAAGCAATATTATACAGATACAGTGTCGACCAAGCGGAAGATGGGCTGTAAGAATATCAGAGACACTGAAAAGTACTTTATGCCAAGCGAGCAGAAGGGCCTGTTCAAAGAACCTCTTCCTGCCTGGATGGTGTGCGGCATTCCAGGAGTAGAAGAAAGAACCACAGTAGCATGCACAGAACAAGGAAGCCCCAGATCACAATGCAGCAGACCAGACCAAAGGAAATACTCCTAATGCAATAATATCTGCCATATGGTTTCATTTAAAGAGTTCAGAATTTTCAGCATTAAATAAAACAATCAATCAGCAAGCAACTCTCACATCATCATCAACATGTCATTACTTCACACCATAATAACTCAATTACACAGTAAATATACACAACATAATGTGCAGCTTACTTCACACAACACATAGTGCATTTCATACATCATAATCGACACAAACTAAGCTGCATCTAATAAGTCCTTCTTCACATAGCACACTGTGCACCTCATTAGGTCCTACTCCAAACAACATGATGCATTTCGCAAGGACATTCTTACCGGACCAACTCCACACAACACACCATCCCTCTCACAAGAACAACAACACATAACACACCACCCCCTTCACAAGACCAACTCCACATGACTCAACACCACCCTCATAAGATCAACTCCACACAATAAAACATTCCTCTTGCAAGACCTACTTCACACAACACAACATCCCTCTCACAAGACCTACTTCACACAACACAACATTCCTCTCACAAGACCTTCTCCACACAACACACCGAGCCTCTCACAAGACCAACTTCACACAACACACTGAGCCTCCCAAAGACAACCTCACATAGTTCACTTTACACATAAAGACCAGGTAGACCCACACTGACCAGTTGATACCTAACAGACTCTGAAAGCATGCTGAGAAAGGTGAAGACAGGAATGCTTCAAGCAGAGTGGCAAGCTTCACTGGGAAGGTCATGGGTAGTGAGCATACTTTGGATCTTTTCTCTTGGCTATGCCGGCATGGTGGGTAATAAACAGGCATACAGATTGGCTGGATCTGCACCACTGGGTGGTAAACTGATACATGACAAGGGAGATGTGGTCAAGGCCCTTTGGGAACAAGCAACAGAATCAGTAGAGAAACAAGATTATTTTGGCAAGGGCATCTGGGTGTAACCAGAGGGTCTGGCTGGCTCCCTACACTCAGAGGAAAGGCAAGACGGACAAATAACCAGATTGTGACCGGTACCATCAGTACTAGAACTCTGCGCTGACTGCTAAAGATGACGACAGAGCACATATGGGAATGCCTCAAGTGCTGTGATGTCAATTCTTGACTCAACTCAACTGTCTAGTTAATACATAGAAGGAAAAAAAAAACATGTCAAATGGAACCACTGAGTATCCACAGGACTGTCAAGGTCTTTTAAAAAATAAAAACTGATAGATACTGTTCCAGCGATATAGTCACCCTAATTATACACCTCCCAATCTCAGTCATTTCCTCACCTGTTTATTTACAAATGACACAAAGCCATATCCTCTGGATTTCATGGTGGCTGGATCACGGATAATTTTACAGTCTCTGGAAATGATAAGGAAAAATACTTAGAAACACATGTAGAAAAACAAGCTGATGTGTTTACAACCAGTGCATTACTGTAACAATCTTTACACCTTTGTGAGGCTGATGATGGAGATGAACAATGTACAAGTTGGCCCATACTGCTATGATGCCTCCTACTTGACACTTCCCACATGGCCATGTATGTGTCTTCGATATGTTTTATTGTTGGGGAAGTAAAAAATGTGAAAGACAATAAATAAAGTACTTCTTCTTCTTCTTTGCGTTCACCAGCAGTACACTCTGGCGGAAAGTTCTGGTTGCTTGTCAACTACTGAACTGCAGTCCTGCTCCAGAACCTGAGTGTTGAGTGTGCATCAGTTTTACAGATCTCATTCTCTTTAATACACACTGTTGGTTCCTTGTCTCTGAGAGAGAGAGAGAGAGAGAGAGAGAGAGAGAGAGAGAGAGAGAGAGAGAGAGAGAGAGAGAGAGAGAGAGAGAGAGAGAGAGAGAGAGAAAGAGAGGGGGGGGTTTAGAGGAAGAGAGAAAGAGAGAGAAACATTGTCATTTCTCTTTTACCTTAGGAGATAAAGACAATTATATAACTATATTTTGGATACAACATGCACACAACTGATATGTCATGACCTAACTTGGTTTTTCTCTCTAAATAATGCACTATAAAAGTATAAGATACATGGAGGGAATCATGTGTAAACAAACTTACGTAACTGTACTTGAAATAACTTGTAAATATACAAAAGAAGAAAGAAAAAAGATGGAGAGAAAAAAAAAAACTACAAGATAAAATGTTTCAATGTAAATCTACACTGCCATGTTCACCTATGACCCTTCAAAAATGTTAAAGCTGTACATAAAACAAACAAGGGAAAAAAAAATACAGCAGAGCCACCTTACAAAACAGAAAGATCAGGATCTGGTGTTTTGTTATAAACAATTCTCAACTCTAAAGATGCCTGAAGAAAAAGAAGTGGAAACAATGAAAATTGTAATTTATGAAGTGGCAAAAGTAATCCAATATATAATACACAATACACACATTAGTACCGGTAACTGAGTAAGTGGGAATTTTAAAAGCACAGACAAGAGTTAGAAAAAATATAATTAAAAACAAAAATAAATTTAAAAAAAAAAAAATCTGGAAAAAAGTTTTCTCAAGTACAGCAAGACAAACAAAATATGTATAAGAAAACAACTGACACATTTTGTTTCACTGTTACTGTTGCAAATGTTCAATTCTCTGCACTCTTGGTAATAACCAGACCACTTGAAGTACCAGAAATGTGTCTAAGGTCCCCGGTGTGAAAGGCTTCAGCATCTGTGCAAGATTCCACATATAATTTCAACCCCCCCCCCCCCCCCCCCCCCCCCCCCCCCTTTTCCACCCCCAGTTACACAATCAGGATGTTGTTCCTCCATCACAAGTGATACCAATCTTTCTTCCATCCATCATGAAACTACAGTTAATTGTCTGTGAGGGATTTAGGACAATGACGGCATTTAACAGTGTCTGTAGGTAAAGGGCTTGTTATACAGGTCTTTCTAGTCTGTCTTCGCTGGAATCGCAGCCTATGGTAACAGCAGAAGGGATGAAGTTTCTTCTCTCTAAAGCACAAAACCGTACTGCAGAGACAGTGCCTTGCCATAAACCTTCTCTTGCCTGATTTTGTTACTCCAAAGGAAAGGTAACACTAATATGTTTGGGGGAAAAAGCATGCTGCAGAAGCTGCTCAGGCAGTGCTTTCTGTCTGACTTGTCTCAGCTCTGTATTAGATTAGCCTATGCATGAACATCAAGACTTCAGGTTGCATCACTTTTGTTCTAGGATAAGGGCTTGCAGCCTCTCAGGTGCTTTCAAAAATACATCTTCAGCATTCTGAGCCCTTGAGAATCACAGATGTGGATATCACCTGCTCCAGTGATCTCTGTGGCTGGCCTTCTCTTTCCAGTTGGTGACTCCAAGTGTTTGTATTTCTGTTTGTATATTATCTCTCCAACATCGTCTTGGTTTGCCTTGTAGTTTACTCAAATTCATCTCTTTTTGTATACGCATGTGCTTCTCTGTTACCTGCTCAAGAATACATAAGGTAACTTAAATGATCAAGTTATTTTCCTATTATGGGTAAACTTTCCAGCTGTTTCAGCACAAAACAAATATGGTTCTTCCTTAACTTTCCTTATACAATCTTGCTCGTAAGTGCACCCACGGTTCTTACACTGACAATTGTATTCACTCATTATAAATGCACATTTAATAAAAATTCCTTGCTGCTGCAGATTTTTCCAAATGTCAGTCTAATATCCCGTCTTTGTTAAGCAAATCTGTTGACACATTCTCCGATTGCTTTAATTTCTCCAAACAATTTTAGTTCCCGAGCAAATTCCACATTAGCTGTACATGTTTGTTTTTCAGCTTCTCTCGCAGTTAACATTACATGTTCAGTTTTAATAAACACTTGTCAAACATCAATAATTCTAAGGCCGTTCATTTCCCAGCAGCCCTAATTTCTACAAACCCAGCTGAAAATTCTTTTTATCATCAAGTGCCTTGCCGACTGGCATGGATGATCATGCCTCCACACAAGCTGGAATCTCCAACAGAATGAATCAAACCATGTGCTGAAACCCCTCAATGCCACGGGGGAGAGTAGAGGTGGAAGGAGGGGAGAGAGCTGTCAAGAATCCTCTCATTCTGTGTCTTCTGTCTCCTTCGATAAACTTTCCAATCATCGCAGCATGTTCTAGTTTCCCTCTTCTCATGACATGGCCAAAATATGATGAATTTTTTTCTGAAGGTAGTGATAAGTTGCCTCCAGCCTTTCTCATTAAGAAATTGTAAGCCAAATTCTATTGTTCTCAAAATGAAAAACAATACATGTAACTGAAAGGCAAAGCAGCTCAACTGTTTCACTTATGAATTTGCAGCAAAGCTGGCATAATTTACATATGATAAATACTCTGGCAAACAGGACAATGAATTTTAAGGACTTTGACATGATAAATGACTCCTAAAATACAAGAGGATAAAATACCAAAAGGCACACATACAAATTTGATAAAATTTAAAAAAACTTGGCCACATGTACCATTAGAGAAAAGAAAATGTTAGTAGTTTGGTGTCTGCCTGTTTATTAAAGCAAACATGAGCATTACACTTCTTCGGTTTTATTCAGCTTCTAAAATCTATGTGCAAATAATGAGTTTGTTGTCTGCCTGTTTATTAAACCAAACACGAGCGTTACACTTCTTCGGTTTTATTCAGCTTTTCAAATTTATGTGCAAGAAATGAGTTTGTTGTCTGCCTGTTTATTAAAGCAAACACGAGCGTTACACTTATTCGGTTTTATTCAGCTTTTAAAATTTATGTGCAAGAAATGAGTTTGTTGTCTGCCTGTTTATTAAAGCAAACACGAGCGTTAAACTTCTTCGGTTTTATTCAGCTTTTAAAATCTATGTGCAAATAATGAGTTTGTTGTCTGCCTGTTTATTAAACCAAACACGAGCGTTACACTTCTTCGGTTTTATTCAGCTTTTAAAATTTATGTGCAAGAAATGAGTTTGTTGTCTGCCTGTTTATTAAAGCAAACACGAGCGTTAAACTTCTTCGGTTTTATTCAGCTTTTAAAATCTATGTGCAAATAATGAGTTTGTTGTCTGCCTGTTTATTAAACCAAACACGAGCGTTACACTTCTTCGGTTTTATTCAGCTTTTAAAATCTATGTGCAAGAAATGAGTTTGTTGTCTGCCTGTTTATTAAACCAAACACGAGCGTTACACTTCTTCGGTTTTATTCAGCTTTTAAAATTTATGTGCAAGAAATGAGTTTGTTGTCTGCCTGTTTATTAAAGCAAACATGAGCGTTACACTTCTTCGGTTTTATTCAGCTTTTAAAATTTATGTGCAAGAAATGAGTTTGTTGTCAGCCTGTTTATTAAAGCAAACATGAGCGTTACACTTCTTCGGTTTTATTCAGCTTTTAAAATTTATGTGCAAGAAATGAGTTTGTTGTCTGCCTGTTTATTAAAGCAAACATGAGCGTTACACTTCTTCGGTTTTATTCAGCTTTTAAAATTTATGTGCAAGAAATGAGTTTGTTGTCTGCCTGTTTATTAAAGCAAACATGAGCGTTACACTTCAGTTTTTTCCAGCTTATAAAATGTACACTGCAACTGATGTGTCATAAACCATGCACTTTCAACATATGCTGATGTTTCTGTAGTGGTTTTTAATCATAAACTATGTGTACGTCTGATCAGTTTTAATATTGTATGTGGACAAAGGCATATACCCAATTTCTATCTAATCTTACTGTGGATGTATGAGTAAGGTAAAAGACCTGTTCAAGCCTTTGCTGCACTGGACCTTTGTTATAGTGCTGGACCTATAAAACCTTTTAGCACTTGACTGGGTTAAAGGTTAAAGCCAAGAGGATCCACTTTATTGCACATGATTTGTATCCCATATGGCTCAGTCTCTCTCCCTTCAGAATGGCTAACCATTGCTGAGAGCACTGCACAAAGCACAAAACTCCATAGCCCCAGTGACGATCCCCTGGAATATGCGTTAAAAATTGTATTAGTTAAATGAGCAGCACAGCTGTGAAATAACTCCACAACCTTCAGAGCGCAAGATCACTTTGCCATGGAGATGTTAACTTTGCCATGGAGATGTTAACATCTTGCTGCTTTCCTTTATTTCCAAGGGGGATGTACCAGTTTTTATCTTTAATTTCAATTATGTTTGGAAATAAAAAGTTCACATCACTGTAAATATTTAAATCAATTTCCCCCCCCCCCCCCCTATTTTCTTCCTTGTTCCTTTTATGGGGAAAGTGCATCAAACTGCCTGTTGTGTGCCCTTATGTGAGCAAGCTTGGTAACTTATCTTCCTATCAAAGACAGCGCACAGAAGCGAGATTTTATAAATCAATGGTTGTTTCCAGCCCTAAGCAGGAAGTAACCTAAAAACAAACAAAAAAAACTGAGGAAAATTAAATACTCTGCCTCATGGTCGCCTTATTTTCCTTATCTATTTGATAGTGACAATAATGTTGCTCTTTTTGTTACTATATTTTTTTCTTTTACTAATTACTGATGACAAACTGTGGTTAGTTGCAAGGCAGCATAGCTGTTGTTGGTGTGTTCAACTTCAGCCCAGTCCCTACACAAAATGCCTGCTTTTTCTAATTAGCAGTGTTTTGTTTACTCATCCATTTGCATCATTTTCCTCACTGTCATCAATATGAATTTATGCCACCAAGTTCTTTAGACAGGAAAAAATTGTCATCCACTGCTTGATGGGTGGCAATGGTTATTGACATTTTATGTTTATGTTTATTCAACGCATCAACATCACGGCACAAGGGTGGTAACCTATGAGTGCTCCGTTCTACTTCTAACTCAAGCCTGATTCTGATGAATCTCAGCGCAGTGCACGAACAGAGGCGAGGATCCTGAAATACTTTGGGTAGATTTTTAACTCCAAATTTTGCCAGAATAGCGCCGTTAGGCTACTCTTTTTCAATTTCCAACTGCTAAGGTATTTTTTTTTATATGTGTAACATTACACATGGGCATCCGATCTTACTACCCAGAGACCAGGGGGAAATTACTAGAAGTTCACATGAAAAAATCCCAGCCTTCACCAGGGTTTGAACCCGTGACCAGACTAGAGGCGGATGCCATACCTCAAGACCACTCAGCTCCCCTTTTTTGATTTCATATCCTATCTTTTCCTGTGTAGCACCTGCTTTGTGGAGAGCACACGTCTGTGATCCATTGCTTGATAAGTAGCAATGGTTACTCCATTCTGTTTGGATATAGAAGGCTCTGATGTATGGCAATCCAGGTTCTCCTAGGGCGACCTCTTGCTTTCATATAAGATCTTTTCCAGTGTGGCCCATGCATTCTAGCGAGATGACCGAACTCTCTGATCTTCTGTTTCCCAATGAATCTGGTGCACAGTGTTGTTCCCACAGTCTGTCTGATAGTTTTATTTCTCTCCTTGTCTCAGATGGTTAATCTTGTTGCTTCCTCAAGATATTTTATTTCACAGTTGGTAATTTTATGTAGGTTAGCTTTTGATAATAATGTCAAAGTCTGGCACTGGTATAAATGTGTTTGTTTTAATATGCTGTTTACAATCTTGTTTTTTGCAGTATTTCCCTAATGTTTATTTTTACTTCTGCCCTATTTCCCTAACTACAGTTTATTTTTTACTTATCTATTTGTTTAACTGTACTAACCCCATTTATGTTTACTTATCCATTTTGCAATATTTTCATAATCTAAATAGCTTTCATTACCGTCTGTACCTGTATCCAATTAATAACAACTAATTTTAATTTTTGTCTTAATTCCATCAAATATAAAGAGAATGTTAAATAGGGAACGCAAGATATTCACACGTATTTGGGCTGTATGAAAGTCACACAATCGGACGAATGCTCAAGTTGATTAAAAAAAATCTTTTTATAAATATAATTTTTTAGAGTGAAAAGAAAAATAATGAGCACTGAAAAAACTATGACTGTAAAAAGTTTATAGAAAAAAATTACAAGAAACTCCAAAAATATGCAGGTGGAAAGATTGAAAAAAACAAAAGGGAAACAAAAGAAAGGCATACATGTTATAGCCCTATAATCCAGGAGATAACAGAGTTGTATCTACGAGGCTGTCATCTGCATGAATATGAAAATAAGGGCAGACAATTAAATTCAATGTTAAACTTGTGTTCATGGACTGGCATATTCCTTTCTCTGCCTGAGTGTTTGTGTGTTTGTGTTTCTGAGTCATTAGGAAAATCAAAGATTGTGGTTAGAAAAATGTGCAAATGGCAGAAAATCATTCTGAACAGAGATTGTTATGCATGAGTTCACCAAATGCATTGTTTTAAACATAGATTTGTGAAATATCTTTTTGGACTGGAAATGCTAAGTCTTGAGCGCTCAGCTCATAATCTGTGGTATTTTGCTCACAACTGGCTGTAGATGTTCAACAAATACACAAGTAAAGATAATCCAACGCAAATACTGTCATATGGGTGTGATCCACTTGTATCTACTGTTAGAGGGGTGGTATGATATAGTCAGAGGATTGTAAACATTTAAAATAACTGTCAATTAATCAGCTTCATCCTGAGAGTTGTATTAATCCAGAAGCAAAGTCCTGGTTCCTCATGTAATTAGGCTGAACCCCCAGAATTACATCAACCCTGACACAGTGTACTGGACGTCAACTTTATATAAGGCTTCATATCATCCAAAAACAAAGTCTTGGTTCCTCATGTAATTAGGCCGAACCCCCAGAATCACATCCACCCTGACACAGTGTACTGGACGTCAACTTTATATAAGGCTTCATAACATCATCCAAAAACAAAGTCTTGGTTCCTCATGTAATTAGGCTGAACCCCCAGAATCACATCCACCCTGACACAGTGTACTGGACGTCAACTTTATATAAGGCTTCATAACATCATCCAAAAACAAAGTCTTGGTTCCTCATGTAATTAGGCTGAACCCCCAGAATCACATCCACCCTGACACAATGTACTGCAAATCAACTTTATATAAGGCTTCATAACATAATCCAGAAACAAAGTCCTTGATTCTGAATTAATAAAGGTCATATGAATCCAAAAAAGTCTTGGATTCTCCAATAATGAGGCACAAATGCAGTACCACAAAAGACGAGAAATAAAATCAAATATCCAGTTTATATGATTTCACTTCAAGAAAGAATCCCCATATTAATCCAAACAGAAGGCTTGTATAACTAATTAAAGAGAGACAATCATGATTCATGTCAACACAGACATAAAAGTACTGAATGATCAAGTTTATGAGACTTTAGCACAAAATATACCCATATCATTTATTATTTTTACCCATTTATTAACCCAGACATCTTGTAATCAGAGGGAGCCACTGTTGTGTAGCAGCTAGTTGCTCACCTGCTTTTCAGAAAGTCATGGATTTGAGTCCTGGCAATATCAGATTTTTTTTTTTTTTTTAAATTAGTGGCTCCCAGGTCAACCCAGTCTTAAATGGGTACCAGGTGAGTCATGGGAAGTAAAGGCGGGTGGCATGATGCTGACCATATCACAGACCACGTGCAGATAGGTCTATAAAATATTGGTCTAGCCCTCTATAGCTAAATGCCTGGAAAGGGGTCCTTTACTTTTAAACACAATTTATGAGGCTAGTTCAACCCCAGAGTCCTAATAACTCATAAAACAAACCAATCTTGCTGCTGGAGGGAGAAAGAACCACATATTACTGCACTGTTTCATCATCTTATAGCTGCTATGTTACGACAGTTCATTTGAAAAATTATGCAGTTGGGGGGTGTGTGTGAGTGTGTGTCTGTGTGTCAGTGAGAGAGAGAGAGAGAGAGAGAGAGAGAGAGAGAGAGAGAGAGAGAGAGAGAGAGAGAGAGAGAGAGGAGAGAGAGCAAGAAAGAGAGAGAGAGCAAGAAAGAGAGAGAGAGAGAGAGAGAGAGAGAGAGAGAGAGAGAGAGAGAGAGAGAGAGAGAGAGAGAGAGAGAGAGAGAGAGAGAGAGAGAGAGAGAGAGACCAGGGGCAATGTAGTGGATCCATCCATGATATTGAAAGGACTGTGCAGGGCTACACTGAATACAAAAATGGACTGACAGCACTATGTAACATATAATGGCATAAGAGGATGAGGATGATGATGTGCTAATAATAACAGTGGAAACAATGTTAACACTTGTGATAAGTATTCTCACATTATTGAAATCTGTTTTATCATTACACGTAATAAGGTTGACTTCACTGCATCACATCTCTCTCTCTCTCTCTCTCGAATTCCCCTGGTAATAAGTGTTCTCACATTACTGAAATCTGGCATATAATGAAATGTCAAAAGATGACTATTGCATAAAAATTAAAACCCATTTGGCATTCTATATCTCCCTCTCTCCAATTCCCCTGTCATATTTGTTCTCACATTACACAAACATCTGGTGTGTAATGAAATGTGAAGATGTGAAAAGATGACTTTATTGCATCAAATTTAAACCTATTTGGCGTTCTCTCTTTCTCTCTCTCTTTTTCCCCAATTCCCGGCAAAAACTATACACAGGCTGAACACTACTCAGTCTTTAAAAAAAAAAAAAAAACATGAATTCAAAACAGTGAATTTGTATAAAGAAAACAGGCCTGATGACCTTGCCAGGGATAGAATAGCCCATTATGAAGCATCTCTATGAAACAACCATATGCTTACACTGCCATGGATGCCCAGCACTTACACAATTTCCCTCCACTAAACACCATCAATTACATATTTTCAGTGAAGCATGTCAAATTTGTTTTCTTCATGCGACCACCACAGACCACTGAAACATCCATTACACTGTCAATCACATTTTCAATGAAACTTCAAATGTGTTTTCCCTTGTGACTTCAACAAGCCACTGAAACATCTATCACCCCAGACATGTCAAATGATCCTCCTGTATGAATTTATGTGTAATCAATCAAATTAAAATATCAAATCAAATATATATATATATATATATATATATATATATATATATATATATATATATATATATATATATATATATATATATATATATATATATATAGAGAGAGAGAGAGAGAGAGAGAGAGAGAGCAGGAGATAGCAGATTGTGGAGAGGCATGATTGCCCACGCAGTCGGCAAGACACCTGATGCTGATGATATACTATTTATTCGTATTCGGCCGAATAGTTGGTCCCACTATTCATATTCGGCCGAGTAGTGAAAATCACTATTCGGTACAGCCCTAATAAATCCCCCCCCCCCCCTCTCCCAAAAAAAATTCAAAGTAGACCTGCAGGTGCAATGATAATGAACTTACAAAATACTATGAAAGCAGGGAGATAGAGTTATAAGAAATGGTAGAATATTAATAAGGGGAGACACGTCATAAAAAGAGAAAGTTACACAGAGATATGGCAAAATACAAGTAAGACTGAGAGATAGGAGTATTAAAGGAACTAAAATATAGAGAAGACACAGACAGGGATACAATGAAAATGAACTAAACACACTCAAGAATCATGACCCCTACCAGACATTTAACAAAGAATGCTTAAGTCGTCACTTAATGCATTAAAAGGCAAAAAGATAAAACTGTATGTACACAACATAAAACTTCAGACATGCAGGAAATGACAGACTGACAATAAACTTAACAAAATAATGGCATATACTGGAAAAACTAAAGGTAAGAAAATAAACAAAAAGAAGAAATGTACATTTAATCTTTATGCACAGTATATTATTACTATTTCCTTTGAGCGTCTCAGTGGCTGAGTCTTGGCACAGGCATCTTCTAGCATAAAAATCCCAGCTTTGATTCTCTAAAACAGTGGTTCTCAACCTTCCTAATCTTGCGACCCTCAAATACAGTTCCTCATGCTGTGGTGACCCCCCCCCCCCCCCCCCCAACAAAAAAATTATTTTCATTGCCACTTTAAGCTTCAGTAAATATGTGTTTTCCAAATCTTAGGCGACCCATTTGAAAGGGTCCTTCGACCAACAGGTTGAGAACCACTGCCCTAAAAGGATTATAACCAGTGTGTAATGATGACCCAAAAAAATAAATCCGTAACTAGGGGTAACTAACTGGTCAGTCTACATCATATATCAGAGTCGAGAGCATGTATTTGCCAAAGGACCACTCTAAATCTTGCAAAGTACAATTTAATGCAATGCAGAAGATGAAAGTCTCAATGAAAGACATACTCTTACTGCTGAGTCATTAGTCGTCGTTCCAACATAATTCGTGGTTCCCACATCACTTGTGGTTCCAACATCACTGCAGATGCCCCAAAACTGCTCCGTTCCTGTGCCAGCATAAATCACACAAAATGTCCCTCACTGCCCCAAGTGAAAACTGGTGGAAAAACTGGTCAGTCCCGGCAGAATCTTGAAGCTTGCACATCATAAAGTAACACATAAGGCAACTGTGTAAGATGATGTGTCAACACTTAACTTACCATGCTAAAAGTAATTCTTTCTGCTGAAGCAACTAGAAAATGTTTCTTTTTTCTTTACTACAGTCAAGTAGTTTTATGAAATATTAACCTCAATTAAAATCTGCCTGTGAAACAATCAGATGATTACAGCTGAGGGAAAGATCTAGCTGAGAAAATAAAACCTATTTCATGTTTGCAATTGTATTAAATGATTTCATATTTTGTGATCAAACAAGTGTAGTCTTTACATGAATGTTTTCTCCATGCAATGAATTCTGTAGACCAGGCAGTGGCTAAGTAGTCAGGGCAGTGAATATCACTTTCAGTAAACATATTTAGCCACTTTTGCTCCGATAACAACAGGTCTTCTTTACAGGTAGTACAATGATCTGCAAACAAAATTATCAATAAAACTAAAACAGAACGACTCAGGAAAGAGGCAAACACCTCCATCAAAATAAGAGCCCTGACGAGCACAAACAATTTCAAACTTACGAGATTTCGCCATATACAGCAAAGGCATCTCTCAGTTGATGTTGTTCAATTTCAGCACTGAGGTCCCCTACAAACACATGGAAGTGTTCTGTAAAAGAAGAAAATATCATAATCAATTATTTATCTTGTGCTAACTTTGGTTAGCCATGTGTAAAAAGAAGATTTACAGCAGGGTGCAAGAAACCAGTGTGATCAATAAATAAGCCAGCAATAAATGTGATCTTGAATAGTTAGCTTTATAATCCAAGTGTACCTGGCAAAGCAGGAGAAAGAAGAAGGCCTTACACCCGTGATCACTAGAAGCTGGTTGTTGGAATGTGAAGTGCTAGATTTCAGATATAATATCATTCGAAGATGGAGCGTATCTGCCTGACAGGCAAGCAGCCTATCCCACAATTTCAATTTTATGTGATGAGATTCAAATTGTTATTGAAAGTTTATGTAACTGGATTAAAGATCTGACTGCAAGTTTACATGACTAGATTTACCCATTAATTATTGCATTTTATATGACTGTATGGTTTCTATGGCTGTAATTTATATATGTGCGTCATTACAAGTGGTATCAAATCCAAACACAATCAGAGTTTAGCCCAAGATTAAACATTATACTATATGAACAATCTGAAAATCACCGCAGGCAGGATAGTTTTTCTCACTGACTCACTCTCAGCTGTACAGGCCCTTGAGTCCAAACTTACCGACAGCACACTACAAAGTCTAACATAACACTGGAACTTGCTTTGTTGTCAAATAAGGCAGAAATTCACTTGCAGTGGATTCCGTCTCACTGCGGCATCAAAGGCAATGAAAGCGCAGATGCTTTAGCCAAGGAAGGCAGTAACAAACTACAGACCTACCAGCCACTATCTTTTCCAGAAGTAAAAACTCTTATTAAGAGAAAATCAGAAACAGATTGGAAAAACAACACTGGTTATAACTACGGAAAAGATTTTCTGAGGCACTTGAACAGAACAGACCAAGTCACAGTTTTTTGCTTATGCACTGGACACTGCAGACTCAATAAACACTCATATAAATTAGGTATGAGCCAAACAGCTCTCTGCCAGTGTCTTCGTGCTGAACAGACTCCAGAACATGTCCTGCAAGACTGTCCTCTCCTGGCGGAGCTGGGGAGCGACATATGGCAACACCCAGTAGAACTGACAACTAAGCTTTGGGGAAACCTAAGAGACCTTGAAAAAACATCCCAGTTTATGACCCACAGTGGATTATGCGCATGACCAGAGATCGCTGAAGAAGAAGAAACATTATACTACAGGAAATGAATGGTGCAGCCAACTTTACCAAACTGAATGAATACAGCCAGAAGTAGCTGAGATAATTAAAAGTCCATGAGTCCTGGGCCTCAAGAAGACGTATACATTTAATTAGAATGTATAACCTTACGTTTTAGTTTAATTAGAAAGGCTTTATATTATGACATTCTGGTTTAGTTTAATTAGAAAGTTTATAAGTATTACATTTTGAGTCAGATTAATTAGAAAAGTCATAAGTATCGGAGTTAGATTAATAAGAAAGGTTCTAGGTATTAAATTTAGTTTTAATTTAATTAGAAAGGTCATTTATTTTATTACATTTGGCTTTAGTTAAAATAATAAGGTCCCATGTATTACACATATTTTCTGTTGTCATTCTTTTGTGAAAGAGAGGTTTTCTACCCAGTAGATATAAACTGACCAGACGCACTGCCTAGATATATATAAACAGACCAGAGACACACCGCTCAGATATATGAACAGATCACACATAATTTTTATTAGTCATCAATATCGTATGTAATACAGATATGCACATTATCATCCTAATGATATGCTTTGACAGACTGTGTAATCCTCCATGTCGCTCTACAGATCTTTATCCTTGTCATTCAATTCTATGCATAAATTCTATCTATCCTCACCACCATCTTGGACTATCATTTCTTTCAGTCTCTCTCTTCTACTGCAGATCTTTCCAGTTGCCCTGATGTTCTGCTAGGTCTCTCTTCTCATCATACAACTAAACAGTATGCCCCTTCTTTGTCTTCTTCTTGTGCCTCTATCCACTGATGGAGTATAGGCCCTCTATGAACTCAGGGCAAGCTTCCTTGTCCTTTAAAAGTTAAAGCTGAGAGGATCAACTTCGCTGCACTCAGTGTTATCCCATGCGGCTCAGTCTCTCTCCACAGAACAGCTAGCCACCTGCCGAGATCTTCGCACAAAGCACAAACTTCATAGCTGTAGCGAAAATTCCCAGGGATCTACATCAAAACTGCACTTATGAACCCAATGGCGCAGTTGTGAAATGAACCTACAACATTCAGAGCATGGGGGCAAATGGCTTGCCATGAAGACTTCCTGTCCTATCTTTTGCTATCACATCATGTTTTCCATGTCTTTCTGACATTCTCAATTCGCTTCTCCATGTGCTTTTTTTTTTTCTTTCTGATTCTTAATTTTATCCTAGGCGTTCCAGTTTAAGGACATTCTAGTGACACTTTTCACAGGTTTACTTAACATGTGTCCTATCTGGCACATCTTCCTGACATCCTGAGTAACTAGAATTTGTTCAGTTCTCTCCCAAACTTCACATTAGTGATTCTTTCATACCATGTAATTTTCCACTATTCCACACAGGTATGTTAATGAACTCTTCCTGACGGTTTTACTGTAATGATCTACTCTCATTAATTTAAACAGACAAATCATTAGTAACTCGGGTTATCTAAAGTACCCACATGTCTGCTCTTTCTACATTTTAATATAAACATGCCAAACATCATAAAAAAAGGTTGACACTTAATTTCAGCAATTTATAACATCCAACAACAAAATGGAAACACACAAAAATATTTTTCATCTTAAAAAATGTAGCTTGATATGCAGACACACCCAAAAATTGACAGATAAAATGGTAAGAAGTAATTCCGACTTAACTTGCATGCCATTTTTCCAACTTGAGCGGTGATAACCTGGAAGATAGTCATTCTGATGTCAGAGCAGATATTTGAAATATGTCTCAACAAATTCAGACACATTGACACCGTGACACTGCTCTCTTCATTACCAAAATTACCACTTAAGAGTGACTTATCTCTTTGAAAAGTGTTGAAAACAGGGGTCAATGATATCAAAAGCAGCAGGGGTCACTACTGTTGAGCTGACAAACTTTGACTGGAAACCTCAGCAAGGGAGGAAAGAAAAAAACACACACATAGATACAGTCGAACATTTTGGCCAAAGTCTTTATCCTGTTCTTGTTAGCTTTCACCGGCTGCAAACGCTGGTGGAAAGCTCTGGTTGTTCACCCACTTTTGGACTCCTATTCCACAAGCTGAGTATTGTATGCATATCCATTTTACAGATGGAGCTTATCTCAAGGCAGATTGTTGGTTCTTCACCTCTTAGGAAAACACGCTGTGAATTTGAATGAAACATTCCTAATCGTTGCCTTTCAGGCCTAAAACAAGAAGAATAATTCTAAGCCTCAGCCGAAACAAGGGTGATGGTAGTGGTGGTAGTGGTGGTGGGTATGGGGGGAATGTAATGGAGCTTCCTAGACAGTTTATGTTTAGTGAACTCATTTCTCCTTCACAAGATCTATTACCCAATCTAATGAGGTATTTTAGCCATATTAAACATGGAAGCCTGGAGACATTGGTGCAGCAGAGGCAGGCCTTCGTGAAGGTGGCTACAAGATACTGGAGAGATGCACCGACTATGAAAGCACAAAGGGCTAGAGAACTGGCCCAAGACAGAGGGACTTTCAGGCATGCCGTAAAGAGAGCCACATTCTTTAAAAGACCTGTTGATTGATGAGAATGTGGTCAATAAAGAAAGCCAAGAATCTGTTTCAAAGCCATCTACGTTTCTGAGCAAATAATCACTTTTATTTTTTATATTGCTCCAGCAATGATCCCCGGCAATCTCCACAAAACCTGCAACTGTGAACTTAATGCTTCGTCCATGAAATGAACTTTCAAAGTCTGAAGTAAACGATCTGACCACTTTGCCCTGCACAATGTAAAACCATTTCTAGAACTTACAAATCCTTTACATGAAACCCATTTACTATATTTGTCTGATTCCCTCATGCCAATAAAACAAACAAGATAGAGCAGAACAGCATGACACAAGTCAAACACAGCTGAAATGAGATGACACATGCATCCATTTCGGACACTTGGGATTTGTCTGTGGTATGTAATAATAATCCTGCCTAGATTACCACAAGCTGATATGAAAAACAAACAACTGGAAGCTATTCATATTTTCTCATGTTAATCTGACTATATCTAGTATAAATGGGAAAGTGGTGGTGGTGGAGGGCGCTTGCATGTGTGTGTCCCCCCCCCCCCCCCCTCTCCCGCAACTCTCTTCAGCTCATCAGTAAAAAATCTATTGAATAATTCTTAGTTACTACTAATATCTACAGAAAGCTATTTCGGTTTCTCACAAAATTCTAAATTAGAAAGTTATCTTGGTTGCCCAAAGAATTCTTAAATACAACAACTATTGCCCACAGAGTTGCCCAAAAATGTTTGATTACAACTAATACTCAGAGAAAGCTATTTGGCTTGCTAAGAGGATTCTAAATTACCACAACTACATCCCCTGGAAAGCTTGTGGGGGGGGTGGGGGGGGGGAGAGAGAATTCTTTATTAAAACAACAAATATCCACATAATGCTATGTAGAAAGCTCAAAAAGCTCATAATTACAGCAAGAAACACATACATATAAATGGATATGTGTAGAAATTACAAGAACAGCAAAGGATAATAACTGTACAATAATATTATTAATAAGGAGTCAAAATGTGGCAACACAAAAAGTCCAGCAAAAAGTAGCAAAAGGAACCAAGAAGTGGCAAAAGAAACCAAGAAATAGCAAAAGGTACAAAGAAGTGACAAGAGGAACCAAGAAATGGCAAAAGAAACCAAGAAATGGCAAAAGAAACCAAGAAGTGTCAAAAGGTATAAAGAAGTGACAAAAGAAACCAAGATTGACAAAAGGAACCAAGAAATGGCAAAAGGAACCAAGAAATGGCAAAAGGAAGTAATAAATGGCAAAAGAAAAAAAGAAGTGACAAAATGAAAGGAGAAATAGAAAAAGAAACCAAGAAATATCAAAAGGTACAAAGAAGTGACAAAAGGAACCAAAAAGTGGCAAAAGAAACCAAGAAATGGCAAAAGGTACAAAGAAGTGACAAAAGAAACCAAGAAATAGCAAAAGGTACAAAGAAGTGACAAAAGGAACTAAGAAATGGCAAAAGAAACCAAGAAGTTTTTAAACAAACCAACAAGCAGCAAAAGGAAGCAAGACGCAGCAACATAAGGAGTCAAGAAACAGAAACAGAAAACCAAGACATCGTAATAGGAACCAAAAAGGGAGTCAGGAAGTGGCAAATTAAAACTAAAACGTAGTAAAAGGAAGCAACAAGCAGTAACATCAGGAACTAAGAAGTAGCTATTGATGGGACTACTGACTATCCTGAAGAACTAAATGCACTGCCATATACTGTCTCTACCAAACCAGCCAGCTCATTTCTACAAACACTTTCTTTTATATTCTACCTAAGTGTACATCTGCCAACCATCATTTTTCTGTTTCCTAAACTGTATAGTTAACTTTACAAACTAGCACCAGGAGACAGAGGGCAACTTCTAGGAATTCACAATTGATGGTTTAATCAAAATAATAGACACATGCATATAAAATGTATGAATGATTCTGCCATTCTCTAGAGGGGCTGCAGTACTCTGGCAGAGTTCCAAGCCTGTTTGAGCGATGGGGCTAGGTACCAAAAGTAGTGTTATTATAGGAATTGGAATATTCTTTCTATTTTTTAGGGAAAACTTTATTGGACGCCTTTCTAAATATTAAAATAGACAAATGCCTCACTGTTTTCCTACTAACAGCTGGGGAAGAGGAGAAAGGAGAGGTGAAGTGGTGATGGCGGGACAGAAGCAGTCTTCTAATGGCTATGATTATATTCATATTTAACAAAGAAAAACAAAATAAAAGAATCTTAGATGTTAAAAATTTCAATAAAATAAATGTTCCCATTAATTTAAGATAAGAATAAAGACGTTTTGATGTTAAGAAGGAAAATAAGTTGCCTTCGGTTACAATGTTGAGACTGAAACAAAACTGTCTGACATTTGGTATTACTATGAATTATGTAAAACAGTTTCTCACATATGATGTCTGGGGTCGACCCAGTCACCTGGAATGGATGTCTGGGGATTTTCGAAAAAAGGAACACCAAAAGGTCATTTAGCCTTCTGTTCCAGTGAAATATACAGCTGTGAACAAGCCTAGCTCTTCACACTCTAATAAATTAATTTCCTTTTAACAAACAAAACCGGGATTCATAAAGTGGGTACATTTCAACATGAGAAGGCGCTAGACAAAGGAATGACCAACCAGGTTAAAATTTTTAACAACGGATCAACATCATGGCACACTGATAGTAACTCATAAGTGCTCCATTCTTATTCTAACTCGTCTGAGTCCGAAGAAGCTCAGCAGCGTGCACAGGGTCTGCAGCACCGGCGAGGTTCCTGAAGTACTTTGGGTAGATTTTTTACTCCCCGGCAGCGACTTCCAACTGCCAGTGGATTTTTTTTTTTACGTGCGCAACAATGCACACGGGCATAAACATCTAGTCTACAATGATGTCAACCCTTCATTTAAAAAGTAGGCGAAGAGTGTGAGCAATTTACACTGTTAAAGAAAGACTGGGAAAAGAGGGAAAGGGGGGGGGGGGGGGGGACTATTATGTTCAACATATGAAGCTGAACGCTGGGAGGACATGATTCCCACTATGGCAACGTATTTAGGCGTAAGGCCAAAGATGACACTCGTCCGGATGAAACTGTAAACGAACGAGATCCACTAGTAGGCTTAATTATATGACACGACCAGATACCGGGAGCCCATAGATCATGTTTGACAAGCGCCGCCCAACCCTTGAGGGATGAGGAAGACATTGTGAGAGAGAAGGGAGAGAGAGAGAGAGAGAGAGAGAGAGAGAGAGAGAGAGAGAGAGAGAGAGAGAGAACAGGGGAGGAGAAGAGAGGCAATAAAAATAACAAACGAGGCAGGCAGATTTATTCGAAGGAGCATGTTGTGTGCTACGTATTTTTTTCTATAATTAGTTATCTGTCATTACTGAATTTCTTTATCGCTAAAATTTAATTTGGTTTTTCCACCGCTGTACTTCAATCCTAGGGGACAAAATGCCAATCACATCTCTGGCATCACTAAACATCCCCTCCACCTCACACTGTGAGCCATCGTGGCACAGCAGCTAAACGTTCGCCTGCGGATCGGAAGGTCTCAGGTTCGAGTCCTGACGGAGCCGGACTTTAAATGACCTTGGCTTCCAGGTCGACCTAACCTTGAGTGGGTACCAGATCCAGTCCTGTCTAGTAGATGTGGCCGGCGTGATGTTGAGCATCAACCACTGAGTACCGATAGGTCTAAAATATAGGTCTAGTCCTATTTGCCCAATACGTACGAAGAAGGCGTGGACAAGGGTCATTTCCTTTACTTGACCGCCTCACATGGACCCGACTGGCTGAATCAAGGTCCCTACAACAGGGACGACACTGCAAAGGAAGAGGTATCGGAATTGTAACCTCCAAGCCTGAGTCTCGCATACCCTCTGTCGAGCCAATGGAAACAATATTTGAACTCTCTCTCTCTCTCTCTCTCTCTCTCTCTCTCTCTCTCTCCCCTCTCTCTCTCTCTCTCTCTCTCTCTCTCTCTCTCCGAGGCACACACTCAAAAGAACAAAGAAGGGGACGGGAAAAGACGCACAATCCAGCAACCATACATTTCAATCAGCCTTTATCAATGAACGGACAAAGTAACAGACACAAACCACCGCAAAGGTTGACTTGACTTACAAGCACTCTTGGGTCGTCATCAATTTTGATTTTCCTGGAATGCAGTCACTCCTATGTGTGCCGTGGTTATATAGCGGTAACACACCAGTGGTATCAATATGCCGTAGAACAGCTGCCCTTTCTTCCCCCCCCCCCCTCTTTTCGTTTCTATATTAATGCCTAGAGCCTTTTCCAAACCATCAGGCGTGTTCGGCTAGAACTACGTTTTTATACTAGACCAACCGGCACTTGGTCGACCTGGGAGCCAAGGTCATTGCATGACTAAAGTCCGGCTCGGCAGGACCTGAACCCCCGACCCTCCGAGCCGCAGGCGAGCGTCTATCTGCTGCACCAAGGCGCACAATTCACGAAAAAAATGTATGTAAAACGGAGGCATACAAAAGAATTTTATGAACCTTTTTTTTTTCCCCCTTACTGTTAATTAAAAAGTGACTGCACAAATGAGAAAAGGTCGGTTTCAGATGAAAGTGTCAAAACTTAAAGACTTTATTTTTGAAAAAGTTCTGGATAAATGGCTGCTTCCTGCCTTTTGCCTTCTTCCCTCTTCACTAACAAGATCTAAACAGAAGGGAGGGTGAGGCAGGGTCGGTGGCGGATAACAGAGACCGGATAATTGAGGCTCTACTGTATTAAGAGAATCTCGTTTACATGCCACTGAAAACACATCACTGGACAGAATATGAATACGGCAATGGACAAAATTCAGCATTAGACAGAATACAGCAATGGATGGACAGCTGGCTAGAGTGAAAACACACACCCATTTGAATGACACTTGAGTCAGCATGAGGCCGAACAGAGACATGATACTTGGTCCCCACCCACAGTCTAGAGTGGGGAGAGATTGCCTGTTGAGCGAAGATAAAAGAGAAAAGTAAACAACGAATAATTAGACAGAAACGAAATTTTGCTTTGGTTTGTTGCAGAAAGATGAAACAAAATTAAATACCTTAAAAATTGAGCCAGAAAAAAAAAGAGCAAGAGGGGTGACGAGGATTAAAAACAAACGGGCATTACAAGAAAATATGGGAGTGCAGATAGCAACATAAATATGTCAACGGGGAGGAAGAGGACAACGGTTTAGGGGACATTCTTCGAAAGAGAGGTATCGGAAAAGCCAGAACAGAAGAACCAAAAAATAAACACCACCAAGAGAAAAGGTCAAGGCAAACAGGCAGAAATATGTGAATGGGATGAGTAATTATTACATGAAATAGAAAGAAATGGAGAGAGAGAGAGAGAGAGAGAGAGAGAGAGAGAAAGAGAGAGAGAGAGAGAGAGAGAGAGAGAGAGAGAGAGAGAGAGAGAGGGAGAGAGAGGGGGGGGGCACGGAGTAAACGTATGTCTCAACTGTATGTTAGACAAACGAGAACTTCCATATACCTGTGTATAAAATTATGAATGTTGAATTAAAAATCGACATCACAGCACTCGGGACACTCCCAATAGCGCTTCGTTCCCGTGTTCATCAGCGAGCAAAGAATTCCAATTCCGATGCTATCTGTAACTGTCTCGACTTCTCCTTGAGTGTTGAGCGTCGGTCAGATCCTCTTGGTAGCTCCCTGCAGAGCCATTCTCCAGTTTTTTTTTTTTTTTTTAAACCAGACACCATGAGCTGTTTGTTAACCCTTCGGCTCGGTACTATGGATATCGCAAAAATTCGGACTTGATTCCATGATAACCGCAAATCAGGGAGAAATGTGGCTCTTCTGCCTACCCCCGGACCACAAGGAGCTCGTCATCCGGTCGCAGCGCAGCCAGTTTCACCCACCGAGCAAGCGAGTCAGGCCCTCAAACTGTTATAATCTGTTTGTGCCTCCGCATTGTTCACCGGCTCCCAAAAGGCGCTCACAAGATCTAGCTTGCATCAGGTAGTGCAGAACTGGCCAGTCTATCTGCCTGCTCGTTTCCCATAACACCATCAAAAACCAGAAGAACAACACCAGAGGCGCAAACTACTCGGTGCAGAAACATCTCTACCAATGCATCGTGCGTCGTGGCAGCGCCCGTAGCAAAAACATGAACTACAGCGCTCACTGTCGCCATGCAGCCCCATTTCGATTTGCACGACATCAAATAAAAATTGCATAACTCGTCCTCCGAAGCAGCAAATTACGGCAGAATCTGCAACAGCTTATAACACAAAACCCCCGTCACCAAGCAGAATAAAATCGCGTAACGTAATAGGATATTATATTTTTACACAATGTGCCAGTGCCTTCATAGAAAGCCATGGAATAGATGATTGAATTTGGGAGTTGATAAATCTTGTGTCAACAAGATTAGATGCGGCCAAATTTACATCAGGCTTTTGCCACACACAAACCAGGGCTGACAATGGGGGTTTTTTAATTGCGTGTGCTTTTTTTAAAAAAACCCAGCTAAGCTGTACAGAAACCCAAGCATAAGCAAACCCCCTGATCTTTAACAATTACAAATTTAATAGTTACGAAACGAAACATTTACCCACTTTTATCTAAGGATATATTTTAAAACAACCCAAATTTCAAAATTTAACCCAAAGTGTTAAAAAAAAAAAACCAGATCTGTGGGTAAAAACCCATCATTGGCAGAACGGACAAACATTTGGGAGGAGGGAGCTGTGTGTGACTGGGGAGACGGGAAAGGGTCAGGGAAAAGAGGCTAGAAAGGGATCCAACCATTTTTTCTTATGCATGACACAATGAGGACGGGGGTGGGGGTGGGGGGGGGGGGAGTAAGATGCACGTAGAAAAGGCTGGTCAGTGAGACAAGACAGATGGCCCGGCAGCCAGCGGTGGGGGAAACCGACTAGCAGAACGCGGGAACTGTGGCTGGAGACAAAAACAAGGAAATAAATTTAAGACGAATAAACTCTTATTGATCAGATCTCTCTGAAGCACGATGGCGATATTAAACCCACTCCTATGAACTAGAAATGAAATTGGATTTTCTATTCCGGCATGCCAACAAAGCTGGCAGCTTTTCATTTGCCTTCGCTCAAATCGACTGCCTTAAAAACAATGATCCACCCTGCAAGAGTTTTCTCCCGTCATAAAATAGGAAAATAAACAAACAACTACTGTCCTTGTGTGATAATATAAATGAAACAGCATTGCCGCAGAGGATTATGACAGCACTATGTGACAACTTCACAGATGTTCACTGAAAGAGAAGCTACGCCCAACCTGCCGGAGAAGGCAGGCACGTTTTTGGGCCGGCACGCAAGGACACGCTCCAATCACGTCCTCTGTGTCCGGTTTTTGTCCACCCGTGGCATGTCATGTGATAGAGGCACGTGCTTGTGGCTCGCAGATAGCGTGGAAATCCAAGTACGGAAGGACGACACAAAGCAAGAGATGATTAAAAAAATAACGTTTCCGCTTACGTGAAGTTATTACAGATTTATTGAGGGAGACAGAAAAAAAAGGGGGGGGGGGTGGCTACAGAATGAGGTAAATAATGACAAAGGGTGATTGCAAAATGACTCAGTGAAAGAGACAGCGACTTAAAATAATAATAAAAACAAGATCAATCATTGTCGGGATTTCAAATGTAAAAAAAAAAAAAAACAGACACACACAATGCAAATCACCCAAATAGTCTAAACATTCAAAACCGCAGTCAAATACAGAGTACTGCTGTAAAAAAGAAGACTGGGAGGTGGACACAATCACAAGATATCGCATTGACAAGCAATACACTGTTTGTAGCAGCAACTTGTCATTGTCAATAAACTTTATTTTTGTCTTTGATAAACGTTTTTTTCTTTTTTTAA
This sequence comes from Candidula unifasciata, assembly GCA_905116865.2. NCBI lineage: Eukaryota > Metazoa > Mollusca > Gastropoda > Stylommatophora > Geomitridae > Candidula > Candidula unifasciata. The sequence continues at coordinate 286,356 of CAJHNH020006246.1, read as the reverse complement.
AGACAAATCTGGCCATTTTGGAAAGCTGCTGTCTCCCCAAAAAACCTGTCTGACCTTTTGGCGATCTTTGGCTTATTCCCTAAGCTGACAAACTTGTTTCCCTAAAATGTGTTTAGTTCTTACCAGCAAAATGGGTAAATATACAGAACAGATGTGAGAAGGGAAAAAAAAGGGTGGGCGCTTTGGCTGGTACTGTAAGAAAAACTTGCTTAGTACTTAAGATGAGAGATATATGCAAAGTTGCACCACTTCCTCTGCTTCTACTTCCGCCAGAGTTTTAAGCCAAGGAACCATGGACACTAAATATGAAGCGCGCTTGTTAAAGGATATGTTGTCAGACTATGGGAATTATTTGTTCTTTAAGTTTGGCTACACGCGTTGAACAAGAATTTGAGAGACTAGCAAAGTAAACCTGATTCTCATCATGTCTACGAGAAATTGTTCTTACAGCACAAAGTCTTTGGAACAAGCTATATAGTGTCCGTCGACACAAAATAAAGTACAACCCCTGTTAAATCTGGAGCCAAATTCTTAGAAGAATGTGATCAGTTTATACAACAGAATAATAGTCCACATGCTCATCAAGGAACAGAATATGAAAAAGCAAACCGTATGACTATATTCTTCTCTTCTTCTGCCTTCTATCCCACAACGGGACATATGCCCTCAACCAATTCACGCCAAGTCGTTCTAAC
>CAJHNH020006246.1:242500-285240 GCA_905116865.2 Candidula unifasciata | reverse complement strand
AGAAGTTTTTCATTTGGAGTGAATTTTTCTAATCTAACCTAAGAAACAGGATGAGATTTGACCTCTTAAATGCTATCATGACAATAAAATTCGACCTGATAAGAGTAGGAAAAGACTGTTCCACTTATCAGCTCCCTGATTGGGTATTAAAAGAAACTGGAACAGCTAAAGCATACCAGTCATTTTGGATCTGAAGCTTTAACTTCATCATTCAAGCTAAGTTTATCCTATGGATCTTGTAAGGCAGACATCAGTGAAGATGAGGACATGGTTCTATAGGGTAAGTCTATCAATTGCTATGTAATTTGTGACTCTTTCCATTTGAATGTTTTTTTCTAGATGTTTTCCACGCAAATTTTACATGTTTTTAGATTATTTTTTGGGACTCTGTTTTGGATGTTTTTTGTCAAAGAAAAGTGGCAACACTGGTGTTCTCTCTTGTATCATCCATCAAAATAAAAGCCGGAGCACCGCTGCACCTTCTTGTGGCAACAGAACGGCTCCTATCTAAAGCATTTTGCAAGGCCTTTACTGCACCCCCTAATATGTTACAGAACTTGTCGACTGACAAAGTGTATGGTGCTAGCCTCGGTGGATGACCATGATTTGCTGCTTTCTTATCACGTGAGTTTAAATTAGCAATTCGATTCCTCCTCCTCTCTCTCTCTCTCTCTCTCTCTCTCTCTCTCTCTAGCCAGTGTTTAGCTGATTTTCTAAATTCTGAGCCGTGCACGTAACACGTACATTCCGCTAATCAATCAATCGATCAATCGTTCTCCCACTGAACACAAAACTCTCACATCTGTCTCCAAAACCAACCGAACCGACCCTACAACGGGTTATCTTCGCATCTAATTAAAAGGGGAGTTATGGCTCCGAGTCGCCGAACTTTGTCTTTGCATTCTTGTGCCTACAATATTCATTATTTCACCCGCGGTTCCAGTTTGCGTCGATATTCGATTGGCTAACTTTCAACTGTTTGCTCGGCTTGCTTCTCAAGCAGCTGCTATCCAAACGCTTCCAAGTGTGTTAAAACAGAATTCAGGGATGTATCGGTATTTTCCATTTGTAAGAGAGATAATAATGATATTGATGATAACACAAGGAAACACGATTGTGCGTGGCTAAATATGTACGTACGTGTGTGTATATGTGCACTTATGCATGTATGTAGTACGCACATACGTGTATATTTACTGGGAAGCTAGGAGTCAGAGGAGCAACGTCCTGAAAATTGGCGGAAAACACTGGTGTGTACTAATTAACAAGAAGCGAGGAGGTTATATAGAGACCAGGACAGCAGTTTTTTTTACTGTTCCTTGAAAACAGTACAACTTTAACGTTTCATCATACCAGCCTGAATGAACACTGTAATATGTGTCTGTGTGTGTTTATATTTATAGATAATATTACAGTCCATGTATGTGTGTGTGTGTATTTGTGTGTATATATGAGACAGAAAGAATAAGGAGACGATGGGCATAAGAAGAAAATAAGAAATATAAAGTAGGCCTTCTGACTTCAAGACAGATAAATGAGGAAAAGAAAAGACGGGATCTTGCTACGATAGAGACTCCAGCAGGTATCTGAAGCCTAAGCAGTTGTAGACAGATGTGATGCACCCCTCGCTCAGGAGGTGTACATTTTATTTTCATACCTGATGCCTTTTTATTGAACAGTGGATTTTTTTTTTTTATTTCTTTATGCTGAGCCAAATTTAACAAACGTTATATAAGGAAACAGTCAAGAAAAATATATATATAGTTTGTGTCTTTTTATACTACCAACAATCTGTGTAAACTGTCATATTCGGTAGTCATAGACCTCCTCCCCCCCCCCCCCCCCCCCCCACATCTATAAACTCGTTTTAAAGAACTAGACCAGCCACCCGGATGTGTCCTGAAACCCATAAAACCTTTAAACTAACATCAATTTCCTTTGTGAGGCCTAAAGCCCCGCTGGGACAAGGACTGTGATGGGGAAGGGGGGTGGAAGAGTGATACTGCCTGATGTCCTAATAAAAACATGAGGTAAATATGACTAATTGTGGCTTTATTAATACAATATCTGTTGAACCCAAAGGGACAGAAATCACAGCCGAGCTGTAAAACCACAATATAATGTACCAACCGGCCTTTTAATGGAGAATGTAGAAGAATAACTACGACCACAAATACAATTTCCCAAAACAGACAATAATAACGAAATTGAAACAAAACTATTCCGTGCCGTCAACAGACTGGAAAGGCAACGCGCGGACAATTAACACTAGCTGCTATATGCCGCCAGCAATTAATGACAGCGCAAACAACGACTGTCGCCTGGTGGGCTCAATTCCTCCCGTCAGGAGATTAATAATAATGGAAATGGCAGCAGAAATCGTGTCTCGGTCGGCTGCAAAACTGCCACGTCGCCGAGTCATTTGCTACCCCAGCACGCCTGTACGCCCAGGGAGCATATTTACTGGTGGCTATACTCTTGATGATCGCTCAGCTGTCTATGGCAGTTATTGGTGAATTGCAGACTCAGCCACTTCTGGGACCAATAACTCCACTTAACTTATTGGTGGTCCTGATGAGTTAAAGAGAACCGGCATCAAAACGCTTGGGACATCCCCACAAGCGACCCGTTACCCATTTGCTGCAGCTGGCGCAGAGCTCCCTTTTCCAATGACCGTCTTGCTTTTCCTCAATGATAAGGTCGACCAGATCCCGTGGTCACTATCTGTTGCACCATTCTCTCCTGGGCCCTTTGTCCTATCTAGCGCGTCAAACATCAATTCAACACCAAGTGGTGCAGAACTTGCCAGTCAGTCTGTCCAAATCAGCTCTTATATTAATATATTCAACGCCCGCTGTTACTTTAGCTATTTTTGTAACGTAACTTTCTGTGATAGTTATGGTTGAAGGTCAGAAATGGTAAACGGGGATCACACACAGTATCTGATAACTTTACACACACATACACCGGCCCGCACACACATACACACATCAATATACATACGTACGTACATACACCCATACAAACATTAACATTACATACTCACATACCAGATTTGAACAAGGCAGATGTGGTCAAGGCCCTTTCGAAACAAGCAACGGAATTAGTAGAGAAACAAGATTATTATGGCCTGGAGAGAATGAAGCACCTAGGTGTAACCAGAGGGTCTGCCCGCCTCACTACACTCAGATAAAACGCAAGACAGACATATAACCAGATTGTGAATGGTACCATCAGTATTGGAACTCTGCGCTGGCTGATGAAGATGAGGACGGAGCACGCATGAAAATGCCTGGTAAGGCATTACAAGAACAAGACATACATAACTAAACAACTAGAGGCGGGTAAGACGCTATGAGGACAAGATACAGATAACCGAACAACACAACGTTCAGCAGTACTTACTACTGGTGTCCTGTTTGGGTGCCGTGCTGGGAGAAGCGGCCCAATTGACCTTCATCTCCTGTGAAATATAAAATAAAAAATAATTAATGGCGCTGGTAAAGATAACGACTGCAACTCAATAAAAAAAGTGTGTGAGAGTGAGAGAGAGAGAGAGAGAGAGAGAGAGAGAGAGAGAGAGAGAGAGAGAGAGAGAGAGAGAGAGAGAGAGAGAGAGAGAAGAGAGAAGAGAGAGAGAGAGAGAGAGAGAGAGACTGAAACCAGTAAGAGAGATGGCGTATTAACAACCTGTTCACTAAACCCCTAGCACTTCTTCCTTCACCGGCTATAGGCTTCCTGGGAAAATTGGGGGGGGGGGGGGGGGGGGGGGGGGGGGGGGGGGGGGGGGTTGCTCGTCCATTTAAACTGTGGCTTTGTGCGTACATCCGTTTGACTGGCTCACTTGTGCCGTTGGTTGTTACTACCAATTAGTCTATTTTTACCACATGCTTGTTGGGGACACAGTGGGTCTATTTCTTGCGCCCCCCCCCCCACCCCCAGTATCCCGAAACCCACACGGGGAAAAACCAGTCACAATCAACGCAAATCGGTCTTTTGCAAAATCACCCGAAGATTAAAAACATATTACAGAATTACAACCAGCGTTCGTAACCCCTTAGCGCCGACGAGTTATAAGCACACTAAGAAATCACAGAGCTGGTGAAAATCATAACATGGGGAGAGGTGGCGGCCGGTGTGCCAACTGATTTTCAGAACCCGCTCAGATAACTAAGAAAACAGAAATTGCTAAAGATCACAATAATTAATAATTTGAGAAGCGGAAATAACATGCACGTTCTCAAAGATGTCTTTATCAATTTATAATTACTAGCAAGCGCTTCTTAAGCTTATAGACATTAAATGATTTAGTTCTTTATTTAAAAAAAAAAAAAAAACATGCACGGAAAGGAACACGCAAGAGGCCCAAGTCTTTAAAAAAAAAATGGCGTTACAGGATCTGAATAATATAATTAACAGAAACATATTTTCTGAGACAAATATATCTAACAAAGTGATTAGTGAGGACTACTATCGCAGCACTTTCAGACAGATTCCTAGGCGTCATAGCCTCCTCGTTTAATAGCCCACAAGACCATAACGGCTAATCTGACCATTTATGTCTTGATTAAACAGTTTTGTGTCCTTAGAGAAATACCCATTTCTGGTAGCTTTATGCTTAACTCCCATAAACACGGACATTGACAGGGATATGGAGTCACAAGTCTTGCTGCAATCGGGGTGTGTGTGTGTGTGTGTGTGTGTGTGTGTGTGTGTGTGTGTGTGTGTGTGTGTGTGTGTGTGTGTGTGTGTGTGTGTGTGTGTGTGTGTGTGTGTGTGTGTGTGTGTGTGTGTGTGTGTGTGTGTGTGTGTGTGTGTGTGTGTGTGTGTGTGTGTGTGTGTGTGTGTGTGTGTGTGTGTGTGTGTGTGTGTGTGTGTTGTGTGTGTGTGTGTGTGTGTGTGTGTGTGTGTGTGTGTGTGTGTGTGTGTGTGTGTGTGTGTGTGTGTGTGTGTGTGTGTGTGGTGTGTGTGTGTGTGTGTGTGTGTGTGTGTGTGTGTGTGTGTGTGTGTGTGTGTGTGTGTGTGTGTGTGTGTGTGTGTGTGTGTGTGTGTGTGTGTGTGTGTGTGTGTGTGTGTGTGTGTGTGTGTGTGTGTGTGTGTGTGTGTGTGTGTGTGTGTGTGTGTGTGTGTGTGTGTGTGTGTGTGTGTGTGTGTGTGTGTGTGTGTGTGTGTGTGTGTGTGTGTGTGTGTGTGTGTGTGTGTGTGTGTGTGTGTGTGTGTGTGTGTGTGTGTGTGTGTGTGTGTGTGTGTGTGTGTGTGTGTGTGTGTGTGTGTGTGTGTGTGTGTGTGTGTGTGTGTGTGTGTGTGATTTTTTTCTTCTTGTATGAAATTATTTACATCGCTCCTGTCCAGTGCCGGACAAGTCATAGTGACCTAAGTTAAAGTTGAGTTTACCTTAAAGGACGTTAGAGAACCAACCCCAGCATTTTTTGGCAGTCGTGGTTTTTCTAGGCAAATTTTACGCTCAGTAGTTTGCCAGTGCTTACTAAGCGGTCAGCTCTCCTTTACACTGTCGAAGCTAACGCACAAGACAAACCGTCCCCGTCCGTAGCTGGGATTGAACCCGGCACCCCGGCATTACGAAACGCGTTTGCAACGCCAAAGCCACAGACGCCGACCACAGCAACTAAGGTGTTCACTAACCACGCGCACTGTCTCGAACATCCGTAGGAGCCGACAAAAAGATAGCGGTTACACTACAGTGCTACACCATCGAACTGCGTTCAAGGCTGGTTAATGACAAACACATTTATTTGGTCATGTGGTGAGAAGAGAGCGGGACCGAAGAACATCCTGACGACCGGAAAGATCTGCGACAGAAGAGGCAGAGGCAGGGCAAAACAACTGAGATGGTTTAAAGCAGAAGAATATGGAGCAGTGCTTTCCCATTAGATTGTGGTGAAGATCACTTTAATTCAAAGTAGCAATGATCAATGATTATGAGTACGAAGGTGGCTGATTAGTCAATATGACCCCAGAAAGTCCATGAGCAGTGCGGACATCAGGTGGAAGCCGCAGTAAGTGTGGGACTAGCGACAGGGTTTTTTTCTAGTCTGCCTCCGTTTCTCTGTCTGTACAATCTCTGCTGCCTGGAAGGCTGATGCACCATGCCTGAGGGATGTACTCCATCCGGAACGGTCCTGTGCAGCAGCCAATTACGTCGCTGTGTTGATGCCAACAGAATTGAGAGCAGTTTTGAGAGCGTCCTTATGGCGCATTTTCTCTCCTCCCTGGGACCTTTCTCTTACTGGAGCTCTCTTTGGAAGGCGATCCCATTAAGTCAGAACTACGGACCTGTCTCATTTGTCTGTCTGCCACGGAGTCCATATTTTTTTAAGTTCCATTATGTCTTCCTCTGTATCATTTCCCGTGAATCTTCGAAGATGATTGTTCCGGTTTCTTTCTTCTCAAAGTGTGGATGAAAATGTATGTTCTGATTATATATGTTGGATTTCAATTTGACAGTTTAGTTAAAAGTTAGCTGCGTTTCATTTACAAGATGCTGCAAAATATACCCCTGCATTTTGTTTGGGCTGTTTGTAAGTTCGCCAGGCAACTTTATGTTCCGCAGTGTGTCATTTCTGACTGGCACTGTGCAATAATTTTATATGACTTTCACATTTCCAGTGACGCCAGGAAAGCTTCTCCCGCTTTCTGAATTTGCTGTTCTAGACCCTTCCTAACTGCAAACAACCCCCCCCCCCCCCCCCCGAAAAAAATTCTTCCAGTTTTATGAAATGACACATTTCAAAGAGCTCCATTTTGGGTCACAGGTTTTCCGGTCGATGGGACTTTTACTGATATTCTTTCCATTTATCTAGATATTCACATTCAATAAACTGTATCTCTTCTGGCTATGAAAGCATGCGTGTTTATCAAGTTCTAATACATTACGACAGTGGTTCTCAATCTGTGTGACTTGCACAGGTCTTTATATAATCAATGCGTATGGCGGAGCTCCTGAGACCTACTGTTAGCAAAGGTTTACAAGTTAACGATATTTAGAAATAATGTTAAGAAGCAGATGAAAAATGCTGCAAACAGCACATGAATGAAAAAAGACAAAGAATAAAAATGAATGAATAAATAATTAAAAGGAAATATCTGTCCATAACGTAATTTCTAGTTCCTTTTTTTTTAAATTCTAATTGTTTTTTTTTTTTAAATCTTTAACTACATTCAATATTTATTTTTTAACCTCGAGTAGCCACAGAGCCACTGGGAAGTGCATGCGACAGAGCCGCTGAGACGTGCGCGTGAACTCCTTGGAGCTCTGCCGAGCACAGGCTGGGAACACCAGAATTATTGCCAAAGAGTTCTAGAAGGCAAGATTCTCGTTTCCCATGCTTTTAGAAATATCCAGAAATTAACAGTCTTACAGTACAGCCAGTGTTGCCACTTTGGATGTTTTACATCTAGATTTAGATGTTTAAAAATATATATTTTGACTCCGTTCTGGATGTTTTGTGTCAAAGAAAAGTGGCAACACCGAGTACAGGGGAGATGAGGAGTGCCTGGTCCACATAAGACCTATGAAATTATTTGGCCTAGTCCTCCCAAGGCAAGCGCAATTAAATAAATGGTTTAACAATAATGGAGGCTAATTTTTAATTAGACAATTTTGTATGGCGACGTGTATAAATATACAAACACCCCTGGCGGATCCACAAACACTTGGGAGGCATCAATTGGAAGGAAAATGCTAATCGCAGAGATGAATGGAGGCGGGTGATATCAAGGAGGGTGATATTTGCAGCAAAGAACATCAAATGCGCGATATGCTGAAGAAGAAAAGATGATGAAGACGAAAAACAGGAAGAAAACTAAAAAGAACCTAGAGTTGTCATGAATTTGCAAAGGTGCCACAATCGTGGGACAAAATCAAGATGCCTAACGCCACAATGGTTGGATTGCTAATTGGGCGAATTTGATGTTAATATTTTCATTATGTATTATACAGACAGACTAATAAGCAGATACTCTGACAGAATACAAATTTTTTTGGACAGACATAATCTTCTTCTTTTTTTTTTTTTCTGATGGTAAGCAACGGTATGCAGTCCAGCATTTTTTAAAGGCCTTTCTTTTCAGCACTAGTGTAATAAAAACTGTATATGCAAACCGGCAACTTTGATTAGACACCCTGTGGTAAGTACCACAACCTTATTTACTAGAATTGAAAGGGGGAAAAGGGACCTAGACAAACATAAATATAGACCAACTTAGAACGCATATCTTGAAATTGTAACAACAAACAGACCACATAACGCAGACGCAACTTACAAGTTGCACATACAAAACACACTTTAATATCATTAATAAAACAAGAGCTGGCATCCGATCAATAGATAACAGTCCCACAAGGGTTGAAATAACATCTGACAGACCCCCGTCCCAGATACCAGCAGAGATCAGATGCAGTGCTGATGACATCTGCCCAATCTCCATTTGTCCTGGTTCTGCAAGAATGATGGTGACTAACCGGTCTGCAATGCAGACGATGGTGACTGCGTCAATTAGGCGCCCCCTTGGCAGCTGGTGTACATACGGGAGGGCAAAGGGCGTTGGTGTACTTGAGTACACTCTATGGGGAAATGAGTAGACGACGAGAGCCCAGAAAGCTAATGTGGGCAGTAAACGTGTTACATTGTGGCGAAAACAGGGCTGTCTGGTTTGGAAGTGTATTAATTTAGTTTCAGTGTTCAAGTTGCTACTGAAATATCAACGGCTGCGGTGAAACAGCAACAGAGACGAATTGGCATTCTCCTCGTGTTGGATTCAGGCCGCCTGTCTATGTGTTTTGGTAAGGGGTGGGGAGTTCAAAAAAAAAAAAAAAAAGAAGACCTACCGCCTCCTAACAAGTATGTTGTTAAAGACGTTAAATAAAGAGTTTATTGAAATCGATCTGGTGCAATGGAGTCGATCAACTCAACTTTTAACTGAAATCGTATGCACTGGGCTAAAAGGCTCACAATGAAACAGTCTAGTTGTAAATTACAACACAGCGTGCCAACCATGCTTTGAGGAGGAGGAGAAGAGGAAGGAGGAGAAGAAGAAGAAGAAGAAGAAGAAGAAGAAGAAGAAGAAGAAGAAGAAGAAGAAGAAGAAGAAGAAGAAGAAGAAGAAGAAGAAGAAGACGACGACGACGACCGGCGTTGATCGATTCTTTCTAGCCATGGCAGTTATCAGAAGTTCACATCAATAACCTCCCAGTTGCAGGGCATTGAGATATTTAACCAAAACTAGATAGATAGATAGATACAAACACAAGGGACACGTGAAACACTACGCAGGCAGACAAAAAAAAAAAAAACAGCGCAAAAAAAAAAAATGCTATAATGAAATCTACAGGAAGTTCTTAATTTTGTTTTCCCAGTCTTTAAAAAAAAAAGGGGGGGGGGGGGGGAGAGACTATCTGAAACACTCATTAAAATCGATAACCCTCGCAGCAGCCTCGTCCATTAGCTGGTATTTATCTGGGAACATTAGCAAGAAACAATTCCGACAACCACTGGGTGTCACAGACACTATTCAGCAAATGATTTTGTCTAACAACGACGAAGGAACATCATTCTGTTCCGTAAATAGTTAGGTATAATGGTGTTTTACAGCTCAACTTCGCTTTAACGGTGTTACCACAGCATTTGCACCAACACGCCCCTGCACCCTATAAATCAATTAACTCTCTAGTGTTTTTTTTTTTTTTTTAAATTGGCGCTGATGGGATCGGCATTAGATAGATAGATAGATAGATAGATAGATAGATAGATAGATAGATAGATAGATAGTGAAAATAGCTAACTCTAAACGTAACAGATTTGTTTTTGAGTGTCGAAGTGTATTACTCAAAATAAGTTAATTTTTAAGGTGTGTGTGTGTGTGTGTGTGTGTGTGTGTGTGTGTGTGTGTGTGTGTGTGTGTGTATATATATATATATAAGGTAAAGTCGGGAGATGTGAACCAGCGTCATTGCACACGGTTATAAACCATAAGTGCTCTGCCACCAGTACGGACAGCTGATAAGAAATTGTCCGCCTGTGTCGCCGTTCGCACGTAGCTCTGTAGCTACAGCGACGTTCCTCCATTTACCCCAGAGAGTAAACTGTGGTACCCATTTCCGGTTTCGAACACCGACCGTGGCTGCAGCGAGTCGCAGCAGGATTTGAAAGCGAGACTCCCATCGGCTGCGCTAACGCGGCTTGATGTTATATATATATATATATATATATATATATATATATATATATATATATATATATATATATATATATATATATATATATATATATATATATAAACCTCGCAACGAAACCTCAGTAGCTAGACGCTTTCTGTCGGAGCGAACGTCTCCAGTTCGTGTCCATACCGTGGTGTGTGTTTAAATAATTAGTTACCTAGATTCGCAGGCCGATCCAGCCTAAAATGGGTAGAGGTCCCTTTTTCATATCATTAGGCTAAAGGGCATATACGGCTACCTATATTTTTATAGACCAATCTGCACAAGATGGGTGATGTGGTCAGCATCACTCCGGCCGCCTTTACTTCCCGGGACTGCACCCGGTACCCACTCAAGACTGGGTCGACCTGAAAGCCATGATCATTTTTGAAGAGAGAAAAGTCAGGCTCCGCCAGGGAGCGAACCCACGACCTTCCGGGTACCAAGAAATATCGAAATAAGTAAAAGCGATTCACATTCGTTATCTGGTGCCGACTGGATAACATCATGGTTCTAGCATAACATGCCCAATGTGCCTGTCAATGGTGTGAGAAGGCAGCTTTGCTTTACTAAACCCGTGCATCGTCCTAAGGGCGTCACGTGTTCAGTCTGAACTTCGTAGCAAAATAAGAACAGGCAACAGTTTGTTTCCTTGCCGCTTCTCCTCTCTACTTCAACAATTTTTCAGAAAATTCTGAAAACGTGCAAGCATCAGTTTCCCAGGCTGGGAATTAAACCCTACCACTATGATGATAAGTAGGCGCAATTAAAAAACAATATTACAAGAAATTTACCTTTCATGTAATCACCTCAATGGAAATAAAACTAGTTAAAAAGACCTTAAAGTCTACAAGGTCGACTTCACTTAATGGGGGTTTTTCCGATGCGGTTTGGTCTCTCACCGCAAAACAAAGAGTCAGCCTCCAGAAAACGCCATGTACTCGGTAGCTTCAGCGACGAGCCGTAAGGATCTTCGCAACAAAAAAAAAAAAAAGTTCGCTCCTGAAGAGAACGCTGGAGGGTATGAAACGAAGCCATGACAGTAAGGGCACACATCAAATGGCTTAACAACTTAGCAAAACGGCACTAATGTAATGCATACACATGCATGATCGGAGAGCGTCGAGGAGAATTGGCTCATAAACAGCACCCTGTTCAGGAAAGCTGGGGTAATTTGGTGATGTTAAACTTCTGGGAAGAACAGTGATGGTACAGTTTCTAGAAAAACGAGGAAGAAGCAGACCTTGGCGAATGTGGATACAAGACGCTGAAGTGGTACTGGCTATAAAAAGGCATATGGCTAGTGAAAGAGTCTCTCCAGACTGCCGTAAAGAGAGCGACGTTCTGTAAAGAACCTGCTGATAGATAATGGTAATCATGTGTATATTGACCAGCTAACCAAAACCAGAAACCAGAGACTATACAAGTCTTGTATACACCGAAAGCAAAATCTACGGAATCGACAACCACAATTCAATTACAATTTTTATAGAGCTACCAGTCAAGCTCCCCACGGTGAGATTTTAAACGGACCCCATCAGATTACCGATTCGCAGAAACAATCATCTTTCAATTTGATCACATTTATCTAGTGCCCGTCGACCCCTGAACTTTACACAGCGATAAAACGCCAGGATAACAGTTAATCAACTCCGTGAATACAAAGAAAATGACCGAAGGTCGAAATGTTTCCCAATACAATAACTTTTCCAAATACACGAATAAATCATTGATTGGCATGTTTGTTTTAACGAAATGTATTTAATGTACGGTGTAACTAATGTTGTTAAGTGTGTACAATGGGAATCTAAACGACGCGTTTGTTTGGGAAAAATAAGTGGAAAGGGTGGTGGTGATGATGGAGGAAAAGGGGGGGGGGGGGGGTGTGTGTCCTATTCCTGTCGTCCCCTAAAACCAGCCACTGAACCCAGATTCAGGGAAAGCGTGCTCTAAAAGTCAACAAATTACCGATGAACAAAGGACGAACACAGAAAAGGGAGAGAGAGAATGATAAACAAGAAAAAGAGGAGAAGGAGGAAGCCGAAGCAGTAGTCGTAATGCAGCAGCAGCAGCAGCAGAAGAAGAAGAAGAAGAAGAAGAAGAAGAAGAAGAAGAAGAAGAAGAAGAAAAAGAAGAAGAAGAAGAAGAAGAAGAAAAAAGAAGAAGAAGAAGAAGAAGACGAAGAAGAAGAAGAAGAAGAAGAAGAAGAAGAAGAAGAAGAAGAAGAAGAAGAAGAAGAAGAAGAAGAAGAAATTGCAGTCTACTGTGATATTTTTTCCTTTTTGACCCTCAAATACATCTAGAACAGAATCATGGAGGAAGAAAGTGTATTTGTAATGTATCATGATATGTCAGCAGCCGAACCACAGAACACAAATCTGCGCACGCGCGCGTGTTTGTGTGTGTGTGTGTGTGTGTGTGTGTGTGTGTGTGTGTGCGTGCGTGCGCATGAGTGCGAAAAGGAAATTTGGGATGCAGTAATGACATAATATGCGTGACATCTAAGAGCTGGCTACAGCTGAGGAATGAACCCAACTACGCCTATTGTCATCTGGCATCACGTGAAGGGGTGAGTACCAGGCAGGATCGAAGGCGGAAAGACGATATGGGAACATTCATAACCAATGTATTAAAAGGAGGAATCCGCATCCGACATCTGCTGGGAGACAGAGCACATATAGATATGTCACAAGTGCAATAACGTTAACGCTAGCTAATCAATCAATCTCTCTGGACGTTTTTCTTTTGCCGTGCAACTCCCCATGGAGTACAGGCCTTTAACAAATTTAGAGCGAAAAAGACCGTGAGTGGGGGAGGGGTGAGAGTAAGAGGGTTGTGGGGACGTAGGGAGAGCGTGGGAGAGGGGAAGTGTGAGACAGGGGAGGAGAGAGAGAGAGAGAGAGAGAGAGAGAGAGAGAGAGAGAGAGAGAGAGAGAGAGAGAGATTTAAAGAAAATATTTCTTATTTTAAAAGGTACCTTTATATATATATATATATATTCCTATCCGCCGTCCAGCCCTTTCAAAGTACAGTCTACTTGACCCCAACCCTCCACAAAACAAACACTCTAGCACACAAGACTCCCAAACCCTGTGCAATTTGCAAAGTAAACTACAGAGCATACATAAAAAAAAGGCAGCAAAGAGAAGACTAAAAGCAAAATGAATTATTGATCGATTCTTATCTCACTCTCGACTGTTCATCCACGTTAGTCTTGCAGACATATTCGCTTCACAAGAAAGTCGACGGCCAAGAGGGGAAGGGACGTGCCTGGGTTAGACTCGTCCGGCTTCCTGGCCGACTATAAACATGTCAATGATACATCGCATTACAAAATATGGAAATGAACACTGCCGTTTTTAATGGCGGTACAAACTGGCAGTCCATATCATCTGATCACATATATGGTGCTGCAAATGGCTGATCTAACAGTTTTCTTTATTTTGAACAGTGGGGTAGTACAGTGACTTGTTCACAGTAGGATCGGGGGTTAAACATTTGTCTTTTTACTATGAGGATCCTTTGAAATATTGCTGCTGCTGCTACTACTAGTGGTGCTTCTACTACCACTACTACTACTACTACTACTACTACTACTACTACTACTACTACTACTACTACTACTACTACTACTACCATCACTACTACTACACTACTACCACTACTACCACCACTACTACACTATACTACTACACTACTACCACCACAACTTACTACACTACTACCACCACTACCACCACTACTTACTACACTACTATCACCACTACTTACTACACTACTACACTACTACCACCACTACTTACTACACTACTACCACCACTACTTACTACACTACTACTACTACTACCACCACTACTTACTACACTACTACTACTACTACTACTACTACTACTACTACCACCACCACTACTACTACCACCACTACTACTACCACCACCACCACCACTACTAGTACTAGCGCTGCTGCTACTACCACTATTACCTTATACTACCATATTAAGTTTTTTTTTTTTTTAAATACGTCTTATTCCAAGACGTGTGCGCTGCATGGAAACCGGTTTTACATGCCTATCTTATCTGTGTGAAAACTGTTGGCTCATCGTTTCTCAAGCCGATGCGCTACGACATCGAAGGAAAAGTCCATCTTATCTATGTTGGCCAGGTCCTCGGTGGGATTGACCATGGGGAGACGTCAATTGTGTTGACAATCTGGCCCTGCTCCATACCACCACCAGGGGTTGCTGCTGATCAGTATTGCCACTTTGGATCTTTTATATCCAAATTTAGATCTTTTTCATTGCATTTAGATACTGTTTTTGACGTTTAGATCGTAAATATTTTTCTAGATTCTTTTCATATGGTTAAATATTTTTATCGATTTTTTTTTCTATCATTGTCAATTTAATAATTACTGTGTACAATATTTACTAAAATATTTTTGTTTTGGTCTGGTACGTACATTGTGACAACTGCCAGTACTTGAACTTTGAACTCTCATTGGGATCAACACACAAATATCTGGCAGCCCCGGTACTGATTAATAAAAACGCGCGTAAATCATACTAACTTTGTTTCAACCGTCTCCTCACTGTGCTGACTTTGCGTTTCTTTTTCATGTGATTTAAAAAAAATAATTGCCCACCTTCTTATGTGGCTTTCACTTTGAAAAAACCTTTCAACATGCCAAAAGTAAAGTTTGAGCAAAAAATTTGGAAAGAGTGGTTGCATGATGACAAAATTAAAAACTGGGGATATGACCAAAGCTTGTTGTGAGTACTGCAAGTGTGAAATTAAAGCGAAAATACAAAACTCAAAGAGTCATGAACAGACTAAAAAAGCATAAAACTGCAGTTTCATTTAAAGATATTACACCGCTGACATGTTTTCAGAACTATACTGATAAATGAATCATCAAAAGTTGAAGTATCAGTCGCGATGTTTTTAATTTGTCACTGCGCAATTTCAAACTGTGACCATTTGATCGATTTGTAAAAAAATCTTGGACTAGTTCAATTTGAAAAGTGTGATGTAGAAAGTATAGTTTAGGAACTGAAGGATCTTTTAATCAGCAAACAGTTAGGCTTGAAGAATTTGGCTGTAATTGGTACTGATAATGCCTCAGTGATGGTTGGTATAAACAATGGCGTTTATGCCAAGTTGAAGGAAGCTAACCCATCGTTAATACTTATAAAATGTATGCGTCATTCATTGCAGCTAGCATTATCACATGCTTCATCTAAATATTACCCAAGGAATTTGGAATACCTTATTGCTGAAACACTTTACTGGTTTTCCAAATAATATGTCAGACAACAGCAATACAATACATTATATACATACAGCCTTGAGTGAAGTGAGAAAGATGCCTCATCAAACAGTCCATTCTGTAAGCTCTTTAAAGTGCCATGTCTGTCATGATACTACCCCACTCAAATGCTGACGTAGAAAGAGTTTTCAGTGCTAGTAATTATATCAAATCTAACCTAAAAAAAACAGGATGAAATTTGACCTCCTAAATGCTATCGTGCCATTAAAATTCGGCCTGATGAGACTAAAGAAATAAGCCTACTGTTCCACTTATAAAGAAATTTAAACAGCTAAAGCATACGAGGGTCATTTTGGATCTGAAGCTTCAACTTCATTATCCAAGCTAAGTTTATCCTGTGGATCTTGTGAGGCAGACACCAGTGAAGTGAGGACATGATTATGTAGGGTAAGTCATAACAAAAGCTATGTAATTTTTGACTTTTTCAATTTGGATGTTTTTTCCTAGATCTTTTTCACGCAGATTTAGATCTTTTTAGATATTTTTGACACCGTTTTGGATATTTTTTGTCAAAGAAAAGTGGCAACACTGCTGATGATACATCACAACAGATTCTGTTGTTAACTTTTCTGTACCTACTTTTTTCTGACATAACAGCGAGATTACACCAGATTCTTTTTTTTTTTTTTAATTATTTCTGTAAGTGCAAAATCGTCGGCTCTGTGGCTAAGTCGATGCGAACACTTCGCTTCGTAATGCCGGGATGCCGGGTTCGATTCCAGCTTCGGGCAATGCGCCTTGCGTTGGTTTCGACAGTGGTATCAAGAAAGCCGACCGTCCAGAAGCAATGGCAAACTACTGGACGTAAATTTGCCTAGAGAAACCACACAACAGCCAGGGGCTGTTAGGGTTGGTTCTGCAACGTCCTGGAAAGGATACGCAACAACCTTTTTTTTTTTTTTTTTTTGGAAGTGCAAAATGTTTGCTCGGGTATTCAATTCTCAATCTATGCAACAAACACAGCTTCCGTTTGGTTTCAAGACTCTCCCCAATGTGAAATTATCGACTTGGCTAAGCACATTTTTCTTCTCTATCATATTTTGGTGAGGGTGTTAGTTGGTAATCGAAACATGTGCGAGGATCTGTATCCGGCATAAGCTAAATAAGCTACAAATGTGGACTTCATAATCTCCAGGGGTCTCAGAAAAATTCATATTCTTGTCACAAATGCAAGTTCCTGTAAACAAACTTAAAATTTTTACACACGAAATATTCAAATTTTATTAATATTGTTTTAGGTATATTGTTTCAGGTTTTTAATTATTTCAACGTGTTGAAGTCTTATTAAAATCTATGGAATAATAAACCCGAAATTCGTCATAATCAATTATTCTGCATTTGGGAAATCGAGAAAGAAGAAAAAGTCCCTTGAGGTTGTAACCTAGAGCAATTTAGAGGATTATACAATATAATGTATGTGGATGTGCAAACATATTCTTTATTATTTCTTTACGTGAAAAAAGTAAACGACAATATATTTCTATTATCCAAAAATGCGTATATATTGTAGTTTTCAGAGATGTATATTTGCGGTTATATTTGTGGTCTGGTTTATTTGCGCCACTTCCGTGGCTAATATTCTCGATATTCTGATATTTGCACCTGCTCTCTGGCCAAGTCCTTCTTTCTCTCAGTCAGACCGCTCGATCCTTTCCGATGTCCGACTGTGTTTCTCCTGCCCTTACATCTCCCGACTTTACATTTACATTTCTGAAGTTTAAAAAGGACGGGGCCTCAGGTTTTATATAGTTGCTGGCCCTTATCAAGCCTCAATCGGTCCCTGACTGGCAGTGCACGAAACGGATGGAGTGCACGAGACGGATGGATGGGGCAGACATGTTCACAGTACCTATAATCAAACTAGAGATTAGAGATACATTCAAAGCCCGAGCCTGATAGAGAAAAAAAGGACAGGAAGGAAAAATGGACAGGTAGAGAAACAAGGCATGGATAACAGACAGAAATGTCCACAGCTGCGCCTGTCTAATACCAAGCAGTTTATCTACAATACAGATCAACGTTGCTATCTGTGCCATCGATTATCAAGCAGGCTGAGGCAAATTAGTTTAGGTTTGTCTGCTTCAGCATTGACCAAATGAAACGGGGGGCGCTTACACAAATAGCAAATGCTGACGGGGAGAGGGGGGAGAGAGAGAGAGAGAGAGAGAGAGAGAGAGAGAGAGAGAGAGAGAGAGAGAGAGAGAGAGAGAGAGAGAGAGACAAAAGAAAGGAGACAGGAGGGTAAGCAAGTAGCAGGAGCAGGATTAGAAGTGGTGGTAGCAGAAGTGAAGCACCTACGTCGCACACACCAAGGTTCTCACTTGTTGCCTCTTCTAAACCTGGCGCTGAAAGGCAATATTATAGGATAGAGAAGAAATAAAAAGAAAAGGAGAGACGAAGAAGTTTGGAAGAGGGTGAAAGTTTGTGCAGTAAATAACTAGTTAACCCAGCGCAAAGGCAAACAAATTATAAACACCGTGTATATGCTGCACTTCGTGTGTGTGTGTGTGTGTGTGTGTGTGTGTGTGTGTGTGTGTGTGTGTGTGTGTGTGTGTGTGTGTGGGTGGGGACGTGCGCGTGTGCAGTCATATATGTTATCCATAACTGAAATATAGCAACTAGGAAGGGAAATATAACAGAAATGGCCTCCAAAAGTAATTTATAATCACTGTGAACACATTGAAAAACGAAAAACGAATGATAAGTATTATGCAAGACTGGGATGGTTATTGAATACTAGGTTATACCTCCTCCCACAACTCCCCACCCTCAGCGTCCGAAATACCACCAGCCCGCACTTGAAATAGTTCCATCAGACGTTTACAAACCACACGAGCAATGCATTGCTTGTCTTTCAAAGAGTATCTGATCACCCCCACTCATCTCTTGGATTACACGAAATCCCCTCTTCTCCAACAGACTTACGGAGACCACATCAACAATGCTGCTTGCAACAATTGTCTTCAATATTTAAAATAATAGATGAAGTGCGGTATGAAACCGCATTACCGTTTGCTAGGGGAAAGACAAAAATACCACAACCCCATCGATTCCAACTCCAGTGAACGTTCTTCCATTGGGTTTCGGCGAGTGTAAATGTGCTTAGAAAAACAAAAGGCGATCATGCATACAGCAATGTAATTATACCCATTCTGGTGGCAATTTCCAATTTGATCAAGTTCAACTGAGCTCCTGAAATCAAATTTGCCGTGTGGATAAAGTGTGGAGCTATAGTCGGTGTTGATTTCAGAAAGAAGATGCTAGCGCAACCGGTCGACCGTCCTTAAGGAGTACAAGATGATGTAATCTCTGAAGGGAAAATGGCGGTTTCCGTGTTGGGCACTTGAAGTTACCGATATCATACAAGGGAATAATACATAGGCACACATTGAGGAACATTCGTATAAAGCGCAGGGGGACGAACATATATAAAGTGAAAAATGGAAAGCTGGGGGGAATGAGGGGGGGGGGAGGGGGCGTTATGTGTGTCAAAACTGGAAACTGTTATATTCGCATTACTTTACTCCAATGTTCGAAATCGGGCGGTTTCCGGGGTTCAGTGTAATAAGTACTAGAGTTAACACTCTGGGGTAGATGGAGGAACATCGCTGTAGCTATGGAGTTTCGTGCGGACGGCGACACAGGTGGACAGTTTCTTATCAGCTGTCTGTACTGGTGGCAGCGCACTTATGGTTTATAACCGTGTGCAATGACGATGGTTCACATCTCACGACTTTACCTTTACCTTGCCTTATATTCACATGACTACAACGTATCACCACAGGAACATGCGCATATTGCTGTGTGACCATCTTATCAGGTGGTCTTTTAATGTCACATTCTCCTCCTCCTTCCCCTTTTTTCATTCCCTGCTTCTACTCCTACACAATCACTACTTTAAAAATTTAAGGACCTTTTTCATGCATCGGGAATCTGATACTAGACTCCTGTTTTTAAACATCTAGAGGCACTCAAACTGGTGATACGGTCACACCACCGAATATACTTCCTAGGACGGTAACTGGTAACTATTTTTGGATGGGTCTATTTTGAAGAGAAAAATATCCACTCTTTTTTTAAAAATCGGATTTAAACCATAGACCTTCGAGCAGGCAAGCAAGCAAGCGTCTAGCTCTTGCACAATATTCGTTTGCACACAAAAGTGAACCTTTCCGCTGTCCGTTTGCAGCAAACCAATAGTTTGCACTCTTCAATTCATACTATTGTTCAAATATAACCATCCAGATGCGGCTGAACTTTCCCGATTTCGCTTCCACTCAGAGGTATTGTAAACACATTTGTGAGACTGGAGAATATCCATCTGACCGAACTGCACCCTTTGTGAGTATCACATCTACTCATCCACGAAATCACTTCACAGCATAATTATGTATTCTCGTGTCCCAACGACGTCACAATTCCCCCCCCCCCCCCCCCCAAGCTATATGGCATCAATATATCATCAACTATTTTTAGCGGGTATCAGTAGCGAAGTGGTCCGGCTGTTTACCTCGTTCACCGAAGGCTGTGGGTACGGCCGCGTCGTCCATACATTCACTTTGAAGATATCTCAGGATCCCTGCATGAGCTACAGAGTTCTTGCTTTGTGCCCGGCTCTCGGCAGGCGGCTAGCTATTCTGCGGAGAGACCGAGCAATATGGAGGGAGGGGGAAGGGGGAAGAGGGGTGTTAGAGAACCCCGGTACAATGAAGCCGATCCTCTCGATTTTACCTTTAATAGTGAATGTGTCCACTAAGAAGATGGCAACGGATTTAAGAAATAGAGCACCGAGGAAGAATAAGGTGGAAAACACAACGCTCAGGGAGAAAGGGCATGTTTGCACGAATTCCCGATCCAATTGATGATGTCTGTGACTAGGCGTGCAGTAACTGTTCGATCTGTTCCGAAAGTTGGTCACAGTACGTGACTCTGCTTTCGAGTACATGTGCTCGTCTCTAAGGGAAGATGGAACTCTCCCGCCATTTTTGTGTTGGCGGTGGGTGTGGACAGATGGGCTGCCGAAATTGGTACTTTCACGTATATTTGGTAGTATTTGACCCTTGCTGAAACTGTACTTATAGTGCCACAGCCAATGTTTTTGTACATTTTAGTGTGTGTGTGTGTGTGTGTGTGTGTGTGTGTGTTTCCCGAAACAAAAATATTCAGATAACTTTTCTTTGAATACTTTAACAGTAAAAACTTTGGTGAGATCAAAGTTATTGCTCTACGACATTAACTACACCAAATGAAAGCCGCCACAACAGCTGGGAACAAACTGAGTGTAACGAAAAATGGTTTATCAATGATAGAATTTAATTATTGATCAAAATAAAAGGTAAACCAGTTATACCTGTGTTTTTAATTTAAAAACAAACCATTTGAACGGTTTTGTTAAAAAACACAAAACAAATTTTAAAAAAAAACTGGTACCATTTGGTGTGTTTTGCAGCTTTTAAAAAAAGTGTGTACTCCTCCCCCCCCCCCCCTCTCCCCCCAAGTAAGTGCAGAGGGTAAGGTTGAATACTGACAACTGGAGGCACATAAAGCTGGTCCTAACAGAGTCAGGTTGTGTTCCAGTAAGTAAAATGTGTCCCTAGAGAAATTTCGTGTTCCAGTAAGTAAAATGTGTCCCTACAGAGAAATATGTTCCAGTAAGTAAAATGTGTCCCTACAGAGAAACATGTTCCAATAAGTAAAATGTGTCCCTACTGAGAAATATGTTCCAATAAGTAAAATGTGTCCCTACAGAGAAATATGTTCAGTAAGTAAAATGTGTCCCAACAGAGAAATATGTTCCAATAAGTAAAATGTGTCCCTACAGAGAAATATCGTGTTCCAGTAAGTAAAATGTGTCTCTATAGAGAAATATGTTCCAGTAAGTAAAATGTGTCCCTACAGAGAAATATATACCAGTAAGTAAAAGTGTCCCTACAGAGAAATGTTGACTGGAAGCGGGTAATTCTGCCCCTTAAAGTGGAATGCTGACTGAAGCACGTAAACCTGAAACATGCAGGAAAATGTCGCGTCGTCCCTGCAAGTATAACTGGACCGTACACAGAAACGTCGAATCCAAACAAGTAAAACCGGTCCTTGGAGGCACGTCGATTTTCGGCAAAGACAGCTATCCCTGAGCACCGGCCCGTTTGATCTGAGGGATAACCGACCTCCATTCGTGTGTTTATTTGGCCATTATGCCCGCTGATATCTCCCTGCACTTTTTTTCAGAAACGTGTTAACGGACTACGGCCGTTTGAATGGAAGGCTGGGGACTTCGCCAATGTTTGAATTCAATTAATTTCATGCATTTCAAATGCAAACTCAAAAATAATAATCAGTTGAAATATGCGATCAAGTTTTTGTACGTGCACTCGTCAATAAATCATTCTGTATCACGTTTCTCTTTGAATAGTGGATAGTTAACGTGGCTTGTGTGCACTTCTGGTGGCCTGAATATCTGTTTTGTGTCAAGGGTGAATGAGGTGAAATAGGCCCAAACTTGTCAATGCTTAAGTATAACTTTAAGAGTGGCTGTTTGTATAAAGTAAGTAATTTCAATAAGTGGAAAAACTGCTGCAAATTTCAGACAGTTTGTCATATGTTAATGAGCACTAGAGATATATTATTTGAATAAATTCTGTATGTGGTTTTTTAACCAACTATTTGTCAAAATTGTAAAATCCCAAATACAGGTGTAACATGACGTGTTATGACATAGAGGACATTCGCATATTCTGCTGAGTCCCTTTATAACGAGAACGAGTATCATGTGATTCATTTCAATGATGTACACATATGACTCAGACTTTCATTGTAATAATAAACAGAAAACAGTTGGAGTTAGAGTGCTAAATGTACTTTTACACACAAACACACACAGCGTGCCATAAACACAGTCCACACGATAAGTAAAAACGTTACAGCTAGAAAGTCTTAATAATCAGCTTTATAAAATACGCAGTTCAAATAAGCGGCGGGGTCTAAACAACATACTCCAAAAATCGACATATTCTGAGAAATCAGGCAAATTCCTAGAAATCTTAATAATGCGACAGCATAGACAAACAGTAACGTCATTAAGAACAGCATAGCCAGACAAGCAGTAACTTCAGCAGGAATAACACAGGTTTACGAGTAAGTATCTTCAAAAGGAATAATAACGACGGATCGAGACAGTAACTGCAGCAGAACTGAAACGGTAGCTTCAACATTAATATCACAGATAGAAACAGGTATCTTCAGTTGGAATACTGAAAACTGAGGCAATAACCAAAAGGAATAGCACAGACGGGCCGAGAAGTAACTTCAATGAGAGCAGCAATCTGGAGCAAGGGTACCCAGATAGGCAGTAATTGAAATGCATCCAAATCAGCACTCTGTAACAACTGTGCACACATGACTTCAACGAGAGTTTTAGTGCCGGCGACTATTGATCCGGGGATGAGAGGCCCCCAGTAACAGAGATCAGCGGTGCGTGACGAGAGCAGGAGAGAGTAAAAGCGTGTTTGGGATAGACAGTAGATTATCTCGCGTTTCTAGACAACCGCGAGTAGCGGCTGGCACAGTGGCTAGTACTCATATGGAAGATCAGAGTTCGAACCCCCAGTAAGGTAATGCAAGTAAATGGACACCCTAACCAGAACTGTTCGTGGCAACTGCACTAGCCATGCGGCCGTGCATCCTCAAGTTCAAGACCCAAGAGCGCCCTTATAACTGGTAAATACAAACAAAACGCACTCACGTCGCATTTTTCAAAATACGTATTTAAACAAATCAAAAATAAAGTAAAGGACCCTTTTCCGCGCCTTTAGGCGTATAGGGCATACAGGGCTAGACCTATATTTTATAGACCAATAGGCACAAGATGGGTGATGTGGTCAGCATCACGCTGGCCGCCGTTATTTCCCGGAACTGCTGGGTCGACCTGGCAGCCAAGGTCATTTTTTCGAACAAAGTCCGGCTCCGCCAGGGAGCGAACCCACGACCTTCCGATCCGCGGCGAGCGTCTAGCCTCTCAGCCACGGCGACTCCCAAAATCAACCAAAGTAGGACATATCTGACAACGTAGGCGACAGGTTAAAAAAAAAAAAGACCCACTGGCACCAGAGTCCCCTGCCTACCCTACTTTATAAACAAGAAATGACTGTATGTATGTGTGTGCATACAGCCTCTTTTATGTGCCACTCTTCCATCTATGTCAATTCTACACTTGCTAGCACCCCCCCCCGCCCCCCCCCCCCCCCCCACCCCCCCCCCCCCCCCCCCAAGTCACTTGTACGTTTTCCCGTGTGGGTTCAGTTGCACCATGGACGGTCAGGGTAGAAAAGAGAGAAAGGCGAAAAAACTTAGCTTACTGAAAAAACATTTCGCTAAAGGCCATTCATTGAGACTGTACTGTAACTGAATGTGTTGGACTAACCAAAAGGCGCAAATATCGCAGCTTCGCGACAGCAATAATAAACGTCCCAACCAAATCTGCGTTTCTGTTAAAAGAATGTACACAGGAGAAAGGGCAATTTGTTACTTTAACTGAAACTGGGTAACGCCCATGATATGCTACTTTATTATCCCATCTGGGGGTTGCTTGGTCTCGAGGCATGGTGTCTGCCTCGAATTCTAGAGGTTCCGGGTTCAAGCCCCGTTGAGGGCTGGGATTTTTCCATGTGGGATTTCAAGTAGTTTCTCCCTGGTCTCTTGGTAGTAAGACCGGACACCCGTGTGTATTGTTGCGCACGTAAAAAAAATCCCATGGCGGTTGGAAATCGAAAAGAGTAGCTAGCCTATCGGCGCTGCCTGGGCAAAATATGAAGGTAATAATCTACCTAAAACATTTCCGGATCCTCGCCGGTGCTACAGAGTTCTTGTAGTGCGCTGAGATTCTTCGGACTTAGGTTGGAGTTAGAAGAAGAAAGAAAGCACTTATGGGGTTACACCCGTATGTCATGATGTTGAGCCGTTGAATAGACAATAAACCCATCAATATCTCACATCATATGGCTTGCCTGCCTGCCTGTCTTTGTCTACCCCCACAGTTCTCTTGAATACCAGTCACCAGTGAATTTACCTCGCGTCCAATGACATTATCAAAAGCCACATACAATAAGTACGGTCCACACTAAGTCCTCCAATATTAAAATCAATTTAGTGCCATTCCATTATAGTCGCCAGCAATGAGATCTCCCAGAGCAGACACATATCCCCTCTTTTGCCTAACAATCACTATTTAATGAGTTGCCCGCCATAGATGGGAATGCCATGCCACCGTGGCATATTTCCCCATCAAGTCCCAACAAATAAATTGCACGTCGCTTATAGTCGATCCCCTGCATGCATATTTGATATGCCGATGCGAACAAGACTGTCACTAGGGATGGCCACATGTTGCCGAGTATGGTGTTATCTTGTTTCCGAGGATGACTGTTATGAAGACCTGGTATCGTCAACAATGAAGCCATCATTAATAATAATGCCACAGAAAAAAGCTTCATGTACGGCTGCTGCAGCCTAGCCCAGTAGGGGGCAGCAAGCGCCCAGTCACCAAATGAAATCATACATTTATAATTGTCAACGGGAGTAAATCAATTATCTTCGATATCATCAGGATCATAGAACGCACTTTGTGGGGTTAAAAAGGGGGAAGTGTTATAGCCCTTCTCGCACCGCATTTGGTAATTCTGTAACAATATAAAACGTGTGTGTGTGTGTGTGTGTACACTATCAGAATATAAATAAAGGGAGGTGGGAAAGGAAAGGGTGGGGGAGGGGGGGGGGGAGAGTAAAGTGATTATTAACTCTTTCAGTGCCGAGAAACATTTGATGTGTTAATGAATCTAACCCATGACCTACTTACTCGCATAAAGTACCCTCTTACTTTATACATTGTTTATAAACTGCTATGTAAACCCCGATTTTAAAAAATACAGAATTCACGATATTTTATCATAGTTGCTATCTTAATTTTTATACCTGTTAAATGTTAGTCGTCCCAAAGTGAGATGTAATTGTTGGTTATTTGAAGCCCCAATCTGGCTTTTGCCGGGAGCCAGAATATAGCCGGGTCAAAAAGGGCCTGACGGCTGTAAGGGGATTCTGTGATCTTCATCCGCATTGTGGTACTTTGTGTCACCGGGTGTTTATCGCTTGTGTGATGTCCTGGTGGGGTAAAGAGAGAGAGAGAGAGAGAGAGAGAGAGAGAGAGAGAGAGAGAGAGAGAGAGAGAGAGAGAGAGAGAGAGAGAGAGAGAGAGAGAGAGAGAGAGAGAGAGATTTTCATTTTGTTATCTCCCGTGAAACCTTCTGATTCCCGAACGAATTAAGACAGTAACCCAACTGGAAAATGGACGGTCAAACAGAAAGACAGACAAAGACAGGCAGGCAGGCAGGCAAGCCATATGAACAAAGCAAGCAGGATGGGCGCTATTCTGGAGACAAATGAAACCAGTTCTAGTATATCCAGCTGTACAGAAGAAACCTACAGGGCAGCCAGCAACAAACGACCCAACATCTCAACACTTTCACAGCTGTGACCAACAGCCCCGGCTCGATTAAAACGCAACGACAGCTGCCATGTACAACTGGCAGCCACACAGAAGTTACGAAAAACAATTCTAACGGCGAATATTCACAATTCCAAGCGGTGGATATTCACAATTGCAAGCGGTGGATATTCACAATTTCAAGCTGTGGCTAATTCAAGGCAGACACCCAACCAGCAACGGTAGGAGCCTCAGATCAAAACTGATGAGATAAAAGTCAATTTCTGCACAGGACAGAACCCCTTCGCACGCACGCACACCACTCACAAAATGACAATAAGGAAACAAAACACAGCGGGGGGTAAGCAAGTAAGTACAGGTCCCTTTTCCACGTCTTTAGGTGTAAAGGGCATATAGGGCTAGACCTATATTTTCTATAGACCAATCGGCACAAGATGGGCGACGTGGTCAGCATCACGCCGGTAGCTTTTACTTCCCGGGACTGCACCCAGTACCCTATCCAAACGGTACTTATAAATATTTTTAAAAAAACGAGGGAAAAAGTCCCGGAACACTGGATATATCACGTGACATGTGTCTCAAGTTTGTTTTTAAGAGACTGACAAATGAGGTACCCGAGGGTATTATATTACTTATAACTTCCGGGTCAAGGCGAAACTATGAACTTCATATACCGTTAAAAAGGTTAGTTGCGTATCCTTTACAGGACGTTGCAGAACCAACCCCAGCAGTCCTTGGCTGTTGTGTGGTTTCTCTGGGCAAATTTACGTCCAGTAGTTTGCCATTCCTTTCTGGGCGGTCGGCCCCTGATACCCCTGTCAAAACCAACGCAAGGCGCATGGCACGCAGCTGGGATCGAACCCGGCACCCCGGCATTACGAACCGTTCGCAACGACACAGCCACAGAGCCGACTCATATTCCGTACATGTCAATAATATTCGGATGTTAAATTTTACCTGCGAACATGCATGCATGCGTGTGTGTGTGTGTGTGTGCCTGCCTGCCTGCCTGCGTGGGTGCGTGCGTGCGTGCGTGCGTGCGTGCGTGCGTGCGTGCGTGCGTACGTATGTATGTATGTATGTATGTATGTATGTATGTATGTATGTATGTATGTATGTATGTATGTATGTATGTATGTATGTATGTATGTATGTATGTATGTATGTATGTATGTATGTATGTATGTATGTATGTATGTATGTATGTATGTATGTATGTATGTATGTATGTATGTATGCATGAATATATATTTTTACACTATATAATAAAACACTTCTCTGAATTCAATTTCAACATCCCTTAAAACCCGAAACTCCTCTCGGGGAATACTCCAGGGGGAAAAGGTCAAGAAAAGACACAGATAAAAGTGCAGATGACTTCAGTGCGTACCACCCAAACAGAAAACTCAATGTTGACAATTTTTTTACTGCCACCTTGCGAACAATGTTTCCCCGGCTCCAGTGTGAATACATACACTGGGCTCTTGGCGGTAATGGCCCGCTAGTGGAATCTAATTTCCCAGCCACGTTTATGAACAAAGTGTTTAAGCGGCTGATTGATGGCCTAGAGATCGAATTTTAAAACGACTGAGTTACAAAAGCAATCCCGCGAATATCGAAAGTCAACAGTGAGCGGATGCTCCGTGGAGGACTTCTCCTCTTTCGTTGGCTGTAGAGATTTCCCCCAAGGATCGGATAATGCTTGATGCAATCGATGGAATCCATGACACTGGAAGCATGTACCGAATAAACTCACTTAATGGAAAACTCACTATCGAAAACAAGGCTACGCATTTTCTATGCCGCATATAAAAATACTGAAGCAGAGGAAAGGCATCAGGGTGTCAGTTGGGCGAAGGGACACTCCTATCTGCACACCGCAGATGATGAGAAAATGTAGTCCAGAATATGCAGTTAATGTGATCGAGATTAACATGTTTTGAAATAGAAAAATTTCAATTAAAAAATCGTCTTAACTAGGCCAGGTTTGTATCTTATACAGTTCGGTTTTTGTCCATAAAACTTCAACAGTCTGCATGAAAAAGACCGAAAAAAGAAAAGGCATGAACTGTGTGCTCTAGTGACCATCCCCAGGATGGACGAAAAGGGCAAATCAACCATCTACCTGAATGAGTGAACAAATATGCAAATGTGCAAAGCTACTTATTCAGACAGCTGAAAGTGACCCGGCTAGCAGACAAACGTTTACTACATTCACAGGGCTACTAAAATGTTGAACGTGGCTTCAAAATTCACAAAGACTATCTTAAGTAATGTGTGGGGTTCAGATTCACACGAATCTTCTGATCATGCGATCTACTAGCTCGTACACTGAAATAGAAGCGTGGCTGTTTATAAAATTTGTGCTGTTTAAAACGTGTCAGTCTTTATAAACAGTGTGTGCGCGCGCGTTTGTGTGTATATGGAGAGAGAGAGAGAGAGAGAGAGAGAGAGAGAGAGAGAGAGAGAGAGAGAGAGAGAGAGAGAGAGAGAGAGAGAGAGAGAGAGAGAGAGAGAGTTCTAAAATTCAAGTGTTTGTCATAAGAAGTTCTACCAAACGGTAAGTAGTAGCGACGTGAAATTTACAAGTGTCATTCTGGGTGCCATTGGGGTCAACTACGCCACCCCCCCCCCCTTTTCCCCCACCCCAATAACTCTCATTTGTCATGCTGCAAACTAAAGCCACAATAACTAAATGGTATCCACTAAAGTTATTTCTCTTAGCTACCTACACACTGTGTTATCCTTACGCCCTTTGAGGAATGGGTTTTAAAAGAAGAAACAACACTAAGACATTAAACCAGGAAACAATATTTCGCGGTTATCTCCATTCAAACTTGAAGTCTGTCGTTTTCCGTCAGCAATGTAAGCCGCGATAGCCCAATGGTTAGATCAGTGTTTCAGAAGGAGGAACTACAGCTCAGCGGTTGCAAAAAAGAAGAAGCAGAAAAGGGGAAAACAATATTTTAATTAACTATCTATCTATCACAGGCAACAAAATCCACTATAAATGGGGGAGGGGGGGATACATGCAGATGGGGATCTTGTTGGGGTCATTGAAACGGCACGATAAATATAATCACTGATATTCATCAGCACTCATAATAGCAGATGAAAGAAGTAGAGACAGCATACTCTACACATAAAAACCGAAAGTTCTCTTTAAAACACAACATACATTGATCCCCCTATTTTACTATACACAGACGAAAAACGTCACACGTTCTGAACAACACTCCGTTTAGAAACAGTTCCCCAGTTTTCAGATGTACAAGTGTTTACATATTCTCTTTTCCCTACTTGTTTAATGACACGAAAAACACATTTTTTTAAACCACTGTCTCTGCTAGGTCCCTGGGGATAAGATAAACAAGCGCTCGCCTAGCAATATAATGACAAACACCTGTGGCTGTGCTGTGATGTGATCCCTTCAGACAGTATGAACTGTACATAAGGGTGATAAAATATTCATGAATTCTGAGGATTAAAACAAATGGGGGGGGGGGGGGGGGGGGGGGGGGGTTAAATAAGAGAACAAACAACCAAACTTCATTTTCAAAGACTCAAAAACTGGATTGTTTATAACAGTCTGCACACATGATGCCACATTTAATTGTGTAACATTCTGCCCACTTTTAATCTCCTTCTTTTCAAACTTCAAATGATACACGTTCTAAACAACACTTCCTCTACAAACAACGAGAGAGAGAGAGAGAGAGAGAGAGAGAGAGAGAGAGAGAGAGAGAGAGAGAGAGAGAGAGAAAGAGAGAGAGAGAGAGAGAGAGAGACGATACAGAGCCAAAAACGGTATCAAAAGCTAAGAAATTATTTCTGGCCTTACTCATTTTGGCAATAATATCCCTACGACCTAAACAGGTACAGATTTATTTATCTCAAAGAGACTCGTGTCTCTTATTTAAGACGCTGACGTATACATAAAGATCACGGGAATCATAATGCATAATGGACGAAAACGAAGTGACTAGAAACATCAGCGACACAAATGCAGACAGGTTTTAGTGTAAACAAAAACTAAACGGAAAATGAAATGGGAAGCTGAACATGGAAAAATATTTTAAAAAACTTAATTTGTCGGACCCTTGGAATTTGTGTTAACCAGGTTTTACTCTATATTGTCGACTCATACTGTTTCTCCATTACTGGACTGTTTATAACAGTCTGCACCAATGTTGCCACTTTTCTATGACAAAAAACATCCAAAACGGAGTTTTAAAAAATCTAAATTTGCGTGGAAAACATCTAGAAAAAAACATCCAAACTGAAAGAGTCACAAAGCAATTGATACAAGCAATTAAAGAGCAATTACCCTATACAATCATGTCCTCATCTTTACTGAAGTCTGCCTCACAAGATCCACAGGATAAACTTAGCTTGGATGATGAAGTTGAAGCTTCAGGTCCAAAATAACTCTGGTATGCTTTAGCTGTTCAAATTTGTCCCGATCAGGGAGCTGATAAGTGGAACAGCCTTTTTCTACTCTTATCAGGCCGAATTTTATTTGTCAAGACAGCATTTAAGAGGTCAATCCCCCCCCCCCCCCCCCGGTTAGATTTGATAAATACAATCCAAATAAAAACACATCTAGAAAAACATCTACCATCTAAACGTCAAAAATGCAATCTAAATTAAAGGAAAAATATATAATTCTGGATGTAAAACATCCAAAGTGGCAACACTGGTCTGCACACATGACAACACATTTAATTGATGTGGCCAGTTATAAACCCCTCCATCTTCCCCCCGCCATTACTAAAGCATGATGGCACACAAACTGGCAAAATTGTAACAAGTCATTTTCCAATTCTAGACACAGTTAATGTTAGTGTGTGCGCGCGCGCGCGTGTGTGTGTGTGTGTGTGTGTGTGTGTGTGTGTGTGCGTGCGCGCGCGCGTGCTGAGCGGGAAAATAATGGCGGGACTGCGTGCCCGCATGTTTACAGACTGCACGCAAAAATCATATCCAAGTTAGTGTTTCCGGTGGGTGCCAGGCTGAATCCTGGAATGTATAGGCTGAAACTGGCGGCGTCCCAAACTAGCATGCAACTACATTTCTGCAATTCGAAAGACAATTCAGAAGTTGCTGCACTGTGACAATTTAGACATGTTGTAAAAATACAAACGAGAAACGTAGATTTGTACAGATGGACACTTATTTTTTTTTTTATGGATCCCGTTTTGCTAAGTACCTCTTCGTCATCTAAGAAGAAGAAGAAGAAGAAGAAGAAGAAGAAGAAGAAGAAGAAGAAGAAGAAGAAGAAGAAGAAGAAGAAGAAGAAGAAGAAGAAGAAGAAGAAGAAGAGGAATAGGAAGAAGACGAAAAAGAAGAAGAGACAAGTTATGCAGCACAGCACATCAAATACACATATCAATTTTGAGTGGAATAAAAAGTTACGTCCGGCAAACAAAAAAACTTAAATCAGCAGTTTAAAAGAAATGGAGAATGAAAGGTCACGGCTAGGTTATTGGGTACTTTTTATCAGCCGACCACAAGAGGAAAATCCACAGGTCACGGGACAGTCAAATATTTCAGGGGGTGGTAGATAAGTGTATAGTTTTGGTTAGCGTTAGGGCTAGGTAAACGTGCCTTGGCCTTGGAAGAAAGGGCTAATGTACAGAAAACACGGAAAACCAGCTCGCACCACTTTGTAAAATACTGCACTGTCCCGTGATGTCATTTGAGGTCGGCTTTAAAAAAAAAAACCGGTTATTTAATTAGACTGCCCTGCCCCGGCAACTGACTCGCTTTCTGAAATCACTAGACAAGTGCACTGGGGGAAACTGATAATATTTCAATAAACATGTAATTTCGAAAATGAAATCATACGTCACCCCACATATCTATGCTCCAGGATGGTGGTCCCAGTGGGAATTCCCCAAGCTTTATTTAAAAACTCACAGCTGCTGTCGTTGGATAGGGGAATTGCAGTTTCAAAAGACCCAGACGATAATACAAATTTTTTTTTTTTTTATGTGGCATCGCCTGTTTCCCCACCTCACATCCACTTCTTTTATCTTTAAAAATACGAGCCTGAGACCACATACCCAACTGGCCACTGGCCTAGAAAGGTCCCCTTACTTACTTACTTACTTACATACCATGCGTAACTCTTTCAGTATCAGGGAACTTTATATGTACACTGTTTTTACCTAAACAGTTCTTTCCTAGAAGCTAAAGGCGACCGGTATGATGCTGACATCACCCACCAAGTTAAAGCTGTAAAATCTAGGTCTAGCCCTGTATGCCCAATACGCCTGAAGGGGTAGAAAAGGGTCCGTTACTTTACTTACTTACACTTTACTGTTCCTGCTGCACTCGCCGGTTATGTTGACCCTATATATTATCAGACGTGTTCTGTCTCAAGGCTATATTGTTTCAGGTTTATGAGGTTGGGGGGGGGGGGGGGGAGGGAACCTCAGAGATTTCTAGGTGAATTCCCGGGAAAGTCCAATAGTATAGGGGTGTGAGGGTGCAAAATAAACAATTCATAATACTGGACTTTCCCGGGAATTCACCTGGTATTTATTTAGGGTTAGGTCGAAATAGGACTCAAGGTCAATTCAGGAGGGGAGGGAAGAGGGGGACTTTATGAAATGTATCCCTAGCATCATATGCTCGACGCCAATGACACGAAAAGGAGTCCTTTATTTTGCAATAGAACAGATGGATGAGACGGGGTGTTTCCCTCGATTCCCAGCAGTGACATGGCCCAACCTGAGGCTGAATGGTATTGACAGCTTTCCGCCGTCTAGAGAGAAAGAAAATCAATGACAAAACAGAGCCGCTTGAAGCGCCATACAGCTTGTTATGTTCAATAACTTTCATTAGTGGGCAAATATGATAATGCAAATAGTGCTAATGTGGTTCTTGTTACGGCCGTTATCGTTGGGATTTTCAGCTGCAGGCTCAAAATCGTACTGTCGGGTCACCCCCGTAGCATGATCGTATAATCTAAATCTTTTGTTTTTCTCCCTTCCTTTAGTATGTCCCCTCCAGTTTTGCATTTGGAAAACACAGAAACCCCGTTCAATCGAACAGCCATAATGCAAGGTTGTATGTACAGGCCACTAAAACACGGCTACCAAGTAACCTGCAGTCCAATGTGGGTGGGTAGTATGGCTACTTATTTTACCTGTTCAATGTTTACCAGGAAATAATGTTTGCTGACGCTCACACAACAATATGTTGAGAGAGAGAGAGAGAGAGAGAGAGAGAGAGAGAGAAAGAGAGAGAGAGAGAGAGAGAGAGAGAGAGAGAGAGAGAGAGAGAGAGAGAGAGAGAGAGAGAACTAAGTTTATTTTCAAAAGTTAAGAATCTGGCACTCGGGCCCATCTTACATTCTGTCCTCTACGAGAGAGAGAAAGAGAGAGAGAGACAGAGAGAGAGAGAAAGAGAGAGTTAAAAATATGACAGAAATACGCCATTTCTAGCTAATAAAACATCAACAGGCAACCCAGAGCCAACAAGTCTACCCCGCCATACATCAGCGTGGAAGCAGAACAACCAATGCTCTCTGACATCAATAACAGAGCAACAACCTCCATTCTACTCGACGATAAAAGCTGTGATATGAACACACAGATAATCTCTCCATACCCAACAATGATACGCCCCATACTATAAACATTTAAATGTCGCGAGTATAAGAACACACAAATACACTTTGTGCCAAAATGCAACGGGATAATAGTTTGTTGAGGAGAGAGAGAGAGAGAGAGAGAGAGAGAGAGAGAGAGAGAGAGAGAGAGAGAGAGAGAGAGAGAGAGAGAGAGAGAGAGAAGAGGTGGGGAGAGGGGGAAGAGAGAAGAGGGAGAGAGAGAGAAAATAGAGAAAGGAGAGAGAGAGAGAGAGAGAGAGAGAGATTTACCACTTTTAACAGTACAGAACCTGGGTGGGGTGTCGTTACCATACGAATTTGCGCTATAAAATATCATTTAAAAAAAAAAAAGAACCCCATGTCATCCCTTTAAAATTATTCTGATATATGTTTGTAATTCCATAGTTTTATTATAAAATCAGCACTTGGCATATGATGTGGTCAATAGTAGATCGTCTGCCTTTACTTCTGACGACGTTTCCCAGTGACAATTTCAGGATGGGTCAGGCTGGATTTGTTATCAATTCCTTGTGTCGAGAAGGATTCGAAAACATCATGGCGGCCAATGTCCTATGGTAAATATCAAATCGTCTTCCTTTACTTCTCATGACATCTCCCAGTACCAATGTCAGGACGGGTCCAGCTAAATTTGGTTATTAATTCCTTGTCTCGAGGGAGATTGGAAAGCATCACGATAACCACTGCCCTACCGCTGTTCCCCAACACAACACAAATATCGCATACACAACAAGGCAGCAACTCCACAACAGATGATGCTATCTGACAGACAAAAATACTCACTAGACGATAACTCTCCCCCCCCCCCCCCCCCCCCCCCAGCCCTCCCCCCACAATCGTCTTGGTCCAATCCCCTTACTGGTACTATTCAAAGCATTTTTTGTCGTCGACGAATAAATAAAAGAGCCGGGATTGAAACGAGTTTCTACAACCACATCCACCATTCGAATTTCAAAATGATACAGATCAATAGCGTGCTTTTGACAGAACAGTGTGTTAACTGTCAAATTCTTGCTGTTGTTCCACCGGACGTTTTCATTTGGTGGCGCTAAGATTGTCAAAAGCCAGCGGATCTGATGGCTTCTGGGGCGCCAGTAGCTGGAAGAGTCACGATAGGCAGGAAAGATGTTGCTAATCTATGAACAACCGCAAGCTGAAGAAACAGTGAAGATGAACCAAAATATTTCAAGATGTCTGAGTTTTTAAGTGGACTTCAAGCAAGGAAGGACGCATACAGAGATACCGACACAAAGAAACCATAAGAGGGGGAGGGAGGAGGGTCTTTTTAGGAAATTGAGAGCGCTCAATGGTCCTAAGGCGCCACCATCCTACCCGCAGTTTCAGTACCTCTGGAGGCACGAGTCTTGCGTGTTTAAATGTCATGTAAACAAATTTAACTAGATATATGCATCTATTGTTTGTTTCGTAATATATCCAACCACAGATGACGTGACAGGACAATCCAACATTGTAGAGGTTGGTAAGACTGGTTTTCCCGGCTTTCTAACGACCCCACCAAAAAAATCTAGAACTGGCTCTAACCCCAACCCGCCTACGTTCCACGAGAGAGTGCAACCTAGGTCCCACGACTACATGCAGCCTGTCTATCACCGCCTAAAATATTAGACTGTCCCGTAACCTAAAGATTTCCCCTGTTTTGGGTTAGGATTTTAAGAAAGCACCCATCTTTTTAGTAGTGATTCGTCCACATAATGTTGTACGGTAACTAATGGCGTGCCAACCCGTTACCATTTGTAAAAAATAAATAGCTACTGAGACAAAATAAACTGGATCTTTAAACAACAACAAAATACGTTTCAGTTTTATTGTTTTTATTATTTTAAACTGATTAAATAGGATTCTGCATGTTAGAGTTTCTACGGAGACTGGGAATAGCAAACCAAGTTGTTGAAGTAAACTGACTAAACAATTTCGATGACATTAACTGACGAGCCCTACTGGAATGAAAAGTGGGAAAAAGAAGAAGGGAGAGAGAGAGAGAGAGAGAGAGAGAGAGAGAGAGAGAGAGAGAGAGAGAGAGAGAGAGAGAGAGAGAGACAGACAGACAGACAGACAGACAGACAGACAGACAGGGAGACACACAGAGAGAGAGAGAGGCACAGAGAGAGAGAAAGACAGACAGACAGACAGACAGACAGACAGACAGAGAGGGAGACAGAGAGAGAGAGAGAGAGAGGCAGATAGAGAGAGAGAGAGAGAGAGATAGATAGAGAGAGAGAGAGAGAGAGAGATGTTTAGTAGTGAGTGATATAGTCTAAAGAGCACAATATACATAAATGGGACAAAAACTACACTGGTCACCAATGACACAATCGTCCACCATGTTTAATCAACACTTCCATTGTTTCCATAAACGGGTTCAACGAGTCTAATCAAATACATCGTTCGTGTATTTACAGCTCTACTGTGGATACGGCAGCGGGCAGCGACCGTGGTCTAACCCTTCATGTTAACAAGGAAACACTGCACAGCATCGTGCGTAGTGGCAGTAGAATTGCAGTCACAGTTTATGGTGTATTTAGTATTCAATTGATAAAGACTTTGGTCGAAACGTTCGGCTGAATCTGTGGCGTCTTTTCCATTCCTTTCGTTGAGCTTTCTAGTCACATTTTACGTTAAATTTTAGCAATTCTTATAATTGTAGCGTATCGAGTTTACTCGATAATACACTAACATTATTTTTCCAACAGATAGATTGGGGAAAGCAAACTGTAAACCATCAGCAAGATTTCTCGAAAGAGATATAGACGAAGACAACTTGACAGTATTCCCGACAGCCTTTTGTCATGGCATGGTGGGGCGTCAGTGAATAAGCGGATACATGTTGCTGGAGATAGCAGGTTGTGAAGAGGTATGATTGCCCAAGCCAGTCGTCAAGGCACTTGATGATGATGATGATGATGACGACGACGACGACGAAGTAATATAACACAAGCATTACCCCCGATATCAGTAACAGCCAGAATTTTTTTTTAAAATTTGCTAGACAAACGGATTTTGTATGTCCACTGAACGACAGACTTAGATAATTATAGAGTAATGAGTGTATAAATAAATAATAGTAATGAGTGTAGAAAAAAAAATAACAGTTTTACAGTTAATACTTCAAACAATTATTATTGAATTATAATTATTTATTTGTAAATGCCCAAGCGTTTTTATTTTTCGTTTAAAGAAACTGAACAAACACCGTTTTGACTTGATTTTTTGACCCCACCAGGACATCATACTGAGCGAAAAACACCCGGCGACACAAAGTGCCACTATTCGGATGAGGATCATGTGGAGAGGTCCCAGAAACCCCGTTCAACGGACAGTTTATATTAGGGGCCCTAGGCAACAACCGGGCTAGACAGAACACTGAAAGCACAATCCAAAACCAGATAAGATGAGGACTAGAAACGTCACCATAAATACAGCGGACAGGGCAGAGAACAGCAATGTTTTCTGACCTAGCTGAAAGTTGTCAACGTTAAATGAAGAAGTAGAGAACAACAACCAGGTTTGGGGCTTTAAAATAACGAAAACTTCGTCTCACGTGGGGACAGAGTTGTACAAAGCCGTTACGGCGTACTTTTAAATTTAGACCAGGTCTAATTTTTGTGGAAACGTGATATTAGCGTGCAATGAATGGCACCGTGCGACATGTAGATATGTGCATACAGTCTACATACACATTATATACACTGGTTAACAGATATCAATAAACCTTTCTCGAATTAGGACCTACTAACACCTCATGAAATGAGAATCAAACAAGATCAAACCTTGGAAATATCTTCAACCGCAAAACACAATTACATTAGGGTACCCTACGGTTAAGAAGTGACTTGCAGTCCAATGTAGAGGTTGAGTTCATGCAACCTTATTTTTATTTCCGAAAGTCATTACTCAAATTAATCAAAATGTGACCTAAAGACTGGCAAACCAAATGGCCGAGGCAGGCGTAGCAATGTCACTGAACACTGGCCGGAGTTACCAACACTGAAGTCCGCCATAAGGAGTGTCTGGCTGCTAATGGTAACAACTTGAAGCCAATCGTGTGATTTCAGAAGAAAAAAAGAAAACTTTAACTCACATTTTCCTGCAAAAATTATCAGTTTTACAGTTTGCATCAGGATTTCTTGGCAGATCATGCAAACATTTTAAGGGAGGTGGTGGGGGAAGGGGAGTGGGAAAGGGATAGGGGATAGGACACAAACTCGAACATTGTTTCCAAACACGCGTACAGCGTTGCTAGCCAGTTTTACTTTTTTTTTTCAAGAGGATTTTCAAGGTTTTGTTCTTTTTTGCCTTGTTCAAGGGTGTGTCAAGCATATGCGGTACTTTATTCTTGCTTAAACATGTGGGAATACGCGTACATATATAGTGCTTTTAAATCTTTTCAAGACTTGGTGGCAGAGGAGAGCAAATTTCAGGGATGACCATTATAAGCATTAGCAAAACTAAACGAATGCGTGGCAGTTTTCATTAACTCCGGTGTGTTTTATACACGACAAGTCTCCAGAAGCTGAAGGTCGTGGTTTTA
The DNA here is from genome assembly GCA_905116865.2 of Candidula unifasciata. Taxonomy (NCBI): domain Eukaryota; kingdom Metazoa; phylum Mollusca; class Gastropoda; order Stylommatophora; family Geomitridae; genus Candidula; species Candidula unifasciata. Next base: position 247,024 of record CAJHNH020006246.1, on the reverse strand, counting down.
TACACGGTAACGGGAAAACCAACCAAAATAGTGGGTCATATGCTATGCGTAGGCTACACTATAATATATATATATCTGTCACAGCAAACTTCTATCTTACCTTTCTTTTTTTTTTTCTTATATATATATATATATATTATATATATATATATATATATATATATATATATATATAATATATTATATATATATATATATATATAGCAAATAAGAAAAAAGAAAGGTAAGATAGAAGTTTGCTGTGACAGACGTATACGTCAATGGACGGAGGCAGGAGTCACGACAGTTACGAACGAAGGCGTCACTACAACAAAACCACGCTGCTGTATCAGGACGGAACCAACTTTGCGTGAAGCAGGATGAAGCATCAATTATTAACAGACATATCGACTAGCCAAGTGACTACACAAAAGCCAGAAGATACAATCAAATGTACAGGGTGTCCTATAAGTTTCTATATACCTGAAGAATACCATTCTTTTGAAAATACATTTGGATGCGGTCCTGCTCCGCTGCTGAAGAAGACATATTATAAGCACATAAAGAGACAGGCGGGCGGGGAACCCCTGAAGCCGTATATATTTTTTTTTTATGCAAAATCTGATCGTAACGGCGACCGGGCTGCCCATTGGCTCGTCGGCAGACGACTTCGTCGCCGGTGGGGGACAGTATCTGGATCTCTCTTTCGTCTCAACACAGCAAGAGTTCTTTTCAGGGCTGTTGGTGATGTGCAAATAATACTAAGTCATTTCATATAGCCGCACATAACCTAGCCATAATTACAACATAAAGCTCCCATTCTGGGGATGCTGGTTCAACGTGACTTTTTTTTTTCAAGCAAAGCATTGGGCTGAACTGAAAGAACTGATCGGCACTTACGGAAAGAAGTAGAGTCATGATGAATATGAGACAATGGACAACATAATAAGTGCCGATCAGTTCTTGTATATATTACGTACAAGCACAGCCTGTCATGGAATCAGTGACATATTTTTTTCTTTCGATATATCGAAACTTATTGGACATCCTGTATATGTGAGATGCAGAATGACACCTGCAATCGCTTTTACCATCTTGTTTCATTAAGAAGGCCCAACCAGCCGCCATCTATATACAAGTCTTTCATATTTGGTGGCCAGTGGAAAAGATTTAAGAGGTACACTTTCTTATTTGGTGTTAATAAAGTAACAGAAAATGTACTAATCGGCACTCATAGAAAGAAGTAGAAAGATAGAAGAACACAATAGACAGCATAAAACTCCGAAGCTATTGTTACCGTGCCGGGAATCGAACCTGTCACCTCCAGACGGCGTGTGGCCCGTGGAACACATTTAAGAGGTACATTAAAAAGATATTAAACTAAACAAGAAATACAAAACAGTCAGCTGCATATTATCAGAACTGCGGAAGACAACTGAGCGTCGCCGCTAGAAAGCCTTTATCGGCATTTGACACGAGGGACACTGATACAACAACAAACCAGAATATACAGAAATACCCATAACACAACTGGTAAGTGGAACACGTGTCATGTATTACGAAAACATGCAGAAAATATGAGTTAATTGAATATGTGCTCTTTTTTAAATGCATAAAAAAGAGAGAAAAAAAGAAAGAAAGAAAGGAACTATAGAATTAAATCCTTTTTTTTACTTTGATGTACTTGTATCCCACCAACACGGTTTATTTAGGCAGTTATGTATTTTATTAAGGTCAAAATTTGTTGACTGCCTTTACATTTCTTTCAAAGCCCCCCCCCCCTCCCCCCACAAACAAATCTTTCCAGAGTCTCTATTCTAATTGTTTTCAGGTAATGACATATACGTTATATTTTTCTGCACATCTACAAGGTCTCAGTTGGACCTTCTAATTGCTTGTTCATTCATGTTTCCTGAGGTTCAGCATTTAAAACATCTGACGGTTTTTTGTTTGTTTTTTATGTGACAAAAGTATGTTGGCCAATGCCAAAATAATGTTTCTTGTAATATTAAGAAGACAAAAAGTATATAAACAGTTTTGAACATTCATTGTCACTTTTCTCCCCCCCCCCCCCCCCTGTCTTTCTGTCTCTCCGGGAGACTAACATACTCCCGTACAAGTAGACCGAGAGAATAACATACTCCCGTAAACGTAGATTGAGAGACTGTACATATTCCTTCCTGTACAAATAGACAGGGAGATTAAAATACTCCTTTACAAGTAGATAGGGAGACTAACCTACTCCTGTACAAGTAGAGAGGGAGACTAACACACTCCCGTACAAGTAGACAGGGAGACTAACATACTCCTGTACAAGTATATAGGGAGACTAACCTACTCCTGTACAAGTAGATAGGAAGACTAACATACTCCTGTACAAGTAGATAGGAAGACTAACATACTCATGTACAAGTAGACCGAGAGAATAACATACTCCCGTACACGTAGATTGAGAGACTGTACATTTTCATGTACAAGTAGACAGGGAGACTAACATACTCCTGTACAAGTAGATCGAGAGAGACTTCCATACTCAAGGACAGAGCTATATTTTTCCGTACAAACAGACAAGAGAAACTAGCATATTCAAGTGCAAACTCAACCAAAATCAGTGGGAATATCATGTTCCCGACACTGATTGCAAACGTGAGACCGCTAGCATGCAAGAGAAGCTGAATGATTCAACGGAGCTGAAGAACTGGGGAATACCAAATAAGCATGATTTCACACATCATGAATCATCAGATGGCAACACTCGGAGTAATCGCTTGACCTCTTTATTTAACAAAATGCCACACAAGAGCTTGTGGAGATACGGAGGAAAATAAAAAACGGAGGAAAACGAGAAGGTGATGTTTGACAAAGTTATTCACTTAAAAATGTAGTCGTTCCTCACACATTTATATTCGCCTTGACCTGTTTTTGTTGCGCGTTGTAAAAATTTATTTATTTTTTCTTTACGTTGATCCTTTACAATCATTGTTGGAGCAGCGTTTCCGCCACATTACTTTATGTCAAGATTGTTTTACCCTGAGGTTGGAATAGCATTTTTTTTAAAACACGTCATCCCACTCTGTCACTGCCTTGTGACGACCATAAACCCAATGTGATGGGTGTTTAAAATGCTGGAGCCAAAATTGAAAACTGCCAAAAGAGAAGTCTGGTGATGTCTCAGTGACACCTCTAAACCTCAAAGCAGAATAGGATCGACTAAACAAATTTAAAATGCCAGTGACCTCTCGACTTTAAACAAGTAAAACGGTGCATCAGGTATACGGTGTTAAAATAGTTTTTACAGAATAATCTAGCTAGAATATCTTTGCACTGGAACCCACATGTGAGGAGAAATGAAGACAGGGCACACACACATACACAATGGAGATTGTGAGCTGGAGAATAAAGTTACAAAGACAGCGAGCACGCAGGGTGAGCTACATGCAGTAGTAAAGGATAGGACGACTTGGCGTGAGCTAGATGAAGATGTTTACTACAATGGGAGGAGGAGGAGTATACATACACACGCGCGCGCGTAAACACATACAGACATTTCTTTTTTAAGTATCCAGAAACCATGAGTTGTAAAGTAAACCCTTTGGCTCGGTACTATGGATATCGCAACCCTTCGGCCTTGATTCCATTATAGGTACCGTTAATCTGGGAGAAATGTGGCTTTTCTGCCAACCCCTGGGAGTGAACCCGGACCACCAGGAGTTCGTCACCCGGCCGCCGGAAAGTCAGGTTTAACCAACTACGCTAGAGCGCCGGGCAACACAACTAATATATACCGATTCCGAAGTGACTACATTAAAATAGTATAACACCAGGCATGTCAAAGTGGTAGCTCGTGGGTCGCATGCGGGTCTTTGCAAGCATACTTGCGGTCCGCAAAAAGAAAATATTCTGTAATTTTTATTAAATGACTCCAATTTATTGTCATATGTAGCCCTCATGGCGACACAAATGTAACCCATTCAGCCCTTGGGGACCCTCAGTTTGACACGCCTGAGGTACACCAGTGAGACAAGGCAATAGTTGTAGCAGGTTCGGAGTCAACACCGTTGGTCCTATGTGCCTGAGAGCGCGAAAAGGGCCCTTTGCTTACATTTCTCCTGCAGACAAGGTGTGCTGAAGCGAGCATTCGCTAAAAGCCATTACTCTATTCCCAACAATACCCGCAGCAGAAGCATCCCTAACAAAACACGGCACCGCACAGAGCATCCCAGTTCTACTGAATAATGCCAACACAGAAAGCTGGTTTGATCTGATTCTATTGGCCAGGGATTCCTCAGTTTGCTTCCAGTTCAGTCGGGCTCTTAAATCAATCGATTGGAACGTCTTCTTTATTGTCGTGTCTCGTGAAATATTTCTCACTGCGCCTGATCAAAGCTGGTACGGGCGTAGTTTTGTAAATAAATTATTAAATCCAGAGGGATGGAATCGGTATACGGACAAATTGCACAATGTTTCCATTTCTGTCCACGGTCTGCCACTAATAGTGTAGCAACAAAAATAATGCTTGGGCCCTTTACAAGCGAGTCTTAGAAG
>CAJHNH020006246.1:170000-237500 GCA_905116865.2 Candidula unifasciata | reverse complement strand
AAATTGACCACATAGGTTGTAGCACATCCAGCTTGGAACCCACGCTGCCGGAATGTATAGTGACTTCAACTAATCCTGACAAACGATTTCACCATCTTACCAGAGGTTCGAACCGGGGTCTCCGAATCTGAGCCCAGCTAAGATGCTTCAGAGACATTTTCTAGTTACATATAATAAATTACCGGATTTATTCAACCCAATTACTGCCTTTATCTTTATCGTAATAACTGAATACAGTTGAACTGAAATTTCTTTTACACTAGTTCCGACAGGTGTATTCTTGTATACTTGAAGCCGTAGATGAATGTGTTCAACATATTTTTTTTTCTACTCATGTTCTTTCTGTTCGTTTATCTAGCTGGCTAGCAAAACTGTCCCTCCGCGCAGGTCTGACACCACTGTAACTCAACGCTTCCTAGATGCTAAAGACAACAATGCAAAACTCAGTATACCCTATTCAAACTCCTAAAAAAAGTTACAATCATGGAACTTGTAAGGACCACACTATCACCCCACCCTGGTGCAACCTGCTGCCCTGTGCAGTTTTTTTTTTTTAAAGGGGGGAGGGTTGATTATATACATACATACATACATACATATATATATATATATATATATATATATATATATATATATATATATATATATATACACATACATACTAGCTGTACCCGGCCACGCGTTGCTGTGGCATAGTTTGGCTAAATGGAAATGAAAGAAAATAGAAATCGCACGTGTGTAATACAATCATTGTCTGCTCAGATATAGAGATAGTCTTTGATCCCCACCTCACCCCCCCCCCCCCCACCCCACAACTAAATCCACCTACTACCCTCTCCTTCATCAAATTTAAGTCATTACCCCCTACCCTACCCTCTTCCACCGACTACTGCTTTCTCCCTCTTCGAAGGATTTGAAAATCACTAACTAGCGATATTTTGTTGTTGCTGTAACTGACATTGACATCCCTGTCCATCTGGACTAAAATAGCAGCCACTTAATCGGAACAACGAAAAGAGAACTCAACTATTAGACATGTGTGTCTACTACTACTGTGTCGCGATTAAAACACAATTCAAAACCGCAGGCAATTGTTTTCTCGTAGACAGATACTCCAGATATATTAATTAAATAGAAATCGCACGTGTCTAACACGGTTAATGAAGTTAATGTCGCAGTCACTGTCTGCGCCGACGTCGAGATAGTCCTTGATTGCCCCCCCCCCCCCCTTCCCCCATCGAAGGTTGTTTGAAAAAAAAAACAGAAAATAGAAATCGTCTTTAATATGGTTATTGTGGCAAATATAGAGATAGTCTTGTTTGCTGTACCACGACCTACTCTATGTATTAGTATTAGAGAAGGCGTTGGCTGCACGTAACTCGCCGGCGAATGGTAAATACGGCGCATGAGCAATTACTAACGTGGCTATAATTAGAAATCACTAAAGTTATAAATATTAGTTGCGTATACTTTGGCATAAATTGTGGTCACCTATCTCTAACAGTGACAGGTTGAATTTCAAACCACGATGGTTCAAAATCCGGTATCAAAACAAACATATCCTGAAAATTTCAGCTAAATCGGTTCAGTAGTTTCCGAGTCTATAGAGACCAAACAAACACACAAACATTGATTTTTATATATATAGATATATATACATATATATATATACATATACATACATATATATACATATATATAATATATATACATACATACATACATACAGGGCCTTATTGACATTTTATGTGGGTTAGAGGAAGGTGGTACACATAACAATATCACGTTCTGTCGGTGGCTGTGAATGGAAGGTAGCGTATAAGGTTGCCGGCATTGCGTACCTTATATAGCAGTGATTCCCAAACTGTGCGCTGCTGTGCCTCGGGGAGCCGCGACCTTTTCAAAGGGGCGCCGCGAAATATTTGAAGATAACATGAGTTTTATCTGTTTTGATCTCTTACGTACGAATAGTCATACTTTTACTTAGGTTAGGACGCCGGGGAAAAATTTAAATTGAAAAATAAAAGGCGCCGCGACTAAGAAAAGTTTGGGAAACATTGTGATAGAGCATTTTGTTCAGATGGTGCTAGGTGCAGCCTCAACATAAATCTGCCAGATTCGATAGTTCCTGTGACAAATACCAGCCGAGCGATAAGACCGATAATTTTATGAATCTGTACTTGTATAACCAATGGGAAAAGTCAACCATAAAAATGAAATAAATAATGAAGTGGATAGAATAAGCTTATAGAAAACACAAGTTATCAAACACACCGGGTTAAACTTATCACCTCAGACTTATGTTGTCCATTAACGTGCACACTGTGAGCTACACCAGTAAATAAATCACCACCTTCCTGCTCCATACTTGTGTAAAATCAATTTTCTACTAACTGGTTTTCATCTGCCCCCATATTCTACTAACCGGCTTTCAATTGCGCCCCATATTCCACTAACCGGCTTTCAATTGGCCCCCCCCCCCCATATTCTACTAACTGGCTTTCATATGCCCCAATATTCTACTAACTGGCTTTCAATTGCCCCCATATTCTACTAACTGGCTTTCAATTGCCCCCATATTCTACTAACTGGCTTTCATCTGCCCCCATATTCTACTAACTGGCTTTCAATTGCGCCCCATATTCCACTAACCGGCTTTCAATTGCCCCCATATTCTACTAACTGGCTTTCATATGCCCCAATATTCTACTAACTGGCTTTCAATTGCCCCAATATTCTACTAACTGGCTTTCAATTGCCCCCATATTCTACTAACTGGCTTTCATCTGCCCCCATATTCTACTAACCGGCTTTCATCTGCCCCCATATTCTACTAACCGGCTTTCAATTGCGCCCCATATTCCACTAACCGGCTTTCAATTGCCCCCATATTCTACTAACTGGCTTTCATATGCCCCAATATTCTACTAACTGGCTTTCATATGCCCCAATATTCTACTAACTGGCTTTCAATTGCCCCCATATTCTACTAACTGGCTTTCATCTGCCCCATTTTCTACTAACCGGCTTTCAACTGCCCAACCCCCCCCCCCCCCCCCCCCATATTCTACGAACTGGCTTCCAATTGCCTCCATATTCTACTAACTGGCTTCCAATTGCCTCCATATTCTACTAACCGGCTTTCATCTGCCCCGATTTTCTACTAACCGGCTTTCATCTGCATTCTCCCCCCCCCCCCCCCATATTCTACTAATGGTCTATGACGTTTATTTTTTTTTAGTTTCCCGAACATATTTGTCTCTACACATCATAAGATTCAGACATCATCTGATATACCACATCTCCTTTTGTTACGCTTCCAACTCCAGACATGTCCTGCTGTAGCCTCCCCCTAATGTCTTCTCGGATGTTTTCTTCTGTCAGTGCTGCTGTAAAGATTCCTTTTAACCCCTGATCCTTTCTCACAACACGAAGCTGGAACTGCTTCGGGTGTTGTCCTGTTTTTCCTGTACTGTAGTGACAAGAATGCTCGTTTAAATTTCTCCAATTTCATGAAGTATCTGGTTGGCGTCGTCTGTCATATCTTACAGGCTTATGTGTGTTTTTAGCGCGTGGGTGGAAGTTTGGACCTTTCCCTCCCATTCGAGATTTCGTGGCTGCTCATGAGCAAAAAAGAGGACGCTACATTTTAGATACAGCCAAGCTTCTGTCAGATGTTAAATCGACCAAAAAAAACAAGTTTATTAATTTATGAGATCAGGTAGTCAGCTCCACTGGGTTCAGTTTAGGAACTACCATCATGGCACTCGGGGCATACCCATAAGCGCTTCATTTCCCATCTTCAGCGGATAGCGCGGAGTAGCAGTCTGGCTGTATGTCCGTCTTGTCTTTTATTTGAGTGCTGAGTGTCCGTCAGATCATAGGGTCATTTTCCGCTGCCCTATTCACTTCGGACTCTGATGATCTGTTTGTGCTTCCTCACAGTCCACTCGCTGCCAAAAGACCTCGTCCACATCCCTTTAGTCATGTATCAGTTTACCATGAAGTAGTACAGAACCAACTAGTGATTCTTTCAGCACAAAGCGTTACAGTGTCTCTGGCAAACTATCTTGTTCCTATTTGTTAAGTATATCACGAGTTCAGAATAATGATGATAGGGAAAATGTGCTTTCTCTTGATCTTGATCTACGAATGTGACGTGTAATAGTGTTACTATTAGAAACTGAAAATGCATTGTATTAAAACAGTTATGTTAATATCTGAGTTATCACACTATATTCTAATATAGTGTCATGCTGACATGTAGTTTATGGTTTTACATGGTTTGCTGCATATCCTTTACAGACTGTTCTTCAACTGGTAGGCCGCGGGAAAGTACAGGTGGGTCACCAAACATTGCCTAATCAGGTAACGGGTTAGGGAGTTCTTCTTCACTATTGTAGCCTAAAGCAGTGATTCCCAAACTGTGCGCCGAGGCGCCCAGGTGAGTCGCGACCTCTCCACAGAGGCGCCGCGAAATATTCGAAGATACAAGAGTTTTTTGTTGTATCTCTTACATACGAACAGTCATACTTTCACTTAGGTTAGGACGAAGTGGAAAAATGTTAATTAGAAAAAAAAAAGACGCCACAACCAAGGCACGTTTTGGAAACACTGGTCTATAGGATTGATACCTGAAGGGTGTTAAAAAAATAATTTTAAAAAAAAAAAGAGTCTGAATCAGCTGAAAACTGTAATGTTGCGACATCGAATCTAACAATTATATTGCTATCTAATTAGTTTATTATTTCGGTGTTGGTGAGCTGTCAGGTGGGACTCAAAAACAATCTATTTTTATGATGGGAAAGAACATTGCTTTACGGGACGTCGTAAACCAACTTCAGCATGTAATGGGTGACTGGTTGTTTTTACTAGCCAATTATACGTCAAGTTTGCTACTATTTAATAGATGGAATTAAAAATGGTTTATAGAATCACTAATGCTGGGCTTTGTAACAGAACAGAAAAGGTTCCAGTGGACAAAGAGGTGAAGAAAAGATGCTGGCGTTGGATTGGACATAAGCTGAGAAAACCTGACAATTAAACTAGAACGTATTTACAATGTAACCCATGGGATACACAAATAAAGGCAGATAAGATAGAGCAGCGGTTCCCAACCTGTGGGTCTCGACCCTTGGGGCGGGTCGAACAACCCTTTCACAAGAGTCGCCAAAGACTATCGGAACACATATTCACTGAAATTATAAAGTAGCAACAAAAACAATTGTATGGCTGGGGGGTCACCACAACATGAGGACTGTATTAAAGGGTGGCGGCTTTGGAAAGGTTGAGTGCCACCGAGCTAGGGAGTGAAGTTCGAAAGATGGGGGGGGGGGGGGGGGGGGACATTAGTGAGATGCATGCAATAGCGAAGGATAGAACGACTTGGCAGGGGGTCTGTGCTCCATCGTGAGACAGGAGGCAGAAGAAAAAATAGAAGTTTGCTACTAATTTCTAAATAGTCGAAGCTCGTGTCATTGTTGAAATCAACGCAAAAAGTTCCAAAAGTTCCTGAATCAAACGCGAGACGTTGAAATTAAGAAACTGCACTCATAGCGCCTTAGCCGGAGCGGCGACTGTATTACTGGTATTCATATAAAATATGAGAAAACGAATCTAGGTATCAGAAGATTGGACAATCGATCAGGAAATGATACATCTATTTTCTTTCTCCCGCTGCCAATGTTTACCATTTCTGAGCCTCCCATAGACCGGCGTGCCACGTCTATGGTTCAAGATGACCCAGACTTTCCTTCGGATCCACGCGGGGCACCCTGGGCAGACACTTGTCTGGCCAACGGAGATAGGGTCGAGCCAAGGCCTTCATCGAGCACGGTGTCCGCTGTTACGAAACATTTCGTGGACTAAAATGTGCACGCCAGAAATTCCAACAAGTATCCCACCCACACACGGGGCACACCACGAGACTGACAGAAATTCCACAGTATCCCACCCACACATGGGGCACACCACGAGACTGACAGAAATTCCACCAAGTCTCCCACCCACACATGGGGCACACCACGAGACTGACAGAAATTCCACCAAGTATCCCACCCACACATGGGGCACACCACGAGACTGACAGAAATTCCACCAAGTCTCCCACCCACACATGGGGCACACCACGAGACTGACAGAAATTCCACCAAGTCTCCCACCCACACATGATTTATTTATTAGAGAAAGGCAGTGCTTCGCAGCTCTATAGATGCCCGAATATGCATGCGTTATATCGCAGAACGGGGGCTTTTAACGATTTACTCGAGTTTGATTCTCATCCATAAGGTGATAAAACTTCCGGTACACATCCTGAAGAACAATGACTGACTGAGTCTCAGCAATTTCCCAAACCACAATGGTCTCGCAGTCAGTCAGCTCTCAAGTTGTTGGCACTAAAGAGATTGAAAAGTTCACAAGCCGGCTGGAGCCTAGTGTTGCCCGTCTATACCAGCTCTCAATCCTGGATGGGCGAAGTGATTCCACATTCTTAACAATCTCCACTTCTCATTCATATTTCTGCTATGACATGTATGACAGTTAATATATTTTCTTCCACACACACACAAAATCAGACCTGGTTCCAAGCGGGCGACTGCTCTAAGAAATTCGCAAATGGTCACAAACATACAACTGCAAGAACAATTCCCATCTGAACCGGACTGAATTGCCAACAGAGTTTCATTTAAACTCCCAGAGGATTGAACTGCCCTGACAGTTTCAACCCCAACACCCCAATTATGGCCCCTGGTACTCCACAGGGGGTATTTATTCCCCCAGTCGACACGTGTAGTCATTGTGCTGAATGACCACCGACCCGGCTGCATAGAGATACCAGATAAGTGATTTTGTGTATCTATGTAGTACTGTTTAATTTGTATGTGCTGATGAAGGCTCAATAGCCGCAACGCTAACGTTTTGTTTGTATCTGTTATATTGTGAAGCTTGCTAATATACTTTTCGTTCGGTTTTATATCTTTTCTTAATTCTGAGAAGCATTAAGGGAGAACAGAAGAAAAACTGTCGCCTACAAGCATAATTATGTGATCTTATATCTACGAAATATTTAACAATAAAAGTAAGTAAAGATCCCTTTTCACGCCTCTATGTGCATCTGACATATGGGAAGAGCACCCATTTTTTTGTCTCCAGACCTATCAACACTAGGTGGGTAATGTGGAAAGCATAACGCTGGCCGTCTTTACTTCCACATGACAAATATCCTGAGACCCATTTTAGGCTGGGTCGACCTGCGATAAAAATTCGCGCAGCTACCAGTGAGTTTAGTTTGCGATATGTTGTAATTGCGAGGCGCACTCGCAACGCCTAAGCCACGGACGCCGCAATGTTTATTCACAATGTATGCGACATTTGCGGTAAGTTTAGAGGGGAAAAAATTTCTATTTCATATCTGTTGCAGTGAGTATGTATCGATTTTCCAAATTACTTCAACAACATTAAGAATTCTGATCTCACGTAATTTAGACCATAATGTTTTCGATAAGCCTGCGTCAGACGATACAAAGTGTACTGTACACTGAATAGAAATTGGCTCTGAATGGCCAGTTTTCACCCTCGCTTGCCCAGTTTAGAACGTCAAAGCATAGTAAATACACTCCACACATACTTCGGCAGTCTGATTCAACAATGCAACCCTACAACAAAACCTCCTTTGTGTCTACCAGAGGGTACTTAACACAAACAGATAATGCTTTCAAGGATTCCCCCCCCCCCCCCCCCCCCCCTTTCCACCAATTTCACGCGGGTGTTCAAAGCGATTCACTTTTGACGTCAGTCGCCCAACCCGCCAATACATGACCCCTGATATTTTTAATAAGCCCCCCATCCTTCCACATCCCTGCAACAGCGCAAAACTAACCAGCAAGGCGGCTTCAAATACATCGATCCGCAGAAAGGAAATGAGAAATTAAAAACACGCGGAATCAACAGGTTAAAAAAAAAAAAACCAGACCGGCTTCGTTGCAGCTACGTCAGGGGTGAATCAAATAGACATGGCGTGTATTTTCATGTTGCCAGCGTGTGGGGTGAGAACACCAGTCAACGATAACTGACTGTTTGGGGATTAAAGCTTTCTTCACTTCTAGCTCGAATTCGGAGGAGCAAATGGATCAACACAGCCTTGTGAGCGAGATGCAGCGATGAGCGACGAGGGGGATCTAGCCGATACTCAACGCTCTCAGAGGGAAAGCAAAACGGGAATATAATCAGACTGCTACTGCTAATAGAGCTGGCTGCTGAGGATGCAGACGAAGCGCTTATGAGAATGCCACGAGTGCTAAGATGTCTGTTTTTGAATCAACTTTACTGTTGCAGTTTGTCCTCGGATCCTATATGAGCGCTTGTTTACATATATCTTCTCTACAGCTGTCGCCTCCACAATTATTTGGGCTTTTCACAAGTCAATTTAAAACAATGAGTGTACAGGCTGGGATCCGTTTTGTCACTCTGAAGTAGCGATTCTCATTCGGCCGGTCGTAACCCTTTTTTTTTTGGGGGGGGGGGGGGGGCCGAGGGTATGGATGGGGGTAGCACCATAACATATAATAAATAAACAGATAATGTGTTGATCGGCACTCATAGAAAGAGGCAGAAAAACAGGATACACTAAACACAATTAAAATCGAAAGCTATTAAGAAATGACACAGCATGAAACTAACTATACACACACAATTTTATATATATATATATATATATATATATATATATATATATATATATATATACATATATATAAGTGTTGTGTGTTTAAATAATTGTGTGCCTATGAAGGTTCTGGAGTTGCTTTCAACAAACCTAATTCTCTCCACTACAGTTTTCATAAAAGCCTGGTAAGACTAACTTCCACAGACTTTGCGATATACTATAATTACTAAATTATTTGCCTCTTAATAACCAGCTAACCGCTCTAGCCGGGGGAATAAAAGGCAGAACAGTCACCAGTACGCAACACGTGACACCAGGCCTTCATCAGCATCAGCAGAGGTTGATTAAACATGCAGACCTGGGGCGACAGCTGGGCTCTCTCTTGGTTCTGTATGTATAATTGAGCTGTGCTCTTAGCGTATAACTGTGGCCTGCATACACAACTGTGATGACTGCCACTGGTATGTACGTATGTGCAGACACATACACGTGGACACACATATATATATATATATATATATATATATATATATATATATATATATATATATATATATATATATATATATATATAGCAGAAAACGATATCAACCCTACGTACTTTACTTTTCAACCCTGCACTGCGCCACAAAGGCCCAACTAACTGCCTACAATATTTCTCAACTAGGCTACCAGTAAACAACGTTCAAGTTAGGAAACCGATGACGCATCAACGATAATGACACAGCCAATAAAGACAACAGACGGCTACTTCTAACCCTTGACCTTTGGGAGAATTTGAATTAAGTGGCCCGTACTGAGGCTGTCAAAGAGCTCGTCCATCAGATAACAACGCTTTTGTTCGACTGAAGGCAGGCTTCAGTGTAGCCGGCCCGGTGAAGGATTATCCGCGGCCGCTGTGTACATCCTGACTATCACTGATAACGGGCGAAACACAGGTGACAACAATGTCAGTGAATCCAATACCCGCTGACTGAGGTTTTTATCTCTAGGTTAGTGTTCTTCAAAGTCTACATCTACTAATTTCTTCTTCACGTTCACTGACTGTAGACTCCGGCTGGAAGATTTGGTTGTTCGTCCACTTCTGGACTTTGGTCTTATTATAGAACTTGGGTTTTGCGCGCACATCCGTATTACAGATTTAGATTATTTTTACACAGACTGTTGGTTCATCGCCATTCAGGCAGATACAGTCCGAATTGGAAGAAAACAAACTTAACCCTTAAATCATACTTGTTAAGAAGGGTGGGGGGGGGGGGGTCGAAGTTTTTTTTTTAAACTCCAAAAAAGGGGCCATAGAATCCACACAGGGATCTAATGATTTGATAGCTGCCATTTAACTTTTCTTTGCACCTTCCCCTTTTTTCCAGTTACCTCAGCAGAATGTTGAGCGGGGATCCTAATCCTCTGTATAGTATGTTTCCTGGCCGCTCGCCACAGCCACCTCACCTGCTATGATTTCAAACTCAGTTGTTGCAGCCCATGTCTGACACTGATAGCACAGTATCAATTAAAAACAAAAAGGCTTATGTTTATGAAGTATACATTTGTTCCCGTGGCCATGGCGACTAATCTGCACTTCCGCAAGCATCAAACTATGTGTACGTGGGACTAGCAGCAATTCTTTCATTTGTGACTTTAGAAATGCTGCTTTATAATTTCACTGATCACAGCCTAGACACATAAACCCAGTGTAAATGTACAGGAGACGGACATTGTCATATTTCAGCCAGTCTGCGCTCTTATAATTATACTTTCATTGTTATAATAATTATTATTATTTGCCCTCACGACTCTCTCTCTCTCTCTCTCTCTCTCTCTCTCTCTCTCCCTCTCTACCTTTGGTGACAATTAAGGCCAGTTAGGCATTCCCTGGATGACTGGACAATAATAACAGTCAGCAGGCTGCAGCTACTGGGATAAGTCCACAACCACCAATACAACTTGATTACATGCAACAAGTGCGCGGACAATTTCGAATGCGCATGGCGCGCATTGCAACCTTATGCTGTCAAACTTGCGCACACAATCAAAGTGAAACAGTTGTCTAATATAACAATTATAATTAAGGTAATATTCATACTATTTTCTTGAAGCGACGCCTAGGCGTGTATAAGCTCCCTGTCAATTCGTCCGTGCCGTTCGTTTAATTCTTTCGATTTTATGTTTGAAATCGCCTCTAGCACCGCTCGCCTCTCATTAAACTTCGTCGCTGGGTTTTGTTTAGAGGCCATCTTCTCATCAATACACTTGTTTCCCGCTTCAGTGCCCACTGTAAACCTTTTGACTGCGTTTTCTTCGGGATGTGTCCAATATTTCGCCATCTTATTCTAAGTCTTTTTCGTAATGCCGGGGTGCCGGGTTCATTCCAACTGCGAGCCAGACGTCTTGCCTTGGTTTCGACAGTGGTATCCGGGGCCGACCGTCCAGTAAGCAATGGCAAACTAATGGACGTAAATTTGCCTAGAGAAACCACACAACAGCCAGGGGCTGATGAGGTTGGTTCTGCAACGTCCTGTAAAGGATACGCAACTAACCTAAGTCATACAACTTCATTCCAACAATGGCACGAACATTTCTTTCTTCACTCTTCTGGAATTTACCAAATGTAATGTTCATATCTGCTTCGTCTTATCCCTTTTACGTCTTCAATGGTTGTGAACACCGGCGTAAAGTCATGGCTGTTCGTCCATGTATGGACTCTGGTCTTCTTCCACAACTTGAGTTTTTGTTCACCACATTCTCCAGGTATTAAAAGCAATAGAGCCGTCATTATAATACATCTTGACGCTGAGTACTAGAACAGGGCAATCATGGGATAAACTCAAATTTCAATAGATCAGATACTGTAAGAAACCACAACAGCCAAGGACACAGTGCATGTCACACGCGAATACTGTAAACCTAGGGAAAACAGAACTTAGTTACGAAGGTATGTAATCAGTATTTATGCTCATTTCAAAAAGTAATTCTAGTAGAAAAAAACAATACCAGAATATTTCCACACACCCAAAAAAAAAAAAAAAAAATACACAGTATAATTGAAGTAGCAGGATACTAGAGTTTGAACAAAATGAGATTCAGCCACATGACAGAGAATGGTCTCAGAAAGAAAGAAAGATTTACAAATAATTAATGGCGAACAAAATATGCTTTCCACTTTGCATTAGGATAAAACAAGCGAAATTTGAGTAAACATACACAGTCGACTGCTATGGATTAAGGGTTATGAGCGCGTTATAATTCCGTATCACAGTGATAAATTCAGCTGCCAGCGATAGGGCATTGGATCGCTTCACGTTGGTACAATGGTATAGGCGATCAAATGCAACGGCAAAACTTCCGAGCATAAAACTGCCTAGTTAAAAACTGCCAACAAATGCTAAAGTCGTCTGAAAAGACATATAACGCACAAGCAACTAACGTCTTATGAATGTTTGTTTACTTTCATTTAAACACTGAGCTTGTTAAAGGGTCACTGTCTTAAATTTTGACCATATTTTCTAGGGAAGACCTGCAGTGACGCAGCCCCCCCCCCCCCCCCCCCCCCCCCCCCCCCCCCCCCCACACCCCCCCCCCCCCACCCACACCCCCCTCTCAAAGCAACTTATTTAAAGTTCATCTTCAACATTCCGAACCATTTAGGTTCACTGGGGCAGCTATCAGATTCCCATTCATTCATCCATCTCCCCTTCCCCCCTTTTTTTTCTGTCTCCAGTTGGTAGCTCCAAGTATGTCTTTTATCTTTAGCTAAAAATTTGCATACCCCTAAAATACAATATACAGCAATTGACGCAGGCGTGGATATTGTTTGGAAATCAATTCACATCGGCAGCGATTGATAGTGATTATTTTGACAGCCTTTTGGCACACAGTGAACAACTTTGTTCCCCCTAACTCACAGGACGCTGGAGATGACCAACTGAGGGTGGAACGCGTGCAATTTGATGTTTTCATCATTTGATGTGTGTGTGTGTGTGTGTGTGTGTGTGTGTGTGTGTGTGTGTGTGTGTGTACATATATATATATATACACACACATACAAACATATATATATATACACACATACAAACATATATATATATATATATACACACACACACACACACACCGCAAGCACAAAAACGAAAAGGCAAAATGAAAACTAGATAGTTAGATTTTATATGCTTACAAGATCATTTTTATGCGCGCGACATTTAAAAACTTACAACAAACGCGTTACAAATGTTTTAAATTCAAAACTGGGCATGATTTGTTGAACGGACTATACAGGTTAAATCGCTAAAGTATGACCTCGAGATTCCTGATAACTTCACACGAACTGGCTAAGGTACGGCCCTTCGACCTGTCAACGCCAACCTGCAATGGTGATTTCACCAGACAAACGAAAGTACAGGATGACAATTTGTTGCCTGGCAGAACGCAGTTTTGTTTACACGGAGTCGTAGTCTTAACCCGTACAGTGCAAGGACGCGACAACAGAATTGATTCGGTAAGCCTTGTTTAAACTGCTACCCGGCGCTACTGCACACAGCTTATTACCTTTAATTGTGTCGGTGTCATTATGTGCCGCTTGTTACACGGCTGTTAAGAAACCGGGCGTGTTGTCGTAGTGTCTTGAGATAACACTGTCTTGTATCTGAACCCGCATGCAGTTTGACATGCCTTCGTTACACACCGAGTGGAAAAGGCGGTGGTAGGTGTAGGGGAGGCGGCTGACTAACAGAAGAGACAGGAGGGTGGCGCAAAGGAAGGCTCAGGAAAGGCCATAAATCACTACACATTGGTGCTGGGGATTTAATGAATGGTGCGCCATTTTATAGACCACACAACTGAGAAATAAATGTATAGGGTATTGATTGTCTCTCATAAAAGTATAGGAATTAAACAGAATAGAGTAGGTACAACAGAATAGAGTAGGTACACGACAGTGTGACAACTAACTACAATGACCACGTGAAAATCATAATAACCTCCGTCTCTATACGGCAACAGTGGTACGCCATGGGAACAACGGTTTACGACGCATGAACAATTAAAACTGAAGATGATCGTGTCCCTAAAGAAATCTACGCCCAATTACATTGTGGATGGGAAAGATTGTGACCGGTCGATAGTCGGTAATATCGATGTTCAGTGCGAGTAAATGGAATATCAAGGCTATAGGTATTGAGACAATCATAGAAAAATGGACCATCATGCAATGATAGGAATAATAACAAAACAGGACACGAATGTAGACATGTTAAGAACTGAGCATCTGAGAAATAAAATTGCCTAACAGCAGCAATGACCCTGAAATTCCAAGCATTTGCTGCAGAACTCTTCTCTTAACGTGAACGAGTCTGTCGAGTTATTTCTATGCCTCTTACGATAGCCCAAAGTAAATACTAACGTCTGTAAAAATGGAACCCCGCTGTGTGTATGTCCCCCGTAGGGGGGAGGTGGAAGGGTGACTAAGGGCAATGATTCAAATGGAAATCATAAAACGATTCCATTCTATCTGTCCCGGGCAGCTGGAGAGCATGTCTGGGTCTCGAAGGTTGAAGCAGCAGCGGCAAAAGAGTCGGTTCCAGTAATAACCGTCTGTCTGGGTCGGTTGGATTTATGGTACGTGACGTGACTACTGAACCAATCACTCTGGCCTATTCTGTTTAGGAAGAATTAATGCCGCAGAAATGTTGATTTCAGCTATATAAACCAATAGGGAAGCACGTTGAAGCAGGAGGGGGGGGGAGAGAGAGAGAGGGAGGGAGAGAGAGAGAGAGAGAGAGAGAGAGAGAGAGAGAGAGAGAGAGAGAGAAGAAAGAGAGCGTGCACAGGGCGTAAAACAAGAAACGTCCATATCTGGTATATGGTGCAAACCCTACATTTTTTTTAGCCAATCTGTGGGTGATATGATCAATATACAAGACAAATCGCTGGTGCCATTTTTCTAGAAGAAGAAGAAGAAGAAGAAGAACAACAACAACATGAAAAACATCAAACTCTATAGATCCCGGTTGGAGACGTTGCTCTGTCAATATGTCTCTGTTATATACAGAAACGTGCAACCAAACATGAAGGCGATGACAGGGGAAACGATATAATACAATGCTAAAGGTCACCTGTCAAGAATACTGGCAGTGTGGATTTGTTGAGTAACTCAGCACTGAATACCTCCTCGCACAGTTCAGCATTCTCAGCTTCATCAATGGCTTCTGCCTTTCTAGCCCCCAATGGAGCATACACATTCAACCAACTCACGCCAAGTCATTCTATCCTTCGCTATTGCATGCAGCTCTTCCCAAGTCCTACCTTTCTTTTTTAACTTTGATGCCCCTGTGGGTTCCAGTGCAGAGACACTCTAGTTATTCTATTATCATGTTTTCTCAACATGCGTTTTATACAAAGCCCGCGTCTTTTCTTTATCTCTTGGTCCATTACAACTTGTTTAGTTCTCTCCCGAAGCTTGATATTAATGATTCTATCGTACCATTTAATTTCATCTAGTCCGTGCAGGCAACAGTTTTATAAATGTTGAAGTTTTATTAGTAACTGCCCTGGTTGTTCGCCATCGTATTTCCGCTCCAATTAACAGTACTGATTTGACATTAGAATTAACAATGTTAGGTTTAGTGTCATTTAATAATATCTCTTCCTAAACATTCTGGTGAAGTATAAATCCATCCGTTTACTTCAAGAAAGTGTTTTGAAAAAGTGTTAGGATCTTCTCTGTACTCTACCCATAGCATTTTAAAAGCTAGTCTTCATTTCTTTAAGGTTGTTTATGATGCAGTCGATACATCTGCGTAATCATACACTGCTCTGTGCTCATTATACACCTTCAATGTGGCTATCGACGGTGGTCGGTGTCATGGCATTCTAGTCGGGTGGCCAATCCATTTGACCTTTCGCAGTTAACATGGTCAATGCTATGTCCGTTATATTACCCAGTTACTCTCTGATTTGACGGACCACTTAAAACAGACATAGATACGGGCGCACATACATGAGCACACACTCTCATAAGCATATACACACACGTGCGCGCGCACATACACACAAGCAATGCAGAGTACTATTATAAGTAGCTATAAGACACAGCTAAGCAATCTCCATTCGCTTTCGAATACTCATTAGGTCTTGCAAAGAAATGTCTTAACCAATCAGATTGTGACAACGTTAACGTCTAAATAACAAGCACACCCATTGTCATTTGTCTTGAACCTCGGCAAATCGAATTCTGACACCGTAAACAGCTCCAGTGCTAGTCATTGTACTAGTGGTGGTGGAAATATTTAAATGGACAATAACTTCCTATCTCCCTCTCTGGAGTATATATATATGTGTGTGTGTATATATATATATATGTGTGTGTGTATATATATATGTGTGTGTGTATATATATATATGTGTGTGTGTATATATATGTGTGTGTATATATATGTGTGTGTATATATATGTGTGTGTATATATATATTTGTGTGTTGGTGTGTATATATTATATGTGTTTGTGTAGAGATTCCCCATTGAACTTTCTATATATATATATAGATATTTCTCTCTCTATATATATACGTATATCTATAGTCGATATCTAGCTAGATATATATATATATATAGCACACACCCCTATCTATCTATCTTATCTATCTATCTATCTATCTATCTATCTATCTATCTATCTATCTATCTATCTATCTATCGTAGCTATCTATCTATCTCTCTATCTCTCTATCTATCTATCTATCTCTATCTATCGATCTATCTATCTATCTATCTATCTATCTATCTATCTATCTATCTATCTATCTATCTATCTATCTATCTATCTATCTATCTATCTATCTATCTATCTATCGATCGATCGATCGATCGATCGATCGATCTATCTATCTATCTATCTATCTATCTATCTATCTATCTATCTATCTATCTATCTATCTATCTATCTATCTATCTATCTATCTATCTATCTATCTATCTGCTGTCTATCTATCTATCCATCGATCACTTTCACATTATCAATTGATATTTAACTCACGTAACTAATAAATTACATCTTATTTAAAACGTGTATTTTTATTTTAACAAAACACAAAAAAATGCACACACAAAATTATAATATTACAGCTTTAAAATAAATGTCAATGTGTGGAGGAGGAAAGCGGTTGAAGAAGCGAAAGGGGAGGGTGGATGGGGTGGGAGAGAGATATCAAATGTGCACGCAAATCAAACCATGTGCCGTGTTGTGTGTATTAAGACAGAGGTAGAAACAGAGACAAAGGTAAATAGAGAGAGAGAGAGAGAGAGAGAGAGAGAGAGAGAGAGAGAGAGAGAGAGACGAACAAGTAGACAGACCGTAAATTAAATGGTCATTATGCTATATAATTAAACCATCAGAGGTTTTGTGAGTTATCCTACACTGCACATGTAGACTGTATGTACATCCATACATAAACATAATGTCGTTCACGAGCGCACATACACACACACGCACGAAGACACTGTCATCAAAGAAGGAAAAAAACAACTTACCAAGTCTGGTTTCAAAGACACAGGCACGTACTGGACATAATAATAGGGGTGCATCCTCAGCCGTCGGTACGAGTGGACCGCAATGGTGGACGGGTGTTAACTGCAAGCGAGAGGTGCTTGTAATGCAGACCGAGACGGCTGCTGTAATGACGGCCGATTAGCCTCTCGCCGTCTCCTCAACAAGTGCTGCTGCTGGCCTGCAAGGAGGAGTAGTCGTCGTCT
Organism: Candidula unifasciata; assembly: GCA_905116865.2. Taxonomy (NCBI): domain Eukaryota; kingdom Metazoa; phylum Mollusca; class Gastropoda; order Stylommatophora; family Geomitridae; genus Candidula; species Candidula unifasciata. The sequence goes on along the minus strand of CAJHNH020006246.1, from coordinate 220,093 downwards.
GCTGCCGATGCTGCCTGCTATTGTGTTTCTTGCTGGTTGATGGCACCACTACTGATGGTGATCCGGGCTGTAGCTGCTGCAGCGGCTATTGGCGGCGATATTTGCAGGTCCACCACTTTTCCCCGATAAAAGAATTATAAGTGTTGATCAGAGGCGTGGGGCTGGGCGCCGGGCGAAGAGAGGAGACATAAGGCTGGCCGGAGCCTATCACCTGTTCTATGAGCTGCGAGTTCTGTTGACAATATCCCGAAAACACTGCCGGTGTAAAATGGTGTTTTCGCACTCAGTGTTCAAACGAAGCAGCGGATACCGCGAGCAATCGTCAACTGGAGCGGCTGTGATGCGCGCACCAGGCCAAGCGAGACGAACACGTACTGTCGATAATTAATCGAATGACCCGGCTGACAGCAATGTTACCTAAAACTACACGCTGACGACAGCGGGCACTTCAGTCAAGTATGTCCAACACATAACGTCTGACTAAAACACTACGCACCTGAGCGATAACAAAATATAACATTTAAAAACATTATCCCGTGAATGGGTACAACGCATTTAACAAGCAATGTTAACAGAGGAAATCGGGCGTTGGTATATTCCAATGAGCCTAGATCCGCACGAAGGCTGACACGAGTTGTACACAGTGCAGGCTGAACACAAGTAGATATAAACACCACTAAATGAGGCAAGCTTTCTCTCCCCAGGCGCAGCCAATGAGGACCAGGATATGCGAGCTGAACTCGCCAGTCAAAATGAACTTTCTACTAGCTAACGGTTCAGTCATGCGCTGGCTGGCAACAGCATGCGCCCGTATCAGGGTTTAGCCACAATAATAACTGAATATTAGTAATCGCTTAACTATTTATATCATAAGTAGCGCGTACTATTTGAGTATTTCCCGCCAGATCGCAGCTAAGTCGTCTAGCATTACCACTAATAAATATCACACACTACCCGTTGGCGTTATATCAGAACACAGTAAACGGAATAACGGATCTAAACTCGTGCGTGTAAGTAAAACGGATTTGATAACGGCCAATTTTTGGGTCTTTTCTCCGACACACTTGAGTCGCACCGTGAAAGAGTTCTGGACCTAATCACATAATATTCTCAAAGACAACTGTGAATACATAGCCAACCTCTAATGCTGAAACGACCCTCCTACAACCATCAAAGAGAACCCCCCCCCCCTTTTTTTCACCTCTCTCTCTCTCTCTCTCTCTCTCTCTCTCTCTCTCTCTCTCTCTTCCTATCACCTCCATAAACATAAAAAAGACGCTCACACCTATAACAAGCAAGGACCATTTCCCGCGCCTTTTCGAGTGTTGCACATACAAGGTTCGATCTGTATTTTATAGGCGGATCGGCGCTCAGTGGGTGATGTGGTCAACGGCCGCCTTTACTTCCTATGCTCTACGTGGTACCCATTTTAAGACTATGGTCGACCTAGGGACCAAGACCATTTTGAACACATACACCCCCCACCCCCCAAAAAAAAGAAGAACGCTGCTAGCAATTCAGATCTGTGGCTCATCCTGAAACGTTTATATACATGAGCAGTAACTAGGCCTAACTTCATGGAAGAACATCCACTAGGACAGTGATTCCCAAACTGTGCGCCGCGGTGCCCCGGGAAGCCGCGACATCTTCACATGGGGGCAGCGAAATATTCGAAGATACGCGAGTTTAATTTATTATTATTTTTTTTACTCTCTTACATACGAATAGTCATACTTTTACTTAGGCTAGGGGCCCTGGAAAAAAATTTTAATTGGGGGTAAAAAAACGCCGCGACTTAGAAAAGTTTGGAAAACACTGCACCACTGCAGCGCTGTGTGATAGTGCTTCTAACAGCGTAATCTGTCGACACACTGACTTGAGCTACATGGTTAAACGTTGAACGCACATCCAAACAGGAACTTTATGAGCCAGGAAATAAAACATATACAAGGGCATGACAATCTGATCAGGTCTAGTTAACACAACTGTATGACACAACGTTGGACAATACATAAGCAATTGGAACGTTGAAATATTACCTGGAGGCTGTAAATATTCAGAAGAATATGTCATATTTCATTGTAACAAAGCTATACAAAAAATGAAGGTCCCGGGGAGAACAGAAAACAGTTTTGGAAAGGAATATAGACATTGTTTCGGCCGCAACAGACACAATACTCGTTCGAAGAATCATTGGTTGGGGTGAGTGAGTGCGAGCGAGCGAGAGAGAGAGAGAGAGAGAGAGAGAGAGAGAGAGAGAGAGAGAGAGAGAGAGAGACAGAGAGAGAGAGCGAGAGAGAGAGAGACAGAGACAGAGACAGAGCGAGAGAGAGAGCGAGAGAGAGCGAGAGAGACAGAGACAGAGCGAGAGAGAGAGAGACAGAGACAGAGAGAGACAGAGACAGAGAGAGACAGAGAGACAGAGAGAGAGAGAGAGAGAGAGAGAGAGAGAGAGAGAGAGAGAGAGAGAGAGAGAGAGAGAACGAAGGCAAGCGATAGAGCTGGGAGAATAACTGAGTGGCTGACGAACAGCCTAATGAAGTGGTTCAAGCTGTCTGTCTAGCGCGATGAAAGTCGTGAGCTCCTTTCACGACCAGGTCGTTCGGTTCACCAGTACAATTTTCAGAGAGACCCTGACGGGATCGTCACCGGACCATGTGTGCTTTGGGGCGACACTCTCGGCTGGTGGCTAGCCGTATTACGGATAGAGACTGAGCCATAGCGGACAAAACCTCCTACGCAATGAGGTCGATCCCCCTGGAATTTGAAAAAAAAAAACCTCATATAGTGTACAAAGCGGCTGGCCGAGTGGTCACAACTCGGGCTCTCGTGGAGGGAGCAATCCTAACCTTCACAGTTGGAGAAGGCCAACGCAGCAATGGGGAACGAGTATCCACTGGGATAAATAGGCACCTCTAGGGTGCTTTTAGCAGGAGTAACACAGAGCAGGGCACTCACTTCTCCTGGCAATCTAAAAGGTTGCTGAAGGTTGAGGCCAAAGTCTAAACCCATGTGGACTACATAAGAGGTTCTCAAGCTGCGGGTCGCGACTTTTTGGTCTAACTTTCGTATGAGTCGAATAAGACAATCGGAAAACACATTGAAGTTATGAAGGAAAATAATAGTTTGTGGGTCGTCACAATATGAGGGAACTGCATTAAAGGGTCGCGGAAGGTTGAGAGCCACTGTACTGCAAGATGAAGATGAACCTTCACAGTCTGTGGCTACAGCCCTAGCCATGGAGTCCTAAATCTTAAGGCATACCTCTCTGTGGACACCGCTCTAAAAAGTGGAAAATACAGATATCATTGACAGTTTACTGTTCAATCGAGGCGAGAGATTATGTGCGTTGGTTGAGATTCACAGTACAAACCTTCATTGAAGAGACAGACTGTCTGATTGATTAGCATGACTGTTTGTTAAGTAATGCTTTAATAAAGCAATTATAAATAAATGTGAATGATTTGTGTTGAGTATATCGTGTAATCGGGACCACAGACGAACAATTCATGTTCTCACTTTTTTTTTTCTTATGATCATTTCAAGAGGATAGGCCTAAACTATGGCGGCACAAGGGGGACAATTCTATTGCAGAGAAGTAGAGTTCTAATTATTCTATGGTTATGCTAGTATATTTACAATACGCTACGTCCTGTTATTGTTGTAGTAGGCTAACGGTGTCATTAAAAAAGTCGCAGTTTCGTAAACTGGAACATTCCTCCTACTAACTATTCCTTAACTCCAGGAAAATTGTGTACATTTTTATGCACCGCTAATCAAAGCACCTCTCTCTCTCTCTCTCTCTCTCTCTCTCTCTCTCTCTCTCTCTCTCTCTCTCTCTCTCTCCGCTGTTCCCCTTTCTATGTTGTGTGTCTGGTGACCACAACAGAAAACCTCTTTCAGATGACCCAACCAAGCGCCAACAACTGATTTCAAGAGCCCCGAGTACCTCACCTATACAACATAAGTCGAGTGTCAAGTTACACCAGTGGTTTCCAAACTGGTGCACAGACATGTTTTTACAGACCAATCAGTTGGTGATGTGGTCAACATCGTGCAGGCTGACTTTACTTCCTATGGCTGTTACCTGGAGGCCAAGGTAATGTATGGAGAGAGAAAAAAAAATCCGGCACCAGGTGGTTTTGAAGCAAGGAACTTCGGATGCACAGGCCAGCGTCTAGCCTCCACAAAGCGCAAAGAGGGAAGGAAATGACATATTGACAAACGTGTCGACAAGAGTCTTTATCGCCAAGTAAAACAACATGGGAATTAGAAATACTAAGTTGATTTTTTAAAGAAAAGTATCAGATTACAAGAAAATATTAAAAATAATGGAAACTAACAGCAGCAGTTAAGGTGGAGAAAATAAAAAATGGGCAATAATAAACACACACACACACACACACACAGAATTTCCTTCTAAATGTTATTTGTCACTATATTTCCCCACCCCCTTCTCTCTCTCTCTCTCTCTCTCTCTCTCTCTCTCTCTCTCTCTCTCTCTCTCTCTCTCTCTCTCTCTCTCTCTCATGAAAGAGATTAAAAGATAGACCAGAAATCCAAGTTGGCAGCTCTAAATGTAAACAGTCTATGTTATGCAGATGACACATCATTGATAGCTGAAAACATACAGGCTCTGCAGCTTTTAGGCATTGTGGTAACGACGGGGAAAAGGAGGGGGTGTACAAATTTGTTTTTTTTTTTAATTTGGGAGTTTGAAAAGGGGGCTGGGGTGGCTATTGAAGTAGGAGGCGGTGAAAAGGGGTGGGGAGCAGGGATGAGAAGTGGTTTAGTTTAAAGAAAAAGAAATCACACTAAAATGTTACATTACAAGCAGTGAAAAACGCTCAACGAAATCAGACTATTTATTGGGGGGGGGGGGGTCGTCCAATTATATAATTGCATGGAAGACATGCGACAGATTCAAGTGTGATTAAAAGTATGACAGGCCAAGCAAAACAAAAAGACACTCCAGAAGATAATGAGCATCTTATGTAATGCGTTACTTCGGTTGAATCTTCGACCAGAGTAACATGAGGCGGGTGAGACGTTTTATGGCACAAACTGTTCCATGTGGAAGTGGAACATGGAATACATACGGGCGACAAAAATTAAAACAAATTTATTTTTAAAAAAATGGAGCGGGGGGGGGGGGGGGGGGGGGGGGGGGGGGGGGGGTTATTGGGGGGGGGGGGGTGGGGACGACTCACTTACGGGGAATACTCTGGTCAACTCATTTGACTCCGACCAGTTGACTCCCGAAAGTCGTGAGTTTGTTTCAGGGCTGCGTCGTTTCGCTGACAGGTGCATTTCACGAGGGGGGAGATTTGAAGACCACTGTGTCGACTTGAAACAGTATTGGCAGACCAAAGGCAGACATATATTATGCTGAATGGTCTAAGTTAGTATAACATAATATAACCAAAGAAGACAATTTTAGTCGTCCCCCCCCTCCCTCCCATCTCTCTCTCCCTCTCTCATACACAGAGAGAGAGAGAGAGAGAGAGAGAGAGAGAGAGAGAGAGAGAGAGAGAGAGAGAGAGAGAGAATTGTTGCCTTTCCAAACACACACACGCATACATATATAGACATTCATATAAACCCAAATACACGCATCCAAGCTGGCACAGAGGCGTTTGCACACACATTATGTACTCTGCTCCCTGAAAACCCCAACCCGACGATTTCTAATTCATCTCTAGGGGGTGCAACCGCCATACTCGGAGAACCGCTGTGTGCATTCAGACATATATTCAGACACCAAACTATAAACCTTGCCGATATAAACCAGCCCTTTATGAATAAATGCAACTATGTAGGCTTCGAAGAGGGGGGAAAAGGGGTGGGGCGGCTTAAGTCAACGATCAACCACTGCTCGCTGAAGCAAAACAATGACTCCTATAGAGAATCAACATACAAGAAAACATTAAGCGCACCTGTACAGGTAATAAACATTCAAAGCTATCCTACCTTATATTTGAAGGAGAGTGGGGTGTGGGCAGGAAAAAAACAGTTTATGACTGATGGCTGGGCTGCGTGACACACCGAGAAGAATACCTCAAGGCGACTGTAGCCACGTCACATTTATGGCCACTGTTTCAATGCCGAGGGGTGTGATCTCTCCAAATGAATGATCGAGGTGGCTCAAGAAGGAAGGGAGTTTTGGTTAAGGGCGCACACATCGTGTCATCACCCTGAAGGAATTCAGTGGTTGGGACAGATCTGCTCCCAATGACAGCTGGTTTGAAAATGAATCGGTAGAGATAACTTCCGTGTAAACTGCAATGTCTTGCTTCTCTTCTTCGTTCGCCCTTGAAAGGGTGGTTGGCACGTTGTGGTGTACAGCTGGCCCCTTCAGGTCCCACACCCAAGATTTTAGCAAACCTTTAACTTTGGTCGCTTTTTCAGACCATTCGTGTTGAGAGGCAATAGATATACCCGACCCGCCGCCTCTAAACATTTGCATTGGTTGAAAATGTTGCCTTACAAGAGTTTGTGGTATGGTGTTCAGTGCACTTGTTCTTCTAACATTCCGCCAGCTTCGTTTCTAATATAATTGGAAAAGGGCAATGGGAGACAGTGAGGAGAGAGAGAGAGAGAGAGAGGGGGGGAGGGAGAGAAAGAGAGATGTTTGATGATGGTGGGAGGGGTGCTGTGCTACACAACACCACCACCCAAATCGTAATGCTGAAGCTGCTGACGTCAATTTATGTCACACTGTGCAGTCACAATCGCCATAAATGAGAGCAGTTAGCAGCAAAGTCATCCAGACTACAACATCAAAGTAAACTGGACAGGTCTGTTGCAGGTCGATTTGTTTTAGTCCTATGAACTAAGATAGCAGTCGATGGAAGATGTATGACAGTTGATATGTATTGCATTGTGTATAATCCTTTCGTTGTAATCCACTCAAGCACCTACAAAATACGTTAAATGAAGAATAGCTCAAGAAAAGGCAGAGGATGAAGAATATTCTATGCAATCCTAATTTGCTATCGAGAGAGAGAGAGAGAGAGAGAGAGAGAGAGAGAGAGAGAGAGAGAGAGAGAGAGAGAGATAACGCAATTCCTGATGTATGGTAGTGATCACTGATTTTCAAATACCGTTAGGTATTTCAGCACAGTGGCTGTTTCCGCTGACAGGTCGCAATGAAAAATCACCCCATGTTCCTAGCAACATCCATAGAATTATCTGACACGAACCTTTGGCACAAGAAGCAGGTCCAATACATGTAAGCTGTATCAAGTGTTTACACTGCATGGAGACCCGTCACAAACAACATGTCAACAAGGCTGAATAACAGCAATGAGAAAAGCTTTCCCAACAGTTGCACTTTATTCGCCAACAAAACATATTCACAAAATATACGAAGTCATGTTATTGTAACATCACTCCAACCTGAGGCTTCTATTCCCACTCTCAAAGAAAAACAAAGCTAGGCTAATATCTCCAGCAACCTATCAAAACAGGCTGTATAACATTTGCCTCTTTCCAGGTTACGCTTCAGAAGTTACGCCACATAATCCTACCAGACCAAACGTCCTTTATGAGCCGTCGCCCCATATTTTAAAATGGTGTCCATTATTGATCACGATATCTTAGGTACTCTATAACTTTGCTTGCTCCCTACTGCCCTCCGTACTCCTGGAGACCGTATTTCAAACATCTCCTGGGATCCTACTGTTTGCTAAGCATTTCCCCCTCTCTACTTTTTTCTAAAGAGATACTTTTTTCCCCATCATTCTGCTTCAGTGGCTGGAATATACAGTCGGTAATTTTACTGAAAGATCGCTAACAAGCAAGAGAACATTCAACTGAAGCATCACTAACACGATATCAAAACATATTATATTTTCTGGTTTCCATCCTCTTTCTTCCTATTATTATTGCTGCTACTGCGACCACCACTACAACAATTACCACTACTATAACTGCAACAAAAACAACAAAATAACTACTATCACTAATCTAAAACTACTACCCCACCACTACTACTACACAACAACTGCTGCTGCTGCTGCTGCTGCTGCTACTACTACTACTACTACTACTACTACTACTACTACTAACTACCACCACTACTACTACTACCGCCACCACTACTTTAGTACTACAGCTGCTGCTGATACTTTAGCAACTACTACTGTCGACCCAGAATGTAAAGATTTGCCACACTACATTTTCTTACAATCGCTGTTAGCGTTCCACCAAATTTAATTACATGCATCCTGCTTTTATATTGGAAATAAATAATCAGGTATATGACTAAAAGCCCACCCAAAAGCAGCGTAGTGGTCCAATTTAAAAAAAAATGTGGATAACTTTTTTATTTTAAAGTAAAAACTAGCAGACACTACCACACACACCCTCTCATCTCTCTCTCTCTCTCTCTCTCTCTCTCTCTCTCTCTCTCACACACACACACACACACACACACACACACACAACTATACGGTGTGGTGGGAATCAAATATAAAGAGTTTCTCATAAGCTGCGTCACTGTGTGGTCGGTTCCATTCATCCCAGTCGGAACGTGTTCGAGTAACCATGCAACGCAAAGGGATGCCAGTTTTTTTTTTTTTTTTTTTCAAATAACCGATGCATCTTGTCGACTCAGTCACACAGTTTCGGTCGACTCAGTCACACAGTTTCGGTCGACTCAGTCACACAGTTTCGGGTCACTAAAGCAAGGATATCCAGATGGAGACTGTGATTATCTATTTGTATTCGTTGGTGTGGCGTGCTGATGAAGTCCTTTTAGTCGCAACGTTTATCCTGTAACTCACCATTGTTATTTGTAAAGCTGACCAGTTCTGTTTCTCATTAACATTGCTTTCATGATACCGAAGCAGAAACATGAGTAAATAACACCCCTTTCTTCTATATTTTCTTCCCTGTCCCTCTTACTGTCCATTCTATCCAACGGCTGAGATAGCAACAATCGATCATCAAGAACAAACACTACCATAAAGTAGCCACCTGTCGTATACTCAACCATTATATTTGACACCCGTTCATTTAAAAGGCTAAGTAATCCCCTAGCAGATGCTACACTAGAATGCAAAGCGTTAATCGTTACCATAAACTAAGTCATGGTTTAATTATCTGGGAATGACCAGCTACCTAACTCGCGGAAGTGACTTGTTAAAAAATTGTAAATGATCCAAAGCTCCGTTTGAAGACTGGGTCTATGCTTGAACCCCAGTGAGAGGATGGGGTGAAGATCCAGCACTGTAACAACTCCAGCCAGGGTTATACCAAAGAGCATTTTGGATCGGTAAGCCGGCATAATATCTACAAATCTTTAAATTATTTAGTGCGATTGTTTTTTTTTTTTTTTTCTAAATACTTTTTATGTGGTCAAATCCCACTGAAAGAGGAAGGGTGAAGTTCCAACCCTGTAGCAACTAGGCTTGAACTAAAGGGACAATGGCTCTGTAAGCTAGCAAAAAATATCTAGCTAAAAAAATCCATCCTATATACTCGCCAAACTGAATCACTCTATACTGACAAGAGCTAAAGTCTTCCACTAGTCGTTCAAGAATGAATAACAACGGCAAACTAAATTCTTTAAGGTGTCTGGTACAATATGATTCGACAGCACTCTGACAATCGAGAGAGATGACTAACCACATCACCGACTATTAAGGTTAGTTGCGTATCCTTTACAGGACGTTGCAGAACCAACCCCAACAGCTCTGGCTGTTGTGTGGTTTTTCTAGACAAATTTACGTTTAGTAGTTTGCCATTGCTCGCTGGACGGTCGGCTTTCTTGATACCACTGTCGAAACCAACGCAGGGCGCATGGCCTGCAGCTGGGATCGAACCCGGCATTACGAAGCGTTCGCCTCGACTTGGCCACAGAGCCGACTCACCGACTATTGCGCTCTGGTATTTGAAAAGATGACGAATATCTGCCATGGATCTACCTTCACACAAGCCAAGAGCCTCAGCTGTCTAGAGAGATACATGTTGTGAGCCCTTAAATGTGGAAGGCGTGTGTTTGCCAACTGGTCGCTGGGTCAATGCCATATTAAGAGAGAAACGTACAGTCCTTGACTTGCCAAATCAGCCTGGTGAGCAGCGGAGGCTTAACCTTCAGATAAACAGAGGAACTTTAAAGGGAGCTGTGTGGCAAATCCTACTTCTACTGACGCTTCCATTTGTTTGCGTTGCTCAAAAACTTTCAAGGCTGAATTTCAACTCACCAATCCTCTTCGTACTCACAATCGTTGAACATTACTACTTTTCGTCACTACGTGGCTTTCATTACCTGCTATGGACGATCAGACCAATGTCATCGATGAAACCAATTGTAAACGCATCTATACAATTATAGGTGTAGCACACTCACACCAGACACATCAATGAAGTGAAAACGGTCCCTGACTTACGAAACAACCAGTGTCCAATTTAAGACATTTCATATTCCTATTGCATTGGTTAACCTCATTCAAGCTATTGACGTATTCACAAAGAATTCTACGATGCTTGTTACTCGCTGTTCAGTTCGTGTTAGTGTGAGCCGACATTTGACACTACGAAATGTCCCATTAACTTTTATACAGACCTCCAAGACTGTTGTTCACCTTTGTCGGTCGGTATCAGGTAACAGAGTAGACAGCAGCACGGATTCGTGAGTGTGGGTGAACGGCAGACGCAAAAAACAAATAATGTACCAGGTGAAAGTCTCTCAATATAACAACACTATATAAGCAAATATAACAACGTCACTACACAATTGTGACGGACATTTAAGGCTACCTATACATTTATTTTTGCTTCTTTATTTTTGTTCGTGTCAAATGTGTTCCTTAATTTTTATTTTACCGGTCCACTTTGTTTTGCAAGGTCTAGGGGCACAAGGCAGATATAAAAGAAGGCGGTGGTTACTTAAAGGTCATGCTTACTCCTAATATGACTGCATGTTGCACCAGGCTGGTGTGGCTGTTACGGATGCCCTAATCATAGATTCCAAAGAGGCTGCAAGCAGTCTCTGAGTTTGCTCTGTTGGTCTTCCGCCAGCATTAAGACTTTTAGTCTTACGTTGTCAAACTTTCAGGTCCTCTTGGTCTGTCATCCAGCACGCAGGCCTTTGAAGGATTCACAGAACAGCTAGCTAGGGCATCAATCAAATAAATCCAAGACACTACGTACAAACACCCTACGGTTACAATTAGGGCACCCGGTTACACTAATTGCAGCCCCGATGTACCCTGCAGTCCTAGAGTGGTAAGTTAGCGTATCATTTACGGGATGTTGCAGAACCAATCACAGCACGTTGTGGGTGTTCTGACTTGTCTATGCATACTTACGTCAAGCAGTTTGCCACTTGTTCACTCTCGATACCCCTGTCGAAACCAACGCAAGACGGTCTGCTGTCAAACCTCCTGCGGCTGGGATCAAACCGGCACACTGGCATTACGAAGCGCGTTCGCAACGCCCAAGCCACAGATGCCGCATCTAGACTGGTAAGTGTTGAATAAAAGAGAAGCAAGCCCACACTTTTATAAGGTTGAGAACGTTATTGTCTGTCATTTTAGGGTGTCGATCTTCATACAGCGATGTCTGGTCCACTGTGGACCATAAACTGGGATCTCGCCTCAAGGTCTCTTAGGTTGTCAGGTCTACTAGGCGAGACCACCTGTTGATTCGCAGCTCCTTCATGAGAAGACGTCTTGCGAGACTTCTGGAGTCTCTATAGCACAGCTGCATTTATGGACATCTGTTCTGGTTCATACATAATTTTTACGAGTGTGCGTTGAGTCTGTTTGTTCAGTGCATAGGCTTTAACGGTGTCTGTGACATCATTTATGCAATAGTTTTTGCGACTCTAATGTGTTCTTCAGTAGGACGTCCTTGTTTTCTGCCTTGTGTGTGTATTTTTGCAGGTAAATTTTTTGTTACGAATACCTTGGACGGACAGAGTAACTAACAACGACTGCCTGAAAGAGGCTTATGAAAGTATATCTCCATATACAACAACAAGAAAGAGACAAACACTGTTCTTTGGCCACATAATTAGAAGAGAGACATTGGAGAACATCGTGACAAATGGAAAGATAAGTGGAAAAGGGAGTAGATGCAGACCAAGAGAGATGATGCGGGATAGGATGAAAAGATGGCATGGAGGGATATCATCAAGAGAGCTGTTCCAGGCAACCAGTGATCGTCATCTGTGGAGACGCATAAGAGCCTACTCCAGTTGGCAGGGCACATGATAATGACTCATACCATGAATTTTGATAAATGTAAATAATGTTTGATACATGAACATAATATGACTGATACATAAAATTCAACTGCTGTGTGAAAGACTAGTGTCTAGAAGGACCAAATGTTAGACGGGCCTGCATGCCTAACCTATAACCCCTTGTGAATGAAGTTCGTGCTCGTTCGTCGCCGATCTTCCAAGATGAGAAGTTTTCGGAGACGAAGTCAGTGTAGATTACCACTGACTCTAGAATTCTCCTTTGAGACGTGTATTTAGGGAATTAAACAAACACCATAAAATACAACTAGGAGTTTAATGGGGGGAAAAAGGGGAGGGGGAAGATTAAAAAAAAATAAAGACACAAGAGAACGGTTCCAACAAAGTATTTGCCAGGGGGGGGAAGTGGGGGGGGGGGGGGTATTTCTTAACTATAACAAGCACGGACTGATTACTAAGCAGAAAGGGGAAGACATTGGAAACTGAAAAAGAGGACGGGGTGGGGGTGGACGGGACATGAAGAGGATTTAGGAAAGGAAGCGTGACCGAATGAACTAAAGAAAAACGGGGAGGAGATGCAGACATAAGCAGTTATCATTTACAGGCAGACAGACGGACATTCAGACGATATATACAAGATATACAGACACGTAGAAACCACCAAAGGGCAAGAGGAGCGAAGGCATAAAATAATAAGATGAGCAGCTAAAGTAATGCGATTCTACAACCGACAGCTTCCCCCCAAACAAAATCGATCAAAGTTCACAAAACGGCGACAGCTGCCATGAATATCTGTTAACCTGTGTCCCGTGAGCCTTCAGATAAAACAGCAAAGTAAACTGACTCGCAGACACCATGTACGTCTGATTCGTAGTCAATAATCATGTTGCAAAACTAACCGGTTGGCCTTCTCCAAGGAGCAAGGAGATCGGCCAACATCAGCTTATTCCACACAGCCTGTAACAACTTAAACGCACGCCAATATTCGAGGGATTGGGTCAATTAAATCATTTCCGGGGTGCCTTTTCAGTGGTGGTTGGGTACAGTGCATCGTGCAGGCACAAGTGTCTCTTGGTAATATCACCTTTAATTCAGGATTGGGCAAACTATGACCCGCGGGGTAAAACGACCCCGGTTATTTCTTTTTTTTTTTTAAGCTCTGGTTCAATTATGCCTTAAGTGTCATAGCTCTCTGTGTTGCATTATCTTTTGGTAGTCTTGACACATGTCCGGTCTGGTTGATATGTTGTCGCTTGAAGTTTAGTACTGACCGATATCGCTATCACTGACCCTGTCTCTTCTAGGTAATTTAGAATTCGTCGTAGATATTTCATTTCTGTTGTTTCGATTGTACTGTATCCTTGAGTTGTTATAATATCTATGTTTGGCAGAATGTTGATTTTTTAAAAAAAGACTGTAAGGAACAATACACTTTTAGTGTCAACAGTTACGTTTGTTCAGCAATACTGGTGACAAATGTCCAATGATTTGCTTCATTACAAGTGTTCTATCTCTGCTTCAATTTTGTTTTCAGTGGATGGTATTATGCGTCCTAAATATTCGATCTCAGGTGCTTACTTGATTTTTGGTTTTCTATGCATATCTTGACAGTATTCTTCGGTTCTTGCAACAAGTTAAGCGATAAAATATGTTGCATGCAAGGACATCGCAGTTTCCAACACTTTCCTAAGCAAAAGCAGCTTTACAAAAAGCCTTTCAGCCTCGACTCTCCAGCTTTAGAATAAGCCCACAATAACATCTTTAATAAACCTTTTCAGTTTCAGTTCTCAAGCTTTACAATAAACCTTTTGATTTTCAGTCCCTCGGCAAATGGGAAACAGTGAGGCACCAGCATAGTAATACGTTTCCTAATATTTTTTATGACCACTACCGAGTGTATACATAAAGGAGCCGCGGAGACATATCTGTTAGTGCGCCTGCCTATCCTGGCTTACATGTTAATGATTGCGTTTAACAAATGTATGATCCTTGAGAACCAGGGTTCGTTCCCTGCGGTGGACGGTATTATTTGAAGAAGAAGAAAACGTACTGGTGGATTTCGGATAATGAAGTGTCGAGACTGGGCACTAACCACAATAACCCCAAAGATAACAGTGGTACTTTGTAGCCAACCTTTACTCTGGTGACGGCACCATTTTTATTTTCCTACTGAGGATTAATCCTCAACAGTTTTTTTTTCTCTTGATCAGCACTGGTGGGTGGTCAACCCAGCCACAAACAAGTGGACAGCATGTACGTGCCTGCAGTGTATCCACTCCAGGCCGCTAACTGGAAGTCTGATACCCTGAGATCAGAAGATCACAACCTCGATGCTAAATTAAAAGGATGTGAAAGGATGAGAGGCTGAACGGGGTATCTGCTGGGACCCACCTTGGTCTCTTGTCCAGACAGTAATTTTCTATCGCGAACCTTATATGGCAGCTGGGAGGTAAAACTGATTGAATAATTTCCTCCTGTGTGTTCCTGGACGCCTAGTGTGGAAAGAAAACGAATAGAAGAACAACAGCATCCCCAACAAGTATGTCGTAGGAGTCGACTAATTGGGGACATCCTTCGAAGTCGAAACGTATCAGCCTGAGAGGCAAGGAACCACAGGTGTGCAAACAGATAAGCTCTGTCGAACGGATGTGCACGCAACACTCAGGTTCTGGAGCAAGAGTAAAGTTCGGAGGTGGATGAACACACAGAATTTTCCGCCGGAGTTTACAGCCCGTGAAAGCTATGAAGAAGAAGAAGGCTGATTAACTGATCGATTGATAGAACAATGACAATCCGACTCCAGCCTCTAAATAATTGCTTTCGCACTAATGAAACCAGATCTGGCAAGTGCTTCCTATTTTGTTTTAGAAACTAATACTGAAAAACTAAAACGAAACATGTTTACCGCTAATTATATGGTGAAATAATGTTAAAATCGGTATCAGTGTCCTTTCCTCAAAGTTAATATAAACTAATGTCAACTATCATAATTCCAGCCTGACTATTCGACAAAATAATGCGTATAATTAATTGCGATTACTACTCAAATATATCCATACATCGGTATGTACTCTATTACCCTCCAGTCGTCCTGACTCTTGTCTTGCCACTGGACCCAGATATGACTTAGGCGAAGGAGTGAGGCCGATGACACTTATAAACTCTTCCTCACTTTAATCCAAGTCACCGCGCAAGTCACTCTTTCAGACAAAGTACCTGATACCGTAGTCCTTGAAAAAGCAACCATGCCCAGCATCCACACTCTACTGATGCAGTATCAAATTCGTTGGGCTGGTCATGTGGCACGCATGCCAGATCACAGGCTCCCCCCAAAAAACTCTTCTATGGTGAGCTGCAAAATGGGAAACGTTCCCAAGGCGGGCAAAAGAAACGCTTTAAGGACACCTTGAAGTCTTCACTCAAAGCATTTGGGATAAATGACACTAATTGGGAGGCTGCTTCTCAAGACCGAAATGCATGGCGTGCAGATCTACACAAGGGCGCGGCTACATGTGAAGCAAACAGTACAGCAAGACTTATCAAGAAAAGAATGGACAGAAAGGCGACTGCAGGAGACCCCCTCCCTGGCACAACGCTCATTCCCTGTCCTCACTGTCCAAGAACTTGTCTAGCCCGCATCGGTCTCATCAGTCATCTTCGTACTCATACTTGATGAAAAAGAGTGGTCATCATCATCTTGATGGACAACACACACACACTCTATTACCACGTGTACAGAATAATTATAAGACATAATACATGAATAGGTTCTCACTATGGCTACCACTGTACTATGCCCATAAACTAAAATCTAATGTGCACATAGCATGACAAATACAGCATGACTAAATCACGCAAAAAACTATTTCTAACTGTGTCTACCGCTTGAATATACCAACACACTCATATATCATTCACAGCGAATAAGCGTAACAATATACAGTCAAATGCGTGAATCAATTTTTGACAGTCTCTTCCACTTACTGATGGATAAACTAACAGGTACTTTACAGCACACATAGCATAACTAATAAGGCAATGTGTAAATCAATTCTGACCGAATTTTCCACATAACAGATACGCTTCACTTATCTGATGGATAAACTAACAGGTACTTTACAGCACACATAGCATAACTAATGAGGCAAAATAATGTGTGAATCAATTCTGACTGTATTTTCCACTTATCTAACTTAATACGCAATTTGCAATGCTTAAAAAAAAAGTATACAGTAAACGTGTGAATCAATTTTGACCGTACGGTTTGCTTAACCGTAATGAGACGCTAGTACGTCATTTAAAAAAAAAGTATACAAATATACTACGCGGTTTAAAAAAACAAACTTTTGAATGAATTTTGACCGTATATTCCTTCTACTGAACAAACTGAACCGATACGCTAACAGGTAATTTACAACGAATACAGCATAACTACACAGTAGAACTGCACGTTCGACAAACCGGCTTTGTTCGTTAGCTGAAAATGCTCCTAGCAATCGTCACTGACAGAAAAACCACTGCCTCAGAAATTATCTCCCTACATCTATCTACACGTGTGCTAAACACGACTTTTACCCCTTTTTATGTATTGAGCAGAGCCTCAAAGATAAATAATAAAAGGCAGACAGGGGTAGTGGTGGTGGTGGTGGTGGATAATCACATTTGCAAGTCACCCACAAGCTGTACAAAACTTGAAAAGGTTAAATTGGGGGAGGGGGGAGAGACGCTTTTCTTTCTTGTATTTCGCTTTAGGCGGGGCGATCTTCACGACTGAAGGCGTAGATTGTGAATCATGTGACCGCAGGCAACACACATACACACAAGCACACACAGCGACAGTAGCAGCGGGTGGAGATATCCGCTTAGCCTGCATTTCAATGTAATGAAAAGTAATTCAGCAGCAGTTACTGCTGGAGTGATAGGGCTGTATGTATACTAGGTAGGTTCTATACACTAGGCAGGTGACACATGACCCTCTTTACCTTAATCCTTATGTATATTTCTTACAAAGGAAATCTCCAATAACACCTGAGCAGGCCATCTTGACACCCCTTCCAATAGCTATATTGGATAGACAGAAGAAAAAATGAAAGCGCATATGTGTGTGCCTAAGTGTTTGGGTGTTTCTGTCTATGCATCCTCATCTTGTGTGTCGTGTGTCTGTCTGTACATCTGAAGGTATGCATTTGCCATCCATGCTGTTGTATTTTTTACTGAATATAAATACTATGAAGTTTGATATCTATGAACAGAACATGGATAATTTTTATTCTGCCGTATGGACGTTAGTAATTTGAAAGGGCGAATGTAAGATGGGCCCGTGTGACCACTTGGAAATAAAGTTCGTTCATTCTATTTTTTTGCACTATATTTTGTATTATTATTATTATTATTAAATTCACGATGAACAACGTGTTGTGTAAGATCAAAGTCGCCGAAAGGTGGTCTTTCATCTTTTCCATGTGTTCACAACTAGAATGCAGTCTTTTTCTATCCGTTTCTGTCACTACTTTCGCAGTGCTGTTTGTATGTGCCATCAACGATTGATCTTCTAGCTGGTCCTCATGTTCACACAGGAGTTACCTATGGATTACAAATCTTCAAGAGAAATGACACGGCGACTGGTTGGTTATCCGTGTGACCTAGATTTTCATGGGAAAACAAATATACAAGACACCTGGTAGCGTTTAAATAAAGTTTAGACCTGACTGTTTACTTGAAACCCTTGCTTTCTGACTTTACAGGTGACGGGTTGGGGTCAAAAACTGTTGTAAACCCATCCAACCGGGAAATCTGACCGCCGATGGCAAAGCATAACCAAGACAAAAGTGTCTATATTTGGCTGACTAAAGAAACATTAAAAATGAAACGAAGGTGTGTGTGCATAGATGTGAAGGTAGATATGTAGTAGGGATAAACTTATGTCTGGGTGCGCAGGGGTCCCATTACTGAGGGAATAAATGATCATTCTATGAAGTCATCGTGGGGAGCTTGCCTGCCTAGACAGAGGCAGCATTATCTCCCTACCCCCTACCCTCTTTTTCCAAAGCAGTTTTATTAGGCAATTTAACGTCTGTTAGCCTGCCACTGCATAATGAAGATACAAGGTCTATATCGTAAGAGGGTAGGGGGTGTGTGTGTCAACGAAAAGACGTCTTCAGAGGCAACAAAATAATCAACATTTACCGCACAAACGAGAGAGACGCAATAGTGAGTGGATAGACACTTGGTTGCCTAAAGGTCTTGACTGCCTTTGAATCCGCACTAAAGCGATATATTTTTTTTAAAGGACTCAAGCTCCCGGGTTGTTCCAGCCTAAAATATCACAGACAACGACAGCATCAGCCGGCGTGAAGTTGACCATACCACCCATCACAAGCCGATTTAGTGAGCTGCAGCGGTATGCCCGATGCGCCAATGAGGTAAAAGGGTTATTTACTTGCATATAGTTCCACTTTTCATCATTTTGAGCATAAGTCAAACAGAAATGGACATGATCACCTCAATAACAGTGTACATTAAAAAAAAAACTAGACCCATTAGGATCGTGGAGGTGTATTGATGGAAGCACTAGCACATAAAACCCGCCATCTTTGTCTTCCGCTTAATGAATAAGTGTATATCTTAATCCTGTCCCTTTCTTGATGTTGTCATTTCAGGTTCTTCTTTGCCCTCCTCTTCTTCAAACCCCCCCCCCCTCCCAATTGTTCCCTGAAACATAGTCTTTGCAATCGAATCATGTCTCACCACGTGCTCAAACCAAGCGTTTTTACCACTGTCAAATGAGGCTCTAGATGTCCCGCAAAGTTATATATTTTCTCTGTGACATATTTTTTTTTAGTTCTGTATTCTAAATAACTAAATCATAAAATGTGTCTGTAGCATTTACATTAAAAAGCCTGAATCCTCCTCTCCATTTGTACAGCAAAAGTCCAACTCTCACATCCGTTTAAGAACAAATACAATACCAGTGGTTTGTAAACAGTGACCTTCATTGCGATGCCGATTTTGCTCTTCCACGTCGTATTCAGCTGCAACATCGCGGCAGTTGTCATATCCAGTAATAACAACGAGCACATTTCGCAAATACAATGTCATCTGGTATGTGGTACTTACTGGAAAGTTGTATATCAGCTAAGCGAAATGGTGGCTGCAATTGCAAAAGTCTTTTTTTTTTTTTTTATGGTAAAAAAAAAAAATACATGCTCTATACAGCCGATAGCTCGAATAAAACGAATACTGTAGGGCAGAGACAGAGATCTCATAAAGCAGAATGACATAAGTGGTAGTAATCATAATCTACAGAAAGCACACTGAACGCAACATAATAGTAAAAGAGCAATTCTGAAGGAAGTCAATGAGGTCGAATATCTGCAGCACAATGATAACAGCAGATGAAGTTGCTTTAAAATGTAAGAATTTTAACAGTTTATAACAGTTAACAAAATAATAAATACGCGCTCAAGTTGTTAGAATTGTACTTCGCCGATTTTGAAGTACGTCACCAAATCGTCCACAACGAACATGCGAACAGAACTTGGAGGATTTGTACTGTGCTTAATTAGTCGGATTTTAGAACACTGGGGACAGACAGACAGACAATGGTAATGAAGTCGACTCACGACATGAAAGGCAAGAGATAGACAGAATGTAATTCACTTCAATAATGGTATAAAGGGATTATGCACCAGGACAACAAGAAAACTGGACGAAAGAGAAATTGGAATGTCTAAAGAGAAGACCACGGTTTGATCAGGCATGGAGTAACTAGAAGACTTACTTGTGACTGTGTGAAAGACAGACAGACAGACAGACAGACAGACAGACAGACAGACAGACAGACAGACAGACAGACAGACAGACAGACAGACAGACAGACAGACAGACAGACAGACAGACAGACAGACAGACAGACAGACAGACAGACAGAAGGAGAAGAGCTGTATGAATAGAGACACACATATGATCAACACACGCAAGGCGTTTGAATACCTACTGTCTTCAACATAAAGTCCCCACCTTGTAACATATTAAGGGAAGGTGAGGGACAACAGGAGCGCATTGGATTATACAGGTGTGCACCGACAGCTGTCTTTTTTTATAGTAGGAAAACAAGTATACATAAAATGCAGATATTCACGGAGAGATACAAATCTAAAACTACTCTCTTGTGTCTGTGAATCCGCTGTGAGACTAGCTTCAACTCTGCAACTTTTTCAGCCCAGCAAAGAGAAGAAGTTTCCCTTTATTTTTGACGCCCGTGACGCATCATCGGGCACATGATGCTAGACTTAATATTTTGTATACACCCAGTGGAACGTCGGCTCTGTGGCTAAGTCGATGCGAACGCTTCGTAATGCCGGGATGCCGGGTTCGATCCCAGCTGCGGGCCATGCACCTTGATTTGGCTTTGACAGTGGTGTCAAGAAAGCCGACCGTCCAGGAAGCAATGGCAAACTACTAGACGTAAATTTTCCTAGAAAAACCACACGACGGCCAGGGGCTGTTGGGGTTGGTTCTGCAACGTCCTGTAAAGGATACGCAACTAACCAGAACAAATGGAACGCCGTGTGATGTAGCCAACCTTTCTCAACCCAACGTTTTGAGGGCCACGCGGTTTCATGTAGTCTTCATCCCCGTGTGGGTTCTGGAACCCCAATGTGAGGAAAACAAGCATAGACCCACTGCCTTCCCAAAGAAAAAAGCAGGTTGTAAAAGTAGACTAACTGGGGAATTCTGAGTGAATCTCTCTGAGAAGCAATGAACCAACAGTCTGCATAAATCAGATCTGTAAAACGGATGTGCACGCAGTATTCAGATTCTGGAACAAGGCGAAAGCCCAGAGGTGGATGAACAACCAGAACTTTCCGATGGAGTTTATAGCCGGTGAACGCGAAGATAAGGATGATATAATCTTCAGTCGCTATCCAAGCTCCGCATTGATTGTCTGTAGCTTCACTTCATCCTGTCCTGAAAGCCGAGGTATTTTCCCGATGTTAAACATCAGGATGGCCTGGAGAGAACGGTGATGGAGGCTACTGTGTTCGGAAAATAAGGCAGAGGCAGACCGCAGGGGCGGTAGATACATGACACTGAAGATGCATTTGCTATAAAAGCACATAGGGCTAGAGCACTGGCGAACTTGATGTTCTGTAACAGACCTGGTGATTTACTGAACGGCTATAGTTTCAGCTGACAATTTTATGTTCAACAATTCGCCCTTGCTATCTGAACAATAAAGCACTCAAGCCGTTATTCAAATCGTCGCGAATCGGCCTGCTACTAAATCAAACCGCAGATGACTTCGAATCCTGGTATGTCGGAGATGTGAAACTGCTCTCACAGACACCCACCCAGAGGGACCAGCACACATACAAAGTTTAAACATTTACTTCAAACCACCTGCCGTCAAACAAACTACTGACACATGTGGCGTCCCCTAGGTAAATATGAAACGAAGCAGTAAATATCACAATATGATCGGTGAACTGATAACCACTGTATGTTTATCAGAGGTATTGTCAAATATTAGGGTGTGACGGACGGACGGGGGTGGAGGGGTGGGGGAGGACACACACAGACACACACACACAGATATTGCTTTAGTGTTGTATGCTGAGAAAGTGAGGAAGACAACAGCGCTAACCAGAGGGGACATGTGGTTCTCTTATTAAGAAGTAAAAGTGTGGTTTATGTTATGATTGGGGTGGTCATAGTTGCTAAATAGGGTGGTCGTATATTATGAGTACAGTTATTATTTCGCACGTTCCCGGGGCCCTTTTATAGGGAAACCAAGAATAGACCAACTGATTACCCAAAAGCATGTCGTAAGAGTCGACTAATTGGGAGATTTCTTCGAAGTCGGAGTGCATCTGCCTGAGAGGCAAGGAACAAGCAGTTTGCATACAACTGAGTCAGATCTGTAAAAAGGGTACACACGCAACACTCCGGTTCTGAAACAGCCAGAAGTGGACGAACAACCAGAACTTTCCACCAAGAAGAAGACTTCGCACGTGCCTACCAAACCATACTGAGCGTGTTCGGTTGGTTGTGCCTCATCCGTTCTTCTATGTGGTTCAGAATCTGCAATCTGAAACCACGGTGAGCTGATGAGCCGTGAGTCGCATGTAAACCCAATAAGAACAGATCCCGACCATCGTTCACACTTAAGAGATGGTATAATTAGGAAATAAAACTGAATCGTCTAGCTAACTGGGTGCTTTGCCCAGTCGTTGTGCGAGCTCGGAAGATGAACAGCATGATGATGATTAATGTTATGAAGATGATGATGACCAAAGATGGCTTTGGTGGTTCTGGTTTTGATAAAGGTGACGCAGATTGGTGTGACGACGATAATGGAACAAGATAACTTTGGCAAGCCGACATCACCCACTAGTCTGTTAGAATATTTACAACAGACTTCCTTTCACAACTTATTCAAAAACTGACCGCCGCCAGAAATCCGTCTACCTATCGTTTATCAGCCCACGAAATATCTTTTGAACTGTGTGTGGCTAATGCCTGCTATAGATACAGTTCTCCGACAGCAGAAATGCAGTTTCATTCTTAATCTAGCAGCGTCAATGCCATTCACATACTTCCGACCTTCGCGTCTATATTTCTCCAGATTAGATGTCTTTTCAAATTCCCCCAACACCACCCGTGGATATTCCTGATATATAACTTGCCTAGTCAGGCTGTTGTCAAAGCCTGTTGTAGATCCATTTCAACATCTGGTTTTCATCCTACTGGCTTTTATCTGGTCTGTAACAGGGCACCAGTCATCTAAATGCCGCGAATCGATGACTGACTTTCTACCTCACCAGGACATCACACAAGCGATAAACACCCTATGACACAATGTGCCACCATGTGGATGAGGATCACCGTGGAGAAGTCCCAGAAACCGCGTTCAGGCTTTAGGCCATATTTATGGCCAGGCTATATTGCGACTCCTAGTAAGAGCAAGAGTAGAGCTTCAAATAACGAAAAAAAATGTATCATAAAAAAGGATGGGAAGTATCACTCGGAATCGATGACACCAGTTACTGAGTTATATAGGAGAGCTTTGAGTCACTCTGGCTTCACATGTCCTATCAACTGGAACTGTGAAGACTTGGCGCTCACAGTTATCATGACCTGCTCAAAATCAAGTTGGGGAATTCTACCTGGGGCAGGGAGGGGGTGGGAGTCGAGCCTGATGATTTAGGACCGCGTTACTGGCCCATTTGTAAGGACTGGTGAGTCTGCCGCCCAACAGCAAGCTCCACTAGGGAGCTAATCCAGCCACAATAAACTGGTGCAACACATTTCTCTGAGGAAATAAAGACGAAACAAATGGGTACCGGGAAATGCTCTGAGAAGTAAAGACGATCGGTGTGATATACCGACTGATATATATATATATATATATATATATATATATATATATATATATATTTATATATATATGTGTGTGTGTGTGTGTGTGTGTGTGTGTGTGTGTGTGTGTGTGTGTGTGTGTGTGTGTGTGTGTGTGTGTGTGTGTGTGTGTGTGTGTGTGTGTGTTGTGTGTGTGTGTGTGTGTGTGTGTGTGTGTGTGTGTGTGTGTGTGTGTGTGTGTGTGTGTGTGTGTGTGTGTGTGTGTGTGTGTGTGTTGTGTGTGTGTGTGTGTGTGTGTGTGTGTGTGTGTGTGTGTGTGTGTGTGTGTGTGTGTGTGTGTGTGTGTGTGTGTGTGTGTGTGTGTGTGTGTGTGTGTGTGTGTGTGTGGTGTGTGTGTGTGTGTGTGTGTGTGTGTGTGTGTGTGTGTGTGTGTGTGTGTGTGGTGTGTGTGTGTGTGTGTGTGTGTGTTAAAACATGAGGTTAGCTTTAGATGTCAAATGCGACTGAAGGATTGGAACTGAGACTTCACTTTTATCTCGCCTGCGAATCAGAAGGTCGATTCCCCGTGTGGGTTCCGGGGCCCTATTATGGGAAAAAACAAGAATAGACCCACTGCCTACCCAAAAGCATGTCGTAAGAGTCGAATAATTGGGAGCTTCCTTCGAATAATTGGGAGCTTCCTTTAAAGTCACACGCAACACTCGGGTTCTGGAACAGGACTGAAGAATAACCAGAACTTTCCGCCGGAGTTTACAGCCGGTGAACGAGAAGAAGAAGGTCGATCAAAGTAAAGGCAGCCGGCGTGGTGTTGATGACAAAACCCACCGAGTGTCTGTAAAGTTAAGGACTAAGACTACATGCCCAATACGCCTGACGGTGTGGGAGAAAAGTCCCTTGCTTTATGTAAATTTATTATAACTTATGCATAAACGCTTGGCTTCAGATAAGAAGGGGACCTAACATCTGTGCCCGTGCTCTTATTTCAGAAAGACAGACCAGAACTACACATATCCCTGACTCACGCGGTTCTAGAGACCTTCGACATTTCGTTCCCTGCCTGTTGCTGCTACACGAAGACTGCCCTCCTACTACCACTCGCTGTTGCTTTAATCAACTTAATTACGTTGATTTACTGCAGAAATTATCCCCCGGTCCTGCAACCGTGGACCCGTGCGAACGTGTGTTCCACATGTGACGTGTTAGCAACGTTCATGGGTAATTATTTCAGCTTGGGGTAGAATCAATTACTAAAGTATGTTGAAACACTATATAAAAAAAAAAAAAGTACTGCAGTGTTTCCCAAATTTTTCTTGAAGGCGGCGCCGTTTTTACAATGTAAAACTATGACTATTCGTGTCTTGGTTGAATTAATTATGAAGCTGTTACAATATTTCGCGGCGCCCATGTGAAGAGGACACGGCTTCCCGGGGCGCCGCGGCGCACAGTTGGGGAATCACTGCTGTACTGTATGTGTAAAGAAGAAGGTCGTGATTATGTGCCCGAAAATCAACTGGGGTGGAACGGGAGTGAGCAGTGATGGATAACGCGATATCGTTAGACACCAAACATTCCTACAAAAACTTCTAACCCTAATCTGCGATTCGAACTTGGCATCTGTTAACATGGGACAGCGATGGGGTTTCTGTGTAGTTCAAAGGGGAAAAAAAGCAATCACACTCATAGCAGTGAAGCTGGATCTGCAACTATCTAGTTGACTGACTTAGCATCTTCTGAGTCTGCAGTCAACACTGTAACCCCCCCCCCCCCCCCCCCCCCCCCCAAACAAAAACAAAAAAACGTTTTGAACATTAAAAAGTGTAACTGCAGAACTTTAACTCTGTCCAGTCTTTCTATTTTTCATAATGGATTTAAAATTTCTTTACAATTTCAATTTACTTATCAGAATTATTTGACTTTAAAAAAAAAATGCCGAGACTGGTTCAGCAACGTCCTGTAAAGGATACGCAGCTAACTAACAATCTTGTAATTGTAATCTGATAGAGACGTTCCGTGCTTGTTTGTGTTCATTTCCACAATGTCCGATCAGTGTGAACTATCTACCGGTAATATGTTGTATCAAATACGCATGCATAACAAATAAATATAATATATACAACATGTTTTGGAAGTATTATTTTTTTTTTAATTTAAAAAAAAAAAAAGAATCAGAACACCTTTAATATAATGGAAACCATGCGAATGCAAGAATGATTATCTTTATGTTATCTGTGCCACTTTTTGTGCTCTAATTCATCTGGTTTCCGCATCATTAGGTTAATTCAAGTGTATATTTCCTTATCCACTGAACCAGTGTCTCCGTTTGAAAAACACTGGTTGCTGGTTGCGTATTGTGCGAAATCATATAGCTTGTTGCAGCCTTTTAGATGTGGCAATAGGAGGGACATCTGAATGTATAAACATACTGTAAATGCGCTAACAGAAAAGGGTAATAATAAAAAATATTTAAAAAAGTGGGGGGAAAAAAAAGGGGGGGGGGGTGTTTACGACTTGATACGACTGGGTGACTTTTCTAGTTCCAAACGAATTGTCGCAACTATGTGTCTATTATAATTTCAAATAACTACCTCTGCCTTTTCAGTTGTCTATTTTGCCGTGGTGCGTGAACAAAGTTATTTTACCATGTCAATAGCGAGCCATCTGTCGCTGGCATACAAAATTCTCACCATTTTACTTCAATGAAAGGCCGCCGTCGCGAGAAGAGATAAGATCTATACTGAAGGGGATACTACTGGTGAATATATTATAGGTAACACACTTACACAGCGCGAACACACACACACGCTGCTATATTTCAGGTTTTTTCTTCTGTAAACTGCTCAAACACTGCTACAAGCTGGCGGCAAGAGGGAAGCGATATTTATCAGTTTATTGGCTAGTATAGTCAGCGCTAATGTTGGGAGTGTAACGGACAGCAAGCAGGACCAACGGATAAGTGCTACAGGGGGTGAAACAGATTCTGCCCATATAAGGTCCGTCCGTGTGTCTTTCTGTCGGGTAAAAGAGAAGTGAGGGACAGGATAATACTGAAACAATTATATGGAGAGTGGAACTGATTGAGGAACCGGAGAACACTGCGACAGCATTACAAATTGAGCGTTACAGCGAGACAGGACTGGAGAGCATTGAGACAAAATACAAATTCAGGGTAAAAGTAACAGAGGAAAATGAGAACAGTGATATTATTACAAACTGACAGTAGAAGTGATAGAGGAGTCAGAACTTAAAAAATATACATATAAATTGATGGTGGGTGTAATAGAGAGACGGGAAAAACACTGAGACATTATACATTAATAGTGGATGTAATAGAGAGACGGGAAAAACACTGAAACATTACACATTAATGGTGGATGTAATAGAGAGACGGGAAAAACACTGAGACATTACACATTAATGGTGGATAAAGAGACGAGAGAAAACACTGAGGTACTAAAAATGATGAGGGGAGTGATAGAGACAGTAGAAAAACTGAGACATTATAAGTTTATGTGGGAACTGATCGACAGACGGGAGAACACTCAGTCATTATAAATTGACGGTGGATGTGATAGAGAGAAGAGAGAACACTGAGGCACTTTAAATTGATGGTGGATGTGATAGAGAGAAGAGAGATAGATCACTGAGGCACTTTAAATTGATGGTGGATGTGATAGAGAGAAGAGAGATAGATCACTGAGGCACTTTAAATTGATGGTGGATGTGATAGAGAGAAGAGAGATAGATCACTGAGGCACTTTAAATTGATGGTGGATGTGATAGAGAGAAGAGAGATCACTGAGGCACTTTAAATTGACGGTGGATGTGATAGAGAGAAGAGAGACCGTTGAGGCACTTTAAATTGATGGTGGATGTGATAGAGAGAAGAGAGACCGCTGAGGCACTTTAAATTGATGGTGGATGTGATAGAGAGAAGAGAGACCGCTGAGGCACTTTAAATTGACGGTGGATGTGATAGAGAGAAGAGAGACCGCTGAGGCACTTTAAATTGATGGTGGATGTGATAGAGAGAAGAGAGATCACTGAGGCATTATAAATTGATGGTGGGTGTGATAGAGAGAAGAGAGATCACTGAGGCACTTTAAATTGACGGTGGATGTGATAGAGAGAAGAGAGATCACTGAGGCACTTTAAATTGATGGTGGATGTGATAGAGAGAAGAGAGACCGCTGAGGCACTTTAAATTGATAAAGTGATAGACCGTAGAAAACTGAGACACTGTAAATTGATGAGGGAAGTGATAGATAAACGGGAGAACACAGACATTACACACTGATGGTGGATGTGATAGAGAGATGAGAGAACAGTGAGGTACTATAAAATGACTAGTGAAGTGATAGTGACGGTAGAAAACTGAGACATAAATTTATGAGATGAGTGATGGACAGACGGGGTAACACTGGGGCATTACAAATTGATGGTGGATGCGATAGAGAGACGGAAGAACATCGAGGCATTACACATTAATGGTGGATGCGATAGGGAGACGGGAGAACACCGAGGCATTACACATTGATGGTGGATGCGATAGGGAGACGATAAAACATTGAGGCATTAAACATTGACGGTGGATGCGATAGGGAGACGATAAAACATTGAGGCATTTAACATTGACGGTGGATGCGATAGAGAGACGGGAGAACACCGAGGAATTACACATTGATGGTGGATGCAATAGGGAGACGGGAGAACACCGAGGCATTACACATTGATGGTGGATGCAATAGGGAGACGGGAGAACACCGAGGCATTACACATTGATGGTGGATGCAATAGGGAGACGGGAGAACACCGAGGCATTACACATTAATGGTGGATGCGATAGAGAGACGGGAGAACACCGAGGCATTACACATTGATGATGGATGCGATAGAGAGACGGGAGAACACCGAGGCATTAAACATTGACGGTGGATGCGATAGAGAGACGGGAGAACACCGAGGCATTAAACATTGACGGTGGATGCGATAGAGAGACGGGAGAACACCGAGGCATTAAACATTGACGGTGGATGCGATAGAGAGACGGGAGAACACCGAGGCATTACACATTAAAGGTGGATGCGATAGAGAGACGGGAGAACACCGAGGCATTAATCATTGACGGTGGATGCGATAAAGAGACGGGAGAACACCGAGGCATTACACATTGATGGTGGATGCAATAGGGAGACCGGAGAACACCGAGGCATTACACATTGATGGTGGATGCGATAGGGAGACGGGAGAACACCGAGGCATTACACACTAATGGTAGATGTGATAGACGGGAGAACACCGAGGCATTACACATTGATGGTTGATGTGATAGCGGGAGAACACCGAGGCATTACACATTGATGGTTGATGTGATAGAGGGAGAACACCGAGGCATTACACACTGATGGTTGATGTGATAGCGGGAGAACACCGAGGCATTACACACTGATGGTGGGTACGATAGAGAGACGGGAGAACACCGAGGCATTACACATTAAAGGTGGATGTGATAGAGAGACGGGAGAACACCGAGGCATTAAACATTGACGGTGGATGCGATAGAGAGACGGGAGAACACCGAGGCATTACACATTGATGGTGGATGCAATAGGGAGACGGGAGAACACCGAGGCATTACACACTAATGGTAGATGTGATAGCGGGAGAACACCGAGGCATTACACACTGATGGTTGATGTGATAGCGGGGGAACACTGAGGCATTACACACTGATGGTTGATGTGATAGCGGGAGAACACCGAGGCATTACACACTGATGGTTGATGTGATAGCGGGAGAACACCGAGGCATTACACACTGATGGTGGGTACGATAGAGAGACGGGAGAACACCGAGGCATTACACATTGATGGTTGATGTGATAGCGGGAGAGCACCGAGGCATTACACATTAATGGTTGATGTGATAGCGGGAGAACACCGAGGCATTACACACTGATGGTGGGTACGATAGAGAGACGGGAGAACACCGAGGCATTACACATTAATGGTGGATGCGATAGGGAGTCGGGAGAACACAGAGGCATTACACACTAATGGTAGATGTGATAGACGGGAGAACACCGAGGCATTACACATTGATGGTGGATGTGATAGAGAGACGGGAGAACACCGAGGCATTACACATTAATGGTGGATGCGATAATGAGACGGAAGATCACTGAAGCATCACAAACTGATAAGGGGATTGATAGAGATTGAGGGTGGAAGGAAGAGGGGGAGAACAATATCTCAGCATCCACATTTCAGGATAGTGGGGACAGAGACGTTGTGAAACGTGACAACCGTAAATGAAGAGGATGACAATAACGACGAAAAGGAAAACGTGAAAACAGCAAATTTGGAGGGCTGGCCAATTGGTCTAAAAAAATAAAGGCCTAGTTCTATATACCGAATATGCCTGAGGGCGTGAAAGAGGGTCCTTTACTACAAAAACATCAAGTAACCCCTGTAGCGTGCTCCCCTGTCAGCCCGAAGACATTGTGTTCGAATCCAGACCGAATGGATTTAAGAAAGAAAGAAAGAAAAAAAGAAAGAAAGAAAGAAAGAAAGAAAGAAAGAAAGAAAGAAAGAAAGAAAGAAAGAAAGAAAGAAAGAAAGAAAGAAAGAAAGAAAGAAAGAAAGAAAGAAAGAAAGAAAGAAAGAAAGAAAGAAAGAAAGAAAGAAAGAAAGAAAGAAAGAAAGAAAGAAAGAAAGAAAGAAAGAAAGAAAGAAAGAAAGAAAGAAAGAAAGAAAGAAAGAAAGAAACTGCCCTTGGCTCCTGGGTCGACTCAGTCCAAAATGTGTGTAGAAAACGTCTTGCTGCGTAAAGGCAGTCGGCGTCCTTGGCTTAGGCGTCGCGAACGCGCTTGGTAATGTCGGGGTGCCGGGTTCGATCCCTGCTGCGGACGGTTTGTCTTGCGATGGTTTCGACCGTGATACTGAGAGCCGGCCGGCCGGCCGTACAGAAAGCAATGGCAAACTACTGGACGTAAATTTGCCTAGAAAAACCACAACAGCCAGAAAGTGCTGGGGTTGGTCCTGCAACGTCCTGTAAAGGATACGCAACTGATTAGCATAAAGGCAGAAGTTGCAATGTAAATCACATCACCCACCGGGTACTACTGGATGGCCTAAAAAAAATGAGTCTATCATCATGTGCCAGACAGGCAAAACGCATACACAGGGTCTTCACGTAATTGTACTTACTGAAGAAGAAAAAAGAATATCAAATGTGTGTGCGTGCGCTCGAAAGAATACAGGCGCACCGATGTCTAAACATGCACAGTGTTCATGAACCTGAACTAAAATTATATACACAGAGAATGCATTACCATCATGTTCATGAATAATAAACTCTACGGATTTATATTCTCATTTCGATGTATTCTACAGGGATTTTCAAGGTTCTTTCATTCTTCACTTAGACAACACCCCCCCCCCCCCCCCCCCCCCCCCCCCCCCCAGCTTTTGCCGTTTTTCTTTGCTCACTATCTTCCTATCTCCTCTTGTATTCGAGTAATTTTGTCTGGGAAATGTCTGCAGACTGCCATCATATTTCAAGACATTAGAACAGAAATTTTAACGTCAATACCCGAGACACGAGCGGTCGGTCGTGTTGCTTCTACTATCTCTGTATATTGGTAATATTTCCCCATAATGTATTAATGATTGGAGTTTCGGAATGACCTCTTATTACTGCTGAGTGTTGTTATGTTTTTTTTTTTTTTTTTTCATCATTGTGTGCAAATATGTTTTACAAATCTGGTTTATTTGTATGCACACTGTTGGTTCGTCATCTCCTAGGCCGATTGCGCTCTGACTTCGGATAAAACACTCACTAACTAGTCGTCGTTTACGACATGCTTGTTAAAGGCCAGTGGATCTAAATGCCCCCTTTTTGACCAACTCATCCTATTTTAGCAAATCCT
This sequence comes from Candidula unifasciata, assembly GCA_905116865.2. Classification (NCBI taxonomy): domain Eukaryota; kingdom Metazoa; phylum Mollusca; class Gastropoda; order Stylommatophora; family Geomitridae; genus Candidula; species Candidula unifasciata. The sequence goes on along the minus strand of CAJHNH020006246.1, from coordinate 188,594 downwards.
TAATTAAGTATTTTACGAAGTGCCTTTTTTTTTTTTTTTTTTTTTTTTGGTCCCCTAACATCCAGAAACCGTGAGTTAACACTTAGTTAACAGGCTCTGTTGGTTACAACACATGAGGGACGAACGGGTGACGAACTTCTTGTGGTCCAGGTTCACTACCAGAGGTAGGCAGAAAACCCACTTATTTTCCCAGGTTAGCGGCACCTATCATGGAATCAAGGCCGAAGGGTTGCGATATCCATAGTACCGAACCAAAGGGTTTACGACTCATGGTTTCAGGATATTTAAAAAAAAAAAAAAAAAGGAATCGCACGAAAGGTCAAAGGTTTTGGACGCCTGTTTCTAGCACCACTAGAATATTGCCAGTAGGTTGCTAGTCATATATCGTCGTGACCGGTCAGTACACCATGGTAGTGTAGGATGTATGACGCCAGCCGCCTTACTTTCCAGATAATTTACTACTGCCCCGGTGGGGTCGCGTGATCAGTAAAAAAAAAACCAATTAAGAGGCAAATTAAGAGACCCACTGTGTCACAGGAATAAGGCAAACTAGCCAACACATCTAGACGTGAATTAGAGAGTGTGGCGGATAGATGAGGACTGGGGTGAGCTGCATGAGTTAGCAATAGATAGACCCTGTGGTTAAGATAGCTGACTGAACACGCTATACTTTATTAGGAGGGTTGGAATGAAAGTAAAGGAGGCGGTAAAGGGAGAAGAAGAAAGATCAGGACGGGAGAAGAAGGAGACAGTCAGGGAAAAGAAGAAAGACAAGAGTATGGGGGAGGAGGAGGCGAGAAGGAGAATAATACGAAAAAGGAGAAGTAGTAATAGACCGAGGACCAGAAGTCAAAATCCCCGTGTGGGGAACACAAGAACAGACCCGCTGCCTGCCCAAAAGCATGTCGTAAGAGTCGACTAATTAGAAGCTTACTTCGAAGAGGAGTACATGTGCCCGAGAGGCAGGGAATCAACAGTCTGCATGCAAACGAGTTAGACCTGTGAAACGGAAGTGCGGAAGAAGACTAGAGTCTAGAAGTGGATGAACAACCAGAACCATCCGCCATAGTTTATAGCAGAAGAAGGAGGAGGAGGAGAAGAAGAAAGAAGAAAAAGAAAAAGATCCACAAGAAGACAGAGCCGCAGCAACAAACCTCCATTTAACACACCTGCTGTAACCGATGATTAAGAATTCAGGTATTCAAACGCGAAAATAATGAAACAGATGTTCCCGGCTACTTTCTCACCTGAGTACTGGCAAACATAAACGGGAAAAAAGTTACTTAGCCTGTTTGGTTACGGTTTAATCGATACCATAACGTTAATAGGCCGTTGCTTATAACTGACTGGCAATAATGCAACGCCGACCAATCGTGAAATCAACACACACCTCCGCAACAACAAAATATACAGGCATAACTACGAACATGAACCAGCCTTCACAACTACAACATAATGTGAAATAACACTCTGACTTCCTAAAAACGTGGTGCGCGCGCGCACATTAACACATATTATTTCTAATAGATGTGAAATCCACACGTATACCTACGCGTGCTGCCCACTGTGAAATCCCTACACACAATTACAGCCTATAAATCAACACACACCTTCTACCAAACGTTTAGAAAAAAAAAAAATATATCTACCAATGGTCAGATCAATAGACATCCTATCAAAAGTAAAAATCAACACACACCTTCTACCAAACGTTTTAAAAATAATTACCTACCAACTGTCAAATCAATAGACATCATATCAAAAGTAAAATCAACACACTTCTTATAAAAGGTCCAATCAACACACTTACTACCAAAAGTAAAATCAAAGCACTTCTTACCACAGGTTAAAACAACACATTTCCTATCAAACGTAAAATCAACACGCACACACAAACTCTCTCTCTCTCTCTCTCTCTCTCTCTCTCTCTCTCTCTCTCTCTCTCTCTCTCTCTCTCTCTCTCTCTCTCTCTCTCTCTCTCTCTCTCTCTCTCAATCACATTTTAAGAGCGTGTTTATCGCTTTAGATCATATCTGTTTTATAGTGTTGAATATTTGTGTGTGATCACTTCGGTTATTTAACAACAAAAAAACATTTTTTTGTTAAATTGTTACATCATCTGCTTGTATATGTGCACATGTCCGGGTGACACGTGTTACATATTCTGCTATCTCTCCATTTACGGCGATGTTCACTGCTAGCCTATTGTCAAGCTTTGTAACAGAGCTCTTATCTGTCAGTGTTGACTGTATCTTCTCCCTTTTCCTCACTCCCTATCTCACATGCGTCTATGAAAATACCAGCTATCTATAATTAATCGACCAAAAAAACAACTCCAAGCGACCAAGAACCATGACTCTAATGTATCTGATACTCGCAGATTCACAACTCATTTCCCCCAACGAAAAGCCTGCTTCACACATACACCATATGTGCTCAATAAGCAAACACGGTGGAAAATAAAAACAGCAGCCAAAACAATTATTGCCAGAGCGCGGGACGGGCCATACATCAAAAAGAAACATAAAATGACAGGGAGGTATTCCCTAGCAATCAGTCTCCCAAAGGGCACAGCCGTTCTACGCAAATCGATGCATCCAGCACAACTCCGATTTCAGTAAACACTGGATGTAGGCAAAGCTGACGCCGGCGTTAATGCAGATCCGCCGTTTTTGTTTCTCCATCTAGCCATTCATGGCAAGTTCACGTTTCAATATACGGACGTATCTTCTTCAATTTATTCAGTTTACTGAAGTGTCGGGGGGAGGGGGGGGGGGGGGGGGTTTAACTGAAGTGTTGGGGAGGGGTCTTGCTATACGTGTTCTTTCCAATGGATTTCTTTAAGACCATTCTCGATGCTGTCGTTGCATGATCTGCGTGGTCTTCCCCTTGATCTGTGTCCATATACGTCTTTAACGTGGCTTTCTGTAGCAGCTGGCGCCAGGGAATTCTCGACTGTTGGTCAAACCATCGCATTTGTTGCTCTTTAATCAACTGTTTGACTGGTTTCAGTCCAGTCTAGAGATGTATCAACTTCACACTGCATGTATTTCCTCAAATAAAACAGTAATCAAAATCCTAGAAATAAATCCAACGACATGGAGGTCCGTATATCGTCTCTGGAGATATTATGGCTAGTCCCTGGGAAAGTCCAATATTACGGGGGGGGGGATGGGGTGTTATTGTATGTGTCATACCCTAAGACATCTATACTATTGGTCTTTCCCATGAACACCTCAGGAAATCTCCCAGTTCCCGAGATGGAGTGAATGAAAAGAAAAAGACCGAAATGCCAAAAGGTAACATGGCCAAATAAAATGGGGTAAAATATTCAGCAACGTGCTTAAAGAAGCCCAGTACAATGAAAATAGTGGACAGAGCTTAAAAAAAAAAAAAACTGAGTACCGCACCTAAAAAGAACCGTATATGAAAAACGTGCAAAAATCAGGAGTGTCCGCAAAAAAAATCACCAATCAGAAACAGACCATCTTTAAAAAAAAAAAAGGGGGGGGGGGGGGGGTTTTTTAAATATATCTCTGCAAAACTGCAATCGGTAAAACTAGAGCGAGTTGCTATGTGTTCAACCGAAGATGTTACTGCGTTGTGTCCGTTTACAGCATGGCTGCAATGTTCGATTGTTTTGGCCGCTACATCCGACGACTTCTGCAGGCACTTGTCGACCCGTTTAGCCTTTCCGGTTGGGCGAGTTATTATTATAAGAAAGCAAAATACAAAATACAATACAAGACAAAGATTTTCACAGCTAAATGATTTTTTGTTGGAATTTTTATCTGCAGTATCAGATACTTTTAGCCACAAAGTTCACACTCTCATCTCGTTTTATGCGATTTTTTTTAACTAACTCGTGTTTTTTACTACCTGACTAAACTTTAAATAATTTGTTGTCCTTTCTGAGACTACAATGGCAATAAGTTCATTCTTTACCATACTGAGACCGTACACATAATGCACACATACGTACGTAATGTATACAAGCGCAAACGTACTTAGGGTGTCTGTGTGTGTGTGTGTGTGAGAGAGAGAGAGAGAGAGAGAGAGAGAGAGAGAGAGAGAGACAGAGAGAGGGAGAAAGAGCTCTATTCGCTAAAGGGACGTATAGTCAAGGCTGCCCAATTCATCCAAACTTTTGGTACGGCTAACAAAGGTCACGTGAACATATCTCATGCTAAGTGGCAATCATTCAATGGGCTAGGGAGTAGGCGGTCCTGGACAAGTTCAGCAGTCAGTAACCTAACTGCTAAATATCTCATGAACGTCTCTGGGAAAAAAACAATGGAAGTCTCATGAGAATATCTTGGCCGAGTTACATACACTTACATTAGTTTCCGGCATTTCTGCGTAAACGCAAAACATTGAAATAATTGGCAGCGGGTCGATAGTTTCGTGTGCGGGCAGAATGCGTGTACTCTCACATAACAGTGCCGCGATGGTGCCCAAGACAGTTTTGGGTAGAAGCTTCTGAAAAAGAAGCATCTTAGCTCCTTCGGGCATGAATGAAGAAGTTTAGAAGAGTGATGCCCCCCAACCCCCTCAGCATGGAAAAAGCCCCTGCCCCTTGTTATTATTATTATTATTTTTTTTTTTTTTGCATGTTGCCATTGGAGGAGAATGGAAAGGGGGAGAAAGGGGGGGGGGGAGGATGGGTGGACTAATAAAAACAATCTGCTAAGCATTTATTGGTATAGGCCTAAAGGCTTTTCAGCTTTCTTTTTAGGCGCGAATGTAGAAAGAGAAGAAGAAGAAAAAGAAAATGAAAAAGAAGAAGACGAAGAAAAAGAAGATGAAGAAGAAAAGAAGAAGGAGGAGGAGGAGAAGCAGCAGCAGCAGCAGCAGCAGCAGAAGAAGAAGAAGAAGAAGAAGAAGAAGAAGAAGAAGAAGAAGAAGAAGAAGAAGAAGAAGAGAAGAAGAAGAAGAAGAAGAAAAAGAAGGAGCAGCAGCAGCAGAAGGAGCAGCAGCAGCAGCAGCAGAAGAAGAAGAAGAAGAAGAAGAAGAAGAAGAAGAAGAAGAAGAAGAAGAAGAAGAAGAAGAAGAAGAAGAAGAAGAAGAAGAAGAAGAAGAAGAAGAAGAAGAAGGAGCAGCAGCAGCAGAAGGAGCAGCAGCAGCAGCAGAAGGAGCAGCAGCAGCAGCAGAAGAAGAAGAAGAAGAAGAAGAAGAAGAAGAAGAAGAAGAAGAAGAAGAAGAAGAAGAAGAAGAAGAAGAAGAAGAAGAAGAAGAAGAAGAAGAAGAAGAAGAAGAAGAAGAAGAAGAAGAAGAAGAGAAGAACAAGAAGAACAAGAAGAACAAGAAGAAGAAGAGAAGAAGAAGAAGAAGAAGAAGAAGAGAGAAGAAGAGAAGAATAAGAAGAGAAGGAGCAGCAGCAGCAGAAGGAGCAGCAGAGCAGCAGCAGCAGAAGAAGAAGAAGAAGAAGAAGAAAAAGAAGAAGAAGAAGAAGAAGAAGAAGAAGAAGAAGAAGAAGAAGAAGAAGAAGAAGAAGAAGAAGAAGAAGAAGAAGAAGAAGAAGAAGAAGAAGAAGAAGAAGAAAAAGAAGGAGCAGCAGCAGCAGAAGGAGCAGCAGCAGCAGAAGGAGCAGCAGCAGCAGAAGAAGAAGAAGAAGAAGAAGAAGAGAAGAAAGAAGAGAAGAAGAGAAGAAGAAGAAGAAGAAGAAGAAGAAGAAGAAGAAGAAGAAGAAGAAGAAGAAGAAGAAGAAGAAGAAGAAGAAGAAGAAGAAGAAGAAGAAGAAGGAAGAAGAAGAAGAAGAAGATAAATAAGAAGAAGAAGATTAATCAAAATCCTTAAAAACATATCCTTCCTTTTAAGAACGTCAGCTTGTCTCAAAGAAACTAGGTCCCTCGTCAACTTTTCCGTCTCGTGCATTTTCCTGCCCAGAGTGTCTCATGTCCTGTGCCCATCTTCGTGCTGGTCTGCTTGTGCCCGTCGTATCATGTACTAGGCCTTCTGATACTGCTGTTACCTTAAGCTTCCTCTTTTCAATTGAAAAGTTTTCTGGGTCCATGTTATTTTAAGTATATTTCTATAGCACTTCATCCCCAAACCCGCTTTTCCCCATTTTTTTTTTTTTTCTGCCTTCGTGAACACCTAAAATCAAAATATTTTTTTTTTTTTTTTTAATAACTACGTTCCCAACATTAGCCCCTTTCCCAAATAAGTCGCTGACATGGCTTGAAAAAAAAAAATGAGTGCAAAAATACGATCAGGTTAGCATACACTACAAAGCTCTTGAGTCACTTTGCAAATACATAAAGCGCCGGCCGAGACAAGTACAACTGTTCAGGGACACGAGAAATTGTTTATTAACATTGGGAACAGATCAATTTTTCCTCGTTCATAATTGTCTGCTTCGGTACAAATTGTCTTTAAAAAGTTCTTGGCAATCGTGTGCTTTTGCGGAAATTATACGTCGTGCTTCGGTTGAATTTCATAAACAAATCTTGCTGCGAAATGAAAGACAAGCATCCATCAAACATTCCGAGACGTGAAACAAAGCTCAAGGAATCGACAATTGAACAGTAATGTCGCACGCGAATACAATACTGACCAATCAGGAGTAAAGACATCTAGATCCACAAATGTAAGGACACAGATAATGTGTATATATGTAATATATGAGATGCAAGCAACCAGATAACATACGAGTCACGAGCAACAACAAAAAGTTACATATGAAATATTTGTTAATTACATGTAGTAACATGAGATTCAAACACACTAGTGGAGTGCATCCCTTCGCCTTAGAATAGGGCATAATCGACTTCGCTGCCACATGTACAACAAATTTAAGATTGGCCAATCAGCCATGTGTACCTGTGGACTGGCACCTGAGACAACACATCACATCCTTCAAGACTGTCCCAGATTCAACACTTCCAGGCAAAACTTCTGGAAGTCAAACTTTACGTGCCGCTTAGTGAATTACAAAAGACAGTGAAATTCATACTAAAGACAGCATTGCAGATATAGATAATTTATTTCATGCGAACGAAAGAAGAACTAGTGGAGTGCGAAACATCAGTACCATAGTATAAGCAACATAGTATCCCATGATCCCCGTGTTGGTTTTGAGGTCCCATCGTTGGGGAAACAAGAATAGAACCCATGGCCTCCACAACAAGCATATTGAAAGAATCCAATCGACTAACTGGGTGCTTCTTCCGGCGTTGCTCAAATGACCTGCTGCCTGATGATGATAATGATGATGATGATAATGGACGATGGCGATAAATGCGATCTGAATGTGAGCTGCTGTTAGAATTCATATATGTATACAGATTTACTTTTTGATGAAGATGGGGTGGCTAATTATTGAAATCCTCGGTAATTTTTGGGATTTATTTTTTTTTTCTTGGTCGGAGGCACACACACAAAAATCCTAACTTGCACAGTCCGTGGCCTCAGCACTAGGACTAAATCCCCAGGCTCAAAGACCCTCACTTATTATTTTTCAACACTGCAATAGTGGTAAATACAGGAAGTTTTTTTTTTTTTTTTAAGTGGGAAAGGCTTGCTTTATGCCGTGTCTCAGTAGCAAGGTGTAAAATCTATCCTCCAAACTTACTTAACGATCTCCTTACTACATGGGTCTCTATATAAAACATATAAATGCCCCGTCGATTTTCCTCCAGACGTTCGACATAGACGTTCTACTGGTAGCAACAATGTTATGCCATACGCAGCCAATCCATAACGCCATGATATGCTTGTTGGGGAGACAGTGGATTTATTCTTGTCACCCCCCCCCCCCCCCCCTTTTCCATGGGGCCACGGAATCCACACAGGGAGGTTGGTAGATTAACTGAACAAAAACATCATCACTGCGTCCTCTCAGGGTGGGTTTCAATGTCTAACTAGTGGGTGGGGGGGGGGTGGACCCACTGCCCCTCAACAAGCATGTCGTACAAGGCGACTAATTAGTGATATTTTTTTTGTGTGCATTGGAAGTGCATCTGCCCGAGAGGAAAATAACCTACAATTTGCAAACAAAAAACCCAGATGTGTGGAACGGATGTGCTTGCAAATCTCAAGTTTTTAAACAAGAACAAACTCCAAAATAGACAATCAGAACTTTCCACCAGAAGAAATGCGTTTGTTTCTTTAAGTGTTTTCAAGCACGTAGGGTAAAATAATTTTTCGCACATTTTCCTATTTCTGTCCCCGTGACATTTGCTTCCCAGGTATTTTCCCTCGTACCTAAAACCCTTAGCTTGCTTTGTTTTCTTATGCCCTTTAGTATCCAGAAGAACAGTGTTTCATAATTAGTTTTACCCTTTAGTATTTAGTGGAACAAAGCTTCAAAATTAGTTTTGTTTTCTTCTACCCTTGAGTACTCAGTATAACAGTGCTTCATAATTAGTGCTGTTCTCTTCTGTATTTAGTACTCAACAGAACAGTGCTTCACAATTAGTTCTGTCTTCTTCTACCCATTATTACTGAAAAGAACACTGCTTCATAATTAGTTAAAACCCTTCTTATCTTCGAGATACCAGCTAAGTGATTTTGTGAATTATTGTGGTTTTCTTTGATTTGTGTATGTGCTGATGAAGGCTCAATAGCCGCAACGTTCACGTTGTGTTTGTATTTGTTATACTGTGAAGCTTGCCAATATACTTTTCGTTCGATTTTATACCTTATCTTTAAAGGCTCCGCAGACCACTAGATTGTAAAGACTGCTACACAGTACAGGCCATCAACCAACTTGCGTCAAAGACATACTATCCTATGCTTAACCAGTATCTGTTCCATCTTTTCCAGCTCAGTATTTAGGTCTCCTATCGTGATTGTGTGTCCAGATCCCATTATTTCTTTGCCTCGCGGTATTTCAGTGCTAGGACATTCCAGTTATACTAGTATCCGGTTTTCTCAATGCATACCCAATCCACTGACAGCACCTTTTTTTTTTTTTAACTCAACTCTGTATTCGCCGATATTTGTTTAGCTCCCACCAAAAACGACGTTTCGTTTTAGCCAGAATAAAATGTGTCAGTGTCAGTAAACTTCCCTTTAGACGCTTAGATCTCTAAAAGCAATACGCTAAAATCTGTGTGTGTATGCCCTACACCAAATATAAAACCTTGAACAAAACTGCGTTTGGTGTAAACAGCGATATCAAAAATTAACAAAGGCAGCAGCAGACGCTTTATCTATCGACTATCTGCACCCAGACACTGCTTTCAATGTCACTAACAGCAGTTTACAAAACGTTTTTGAATCAGTTTGACTTTCTAAACACTTTCTCCGTTGGCAATGACAACAGCAAACAAAACAGACGGCGGTCAAAAGCTTGTCGCGACATGAACGTTTGGGAGCTGCTTCACAGGGGGAAAGTGCAGAAAATTCGACATAAAATAACAACATTTTGCAGAAGTGTATTTGAACATGTGTTGTAAAATCAGTGGGGTGATTCTAGACCAGTGTTTCTCAAAACTTGATACACCCGTGGCCCAGAAATACGGGGGACATTTTTTCGCGGCCCCAGTGACATCTAACAAAAGTAGAAACACAATAAAACAACAAAAATGTTGAAGAGTTGATTCGATAAATCCGATGTCAAAAAATTAGTGCTGACCAGAGGCTGGAAGTGGAAAATCTTTTACACAAGGTCTAGGCGTTGTTCTCGGAGAGGAAGCTTTGCAATAACATCCACTCTATTCCTCCCGTTGGTTCTCATTATGACATAGCTGATAAATTTTTCACACAAAAAGGTAGTCAACAACTAAAGAACAACAATCTGATCTTGTGTGCCGCGACCCACGGGTTGAAAAACACTGTTCCAGATGATACGGTTTTTTTTTTTTTTTGTACAAGTCAACTGGACCACGCGTCTACTGCACTCTACTAACACTGAATTCTTTTATTAAAACAACACCTCCCATCTTGTCGTTATGAGAACATCAATCCAGTTAAATCAGCGGCCTCGGTGGTAAAATGGTCAAGCCGTCTGCCTCGCGTTCTGAGAATCGTTGGTTCGCTTCACAAACTGCATGGTTATCTTCACACGAAAGCAGTTTTTACAGAGATCAGCGAGGATCATCGCCGGATCTACGGAGCTAGTGCTCTGTGCGACGCTCTCGACAGGCTCGCTGTCATTCTACGGAGAAAGAACGAGTAAAACCTTGTGCAATTAAGACTAAACTTTTAGCCCACTCGTGTTTTCGACTATTTTTTCTTTCTATCTCATATTTTTAACAGTTTAACCCTTTTATATCCAATCATTTGTTAATCACAGTAGGAATATAGGATTGAACCGGTTAAAACAGCACGTATCTGTTGTTCTTTAACTTGTTGTGTCTCTTATTTTCAACATCTTAACCTCTAAGCCCAATCATTTGTTAGCTATGACAGTAACGTAATAGAATATAGAGAGACGCATGTTTTTACTTGAACTTTTTGTGTCCTATAGTTTTAATGGTAACCCCTTTAGGTCAAATCATTTTTAAAAAGACCTAATTAGAACATAAAAAGTTAAAATAACACTTCTGAGACTAAATGAACTCATTCACAATCACTTTACCTATGTATTACACTTTATTGATCAGATTGTGTCTCAACCAGTTGTTGTCACACGAACCTACTCTATTCCTGTTGCTTGCTCACTTACTCAGTCGAAACTCTACTACCTTGGGGTGTAAACGTTAGCCACATAGATCACCAACCTTCTATGTCAGCAGTTTTCTTTTTTTTTTTCTCCGGCTTTGTTCCATTCCAATCGTCTCTAAGTCAGGGACTGTCGGGTGTTCTTCCCAGCGAACTCCGGGGTCACCCTGGTTGGCTGTCTTCCTGACTCTTGTCTTCCCATCCCTACCATGGTCGGCGATTCTCCGTCGTTTTCAGAGATGCTGTCATCTGAGCTTCTTTGAACCCACTCATTATAAGTGTAAAGTTGTTTAAGAAAGAATAAGTTTTAAATTGCCGGGTACAGGCAGAGCCGATGACCTGCTGTAAATATCCTGCCGCCATAAAACTTTCGTGGAGTCTAAAATATTTTATAAAACGTATATGGCTTTTTCAGACAGGCATAGTTATGTATGACTGTGGCCACGAACGTATAAGTCAGTGGCTCTCAACCTCCATAATGCCGTGACCCTTTAATACAGTTCCTGATGTTGCGACCCCCAACCACACACTAACTTTCGCTACTACATGTCACAGCTTGATTGAATATGTGTTTTCCGACGGTCTCAGGCGACCCCTGTGAAAGGGTCGTCCGACCCCCACCCCCTACCCACCAAAAAAGTCGCGACCCACAGGTTGAGAACCGCAGGTATAAAAGAACATGTCTGCATGTGATACTTATATAATGGGACATGGCTGCATATCCTCTCCAAAACGTCACAAACCGAATCCTAGAATTTATTGCTTGTTGTATGGGTTTACATAGCAATATAAAGTTCGGTAATGTGTGTTGTTTCTAAACCATACGACGCTCATACCCTTGTCACAATAAAAAAACAATTCGACTTGCTACACGAACTCTGGTCTTTCAGGTTTACGGAACTAATGAGCTTCCCCCCCCCCCTCCCCACTTCTTGCCCCGTTTGGGGCACCAGAACCCACATGTTGAACACCACAACAAATACACGCAAGTACATTTCAAACAAATGGCAGACCAATACATACATCTATATCAGTAAATAAACAAAACACATTCCATCATGTAGTGAGACTAAGACACACACACACACACACACACACACATAGTTTTCGTTTCAACATCACCATCATGTGTCCCACCGGGCGGCGTACCAGCTCACGAATATCCGCAAATCTGGATTCTTGGTATTTAGATATCAATTCCACTGACTGATAGAACTGCTCCATGTTACTGCTTCTGGCTGTCAAATATAGTCACTCTTCACCTGCCTCTTCTGTCGGTGACCTTTCCAGTCATCATGATGTTCTCCAGTCTCTCTTCTCATCAACTGACCGAAAAACACCGACTGCCTCTTTCTTAAAGCTGTTAGTCAATCTGGTTGTCCAGTTTTAACATAAACATATAGTAATTCGGTGTTGTGACATTTGATATTTCAGCCAGTTACAATTCTTATACATCCACCATTCATCTGCATTGTACAAATATAAAATAAAAACCATAGGGGGAAAAAACATCCACCATTCATCTGCATTGTACAAATATAAAAAAAAAACCATAGGGAAAAAACATCCACCATCCATCTGCATTGTACAAATATAAAATAAAAACCATAGGAAAAAAATAACATCCACCATTCATCTGCATTGTACAAACATAAAATAAAAAAAACATCCACCATTCATCTGCATTGTACAAATATAAAATAAAAACCATAGGGAAAAAACATCCACCATTCATCTGCATTGTACAAATATAAAATAAAAACCATAGGGAAAATAACATCCACCATTTATCTGCATTGTACAAATATAAAATAAAAACCATAGGGAAAAAAAAAGATTCGGGTGGGAGGGGGAAGAGGTTTAAAGTAATGTCGATTTAATATTCTCTTATAAGCAGAAATTTAGTGTTTGCAGTAATGTGCCATTACAGACCGGGAAAAACCCCCAAAGAGGAAGTTTTTTTAAGAAGCATGTAATAATCGCAGAAATTAGACGCGAACGCTCAGTCACGACGGATGAAAGAAAAACTTGAAAACGTAGACAGGACTGGAGTTGGGGTGGGGAGGGGGAAGGGGGGGGGGGGAGATAAAAGAATATTTCTTTTTTAAACCGAAGACAAATACATAGAAGCCTTGCAAATAGCAAAACCCTAACAAGAACACAGACCTCATCCAAGACTGATAAACGTGTGAAATAATGAATCGTGATTGTTCACGCATTGTGGGCATGAAATATGGTGTTGATTGTGGAATTCAGCGTGCCCCCCCCCCCAACCCCTCTCTTTCTTTCTTTCTATTTCTTTCTCTCTCTCTCTCTCTCTCTCTCTCTCTCTCTCTCTCTCTCTCTCTCTCTCTCTCTCTCTCTCTCAGTTAAAACATTGACTAAAACCACAATTAGCGGGCCCGAGCCCTAGGACTCCATCCACTACACTGTCAGTGTAAAAGCACTAATAACAGGCTTTGGGTAGTAGCTGTAGCCAGACCTTATATTTTTTTTTTTAAAGTCACCTTGGCTCCCAGGTGGACCCAGCCTTAAATGGGTACCAGGTACAGTCCTGGGAAGTAGAAGCGGCCGGCGTAACACTGACCACATTACCCACCGAATGCCGATTGGTCTATAAAATAGAGGTCTAGATCTATATGCCCAATACACCTGAAGGCGTGGAAAGGAGTCCTTGATTTGCTAGTGGCACTCGCCATTGTCATCAATGAGATCCCGAGATCTCCCGACAGCAAAGTATCACACCATCATCGGGAAAGACAGAAATGTCCCAAACGGATCAGTTCGACTTCAGTCAATCCTTTTTTAAATATTAGCCAGCAGCAGGGCTGCCAATGATTGGTTTTTACCCCCAGATCTGGGTTTTTATTTGACGCCTTGAGTTTAAGTTTTTAAATCTGGGTTTTCCAAAAAAAAAAAAAAAAAATCCTTATACAAAAGTGGATAAATGTTTCGATTCGTAACTATAAAGAACTTTTTAACAACCTGGGTTTTAAAAAAAAAATTTTTTTTTTTTTGTTTTTTTTTGTTTTTTTGTGTTTGTTTTTTTTGGTGTGTTCTTTACCTATATATTGTTTTTGTTCAGCTTAGCTGGGTTTTTCAACAACAACAAAATCCCATTAACAGCAATGGCCAGCAGAGCTGGCCACTCCAAAGCCACTGGGGGAAATACCATCTCCTCTAGTCGATATCAACCAAAACGTAGCACATCAACAACATGCAGAAACATATATTCAAAATCACCCTAAATAAAGCAGGTGAAACGATTAAACAAAACTATAAGTCTATAGAAATCCCATTGCTAAGACAGAGGAGCCGAGCCTTGCAGACTGCTGCAACCTGTTAATTAAGTGACTGAACAATCGGTTTCAACCATTCATTTGCGCATTGTAGGTAAATTGTAAGCCAGCCAGCCAGATCTATAAAATTTAATTCTCAAGGAATAATAAGCTTCATGACTAAAGCAAATAACACAGGAGGTGTGTTAAAGGCGCAATCAATACAGAAATCACAGGACAGCAGTTAGCCGAAATGCCGGGTTAGGTGTGTCAGTGTGGCAAGGCATCTGTGGGAAATCAACACATGGCATGTTAGTGTATGTGTATATGTGTGTACACAGTGTTGGAGTGTTTCTCTCCCCCCCCCCCTCCCCCATACCGTGCTCTCTGATGGTTGACTGTGCTGTCAGCTGTCACGGAGCGTTCGTAATCACCGTTGTTGTTAGATGACACCGAATTGGCGAGGGAATCCAACAGGGTGTGTGCGTGGGCGCATGACTGTAAGCGCACCGGCGTGTGCGCGCGCGCATGCGTGTGACTTCGCCACAAAGAAATCCTTGCGGAGGGGGGGGGCATGGGGGGCGATCAGTCCGTTTACAAGTTTCTAGGGGCGGAAGGGATGAAAGCTCAAAGTGCTTGATGCCTATTTAAGTGTGCAATAAATATATTAGTATGTTTCCAATGGCATATAAAAACGTTGATATTATATAAAATGAATCAAGAAATATTTTTTTTAAACATCTATCAACTTAGTCCCCTTGTAACAGATTTTCTAGAGGAGGTGGGTAGAAGGGAGGCCCTAAGGTTCCTGGGCGCCCAGATTGCGGCGCCCCTGGTGTGTACTTTCAATGTGTGCTAATGTTATAAACTGGCAACTGGGGGAGAATAAACGCGCTGAGACCACATAACCAACAATTATTAACACGTTGTATAGTGTAGAACAGACGCGTGGTTAAAGGAAGGGACAGCAAAAAATGAACTGATCGAAGAAATAAGACGCTACAATGATGAAATTAAAGGCGTTAAACACTCATTGCGTATGGGGATTTAAAAATGGCAAGAAAGAAAGAAAATAAGATAGCTAGATAGATATACATGGTGTGGGAGTGGGTAATTTTTATTTTCCCAAATGTTGAGTTACTTTCAGAGAAAACGCTGAGTTGGGATATGCTGATGAGTCACAGAGACAATGTGTATGTGCGGGGAACCGATTGTAATGTAAAACTTATTTAAAATAATACGACCCATCAGGGTGACGATGGGCCCAAGGGAGCAGTATGCATAGATACGAGTCTATAGTTGATAAACTCCGACTAAATTAACAATCTTAGTAACCACATCTCTTCAGTGTACGTGGTTCTTAGATTGGTTATTTTGAAACAAATTCTGCTCGGATTGGGGTGGGGGGAGAAGGGGGAAAGGGGGGGGGGGGGGGTAAAAACAGTTTTTTTTTAACTTCCGATCCAATATGTCGGAAAAGTCGACTGACTGATAAGGCTATTAAAGATTAAAGGTCATTTGTTTCTAGACCTGGTCTGCTCGAGTCATCCTATCTTCGATTCATAACAATGCTCAATAAGCTTAGCAGAATAGTTCTAGATAAGGTTCCACTATGGGAACGAATGTTGGGGAGGGGAGCGTGGTGTGTGTGTGTGTGGGGGGGGGGGGGAGATTGGAGTGATATGGTGGTAAACATGGTCGGAGATATGCGCACCACAATTGCGCCTATCATTATTATATGCTCGATCCGTACACGATGCACATTGCTGGAAGCTAGGTAGAGTTGTTCAAAATCAGGTTCCATCTTGCAACAATGAAATGGAAGTGTGTTTCGTGGAAAGAACGAACGAACGAACTTTATTTTCAAAGGGTTACAAATTAGGCACGCAAAAGCTACAAACATTGGCTTTGCACAAACCACCGCTTGAGCTCTTCATTGACAAGCTACCTATTGTTAATGTAGTTGAACACAAAACATTAGGTGTTTTAATTGACAGCCATCTTACTCGGAGTTCCCATGTTCATGCCATGACCAAAAAAGTAGCACAACAAGTATATCAACTTGGAAAAATTCAGCACTTTCTGGACGAAAATACAAGTAAAATATTTTACGTATCCTACATTCAAACGCATATTGACTATTGTTCCACAATTTAGGATGGCTGCTCGAAATCTAATGTCAAACGGCTGAGTTCTCTACAAAATAGGGCCTTACGCCTAGTTTCCGATAGAAACTACGTTGAGAAAAATCTTTTATACGGACATCTAAGACTTCTACCATTTAGTAAACGTTTAATTTTTAATAAGGCCAAATACATTCACAAATCCTATCTAAAGATACTCCAAATTACATCGACCGATTGATTCAAATTAATCCTAAGAATAGCAAGCGACTAAGTTTATTAGATTTGCCTAAACCCAGAATTGATTTATTTAAAACAAGTTTAGCATATTCTGCTGCCCATTTATGGAACCATCTTCCACTCGTTCTGAAAACTACAAAGAGTCCCTACTCATTTAACCGAAAACTCTTTTATTTCATGATTACCAGTGATTATATGCCACCTTAAATGTAGTTAATAATCCACAACGCATTACTAGTTTATAATTAATTACAGTGTGTATGATATGTATGTATGCGTATATGTGTGACATGCATGCGTGTGTAGGCGTGTTTGTGTATGTATGATTTTATGTATGTATGAGTGTATGTATGGGTAACTCTATAAATGTGTTGTATGTCTTGTGGGTCTGTGTGTGTTTAAGTGTATGTCTCTGTGTGTGGGAGTGTGTCTGTGTGTCAGTCTGTATGGTGTCTGTGTTCGTGTCTGTGTTGGTTCGTCTATATAAGCGTTTTTATGTGCTTATGTATGCGTGTCTGCGTGCGTGTAGTCTGTGTTGTGTATATGTATGTATGGCTGCGTGTGTTTCTGTGGGTGTGTGTCTATGTGTATGTTTGTATGTGTATATGTTTGGACGTGGCTGCGTGTTTGTCTCTGTGTGTGTGTGTGTCTGTCTGTCTGTTTGTGTGTATCTATGTTGTGTCTGTAGGTGTTTCTGCGTGTGTGTCTGTGTGTCTATGCCTGCGTGTGTCTGTGGCTGTGCGTTTCTGTGTGTTGCTTCGTGTGTACTTGTGTGTTCGTCTTTTTGATAATGTGTGCGTGTGTCTCTATGTGTGTGCGTGTGTCTGTGCGAGTATTTGTGCGTTGGTGTCTCTGTGTGTGTGCCATTATGTGTCTGTAGGTGTGTCTGTGTGTGTGTGGCTGCATGTGTATCTGTGTCTGTTTGTGGCTGCGCGTGTCTGTGTGTGTGGCTCTGTGTGTGCCCGTGTGAGTCTCTATGGGTGTGTCTATTTTATAATGTCTGCGTGTGTCTGTCTGTGTGTGTGTGTGGCTTCGTGGGTATCTGTGTGTGTCTTTTTTGAGAATGTGTGTGCGCCTGCGCGTGTGTGTCTGTGTGTGTGTCTGTGCATCTGTGAGTGTATTTATATGTATGTGTGTGTGCCATTATGTGTCTGTGTGTGTGTCTGTGGCTGTGAGCGACTGTGTGTGTGGCTTTCTGTGCATCTGTGTGTCTCTATCGGTGTATCTATTTATACGATGTCTGCGTGTCTCTGTTTGCTTTGGTTTATGCGTCTGCCTGTATGTCTGTGTGCGTATATGTGTGCGTGATTGACTGTATGCGTGCTTGTGTGTGTATCTGTGTGTTTCTCTGCCTACGTGTGTGACTGTGACTGCATGCGTGTGTGTTTGTGTGAGTGTGTGTGCTTGTATGGGTCTTTTTGTGTGTATGTATGTGTGTGTGTCTGTGTGGGTTTTTGTCTGTGTGCGTCGGACGTGTGTGTTTGTATAGGTTTTTTGTGCGGCTACGTGTGTGCATGTATGTGTGTGGGTGCGTAGCTGTGTGTGTCTATATGTGTCTGGGTTGTATGCGTGTGTGTTTTAGAGCGCATGTCTGTGTGGGTGACAGTGTGTATGAGTGTATGTGTGTGTGTGTGTGCGCGCGCGCGCGCGCGTGTGTGTGTGTGTGTGTGTGTGTGTGTGTGTGTGTGTGTGTGTGCGTGCGTGCGTGCGTGCGTGCGTGCGTGCGTGCATGCATGCATGCATGCATGCATGCATGTATGTATGTATGTATGTATGTATGTATGTATGTATGTATGTATGTATGTATGTATGTATGTATGTATGTATGTGTGTGTACGTGTGTGCATGTTCGTAAGTATGTGGATGTGTGTGTGTGTATTGGATGCCTAAGTGTGTGTATGTGTGAGTGAATGGGTTTGCGTGTGTATGTGTTCGAGCGCGCGCACATATTTTACCACCCATGCTTTTGTTTTTGACTTGACATTCACAGTATGCATTTTATTACATGAACATAACATGCTTTATTAATGAAATACAACTGCTGTGTGAAAGATGAGAGTTTGGAAGGGCCGAATGTAAGACAGGCCTGCGTGCCTAATTTGTAACCCTTTGAAAATAAAGTTCGTTCGTGGAGAAGGAGTGAGGGAGGGGGGAGAGAGAGAGAGAAAGAGGGAGGGAGAGAGAGAGGGAGAGAGAGAGAGAGAGAGAGAGAGAGAGAGAGAGAGAGAGAGAGAGAGATCATGAATTTGACAAGGCAAGGTGTGCAATTACATCCACGATCCATACAAGCAAATCGCAAGATAAACTGAGCATAATCGAGCATTATCCTCCAGATTAAACGATCA